>JACATO010000316.1:1287500-1623041 GCA_018389105.1 Nautilus pompilius | reverse complement strand
TAGAAGAAATGCCGGCAGGAGGTATTCAAAACGCCACATCAGCCAAGAATATATAACGGAAAGATTACAAATAATTTCATTTGAGAAAAGTTGGGACGTGAAATGATAAACGAATAAAGAAAACTGCTCGTTAAAGGTCTTTCTGTGTGTGTCGTGTGCACGTTTATTATCTCTTCTCTGTAGCTCTGCTGTTACCACTATTACCAGCATGTCGCTCTTCAGAAACTTATCATTTTAGTTCTTTAAAAATGTTTTACCCCCCCCCCCAAATCAGATACGTGCGTTTAATGATTATTTGTCAGCTGGCCGTTTTAAAGAAAAATATTTCCTCTAACAGCGATATCTGAAAGCTGTCAGACCAGTTGATTAACTGCCAAAGTCGTCATAAATATAAGTTTAAAGCACCAACCTGGAATTCCAGACCGTGTCGTTCTCGACAGTACTCCTTTAATTTGGGGTAGACATTTTCCATTAAAGCATTACGTTCCACAGTCGTATCTAAAATTAAAAAAAACAAATGATAGCAGTAGTATTCAACTTAAGATAAGAAGATTCACATTTAAAAAAAAAAAAACGATTAAAGAAGACATAAGTGGACTAGATCGTTTTCATCGATGGCGAGACGTGTTCCTAAACAGGACGACACTAGTTCTGAGCGCAATTTTGAATTCTGCGATTTGTCTTAAATCAATAATGACGTCTCACGATGTTAGGGTTAGTGTGGATCCACCTCCCGTTTCGCGGTGTCGTCTTGTTGCCACACGGAGGCAGTTATGGCTCACTGCAGCCTCCCAGCACCTGAAGGTGGCTACTTTGAAGTTTACTGGACCAGAAGCAGCCGGCGACTCCTAATGAGGCAAAGACATGTCAAGGTTTCTGTTATGTTGTCCCTTCACGGTGGACCTAGCTGAAGTATATAAAATTATTATCAGTAAAGGGTTAAACGACAGCTGTTTTAGCGAGTGTATCCATCCCTGCTGCTAAAATAAGCGCAAAAAAGCCGTCAAATGAATTAAAACGGAGGAAAAAAAATGCATGTGCTGAACTGGAAATTATAATTTTGTTTAGTAACCGATGGTTCATTATTCGGAAAAGGTTTACTTAAGACAGTGATGCGCGTGGAATGAGTTATGCATAATACTTCATCATCGCACACGTTTCAGCTTTAAAACTCTGCCAGAGTCTCATTATTACAATTTCCTGCTTTCAAAAAGTTTACGGAAATCTCTTGGTGTATTTCTTTAAGGTGACATACACACTACAGGTGAGTGAGACTTCACAGGGCTCACTAATGGGAAAAAAATTTTTTTTAAAAAATAAGAACATTTAAATAAGCGCAATGAGCTCGATAAATGATATCCTTAAATACACGTCCGCATTAATTAAATGTTTAAAAGCGTTTTTTTCTTTCATGTAGAATTTTCGTAAGTTAAAATCCATGACTGTAACATCGACCATCAAGCGTTTCGATGGTCTAAGGAAAAACCTTCTGGATTACACGGAACTCGAGTACAGAAATAACCGACTTCCGCCGATTTAGTCAGCTAACTCAGTTAAGCTTTTAATCGGGTTAACCGACGCAAACTTGTACACTAAATACATGTCATTAATTTGATATATTATTCGGTAAACATCTGAATACAAACTGAAGTGCTATTCTTGCAAGCGCATGCCAGTAATTCACCTGGCTCTATTATCAGAATTACTCCATTGTTTCCCACCGCCAATAGTTTGATTTATTTTGTTTGTCTGAGCGAATTCCAATGACGTCATGCTCCAATGACGTCACGCTCCAATGACGTCATGCTCCAATGACGTCATGCTCGGCAGTATGTCTAAAATAGCTAAAACAAGAGAAACAGCGACAGGAATAACGCCAAGCGAGAAATTTATTGAAATTTCTATGACATAAAAAAAGAGAGAGTAAACAAACTGGGCCTTTATTATTTTTTTTAAAAAAAAAAAAAGAATTTGGGTAAAATGAAATACGAAACCCTGTCAGTCCCCGGGAACGAGAGTAATCGAAAAGGGGGCGTGTCTTCGAGAAGATTTTGCCAAAGAAAACCACAACGAGAGTAACACGGAATTAAACCAGTAGACAAATAAGTGGTTTTTATAATGTTAATTTAGGTCAGGGGAAGAAGAAAGCAAACCCAGCCAGTTTAGCATTGAACACAGATCGAGTCATGTTGGGAAGCTTTCTTTCTTATTACAGAAAAAAATATATATTATTTTGCCCTTGTAATTCAAATGTTTCCAATTTCATGACGAACCGATGATCCATCTTTCTGAAACCACGTAAAGTCTGTCGATCTTAGACCGTGACAAAACCCAACAGCAGAGCACTGAGCCTTTTCTAGTAGATTTATATCTCTTTATCATTTCCTTATTAATAATGTTAAGCTTTTCTCAGCTTAATTCCGTTTTATAAGTTGGCTGAAGTGTCGATCGTGTGTGTGTGTGTTGTGTGTGATGTCATGGACAGGTTGTTAGTTCGAGACCAGCAAAAACAAAAACATGAGCACCTGGACTGTCCTTCTTCAGATTAAACACTAATAATGGCAAAGGAAACGGAATCGAAATGTAGTTTCTCTAGTTACTTGGCTAAAATTAATTTAACGTTTGTTTTGGAGCAATCTTTAAATTCGTGAATTTTAAGAGTAAACGTTTCTTAAAATTACTTTCTTTGTCGGTATTTCGAACATTAATAAAATTACAAATTTAAAAAAATAAAATAATTAGAAATTTTTTTGTAAGTTTTTGTCCTTTTCTGATATTTTTTGGCAATTCTGTAATTTCATCATTTTTATTGGACAAGTTCTGTTCCTTCTTCTAGAGAAAACAATGTTTGGTTCTTGTTCTTTCCGGTTATTCAGGTCATTTAGTTTTGCTTTTATTCTTGCTCGCTCAGCAGCCAACCCAAATTTCAGACCATTGCTTTCCTGGTTCTCCCACCAGATGGAGCTTCAGCTTTCGAAACTGCATTGTTGGTTTGATGTCTTTGAAAAGCATCCCGTTGCCCTGTAGCGAATGGTCTTGTGACGTTTCTCGACTCTGAATGTAATTTAATGGTAGCTTTGGCAATTTTGCCAATTTTCTTCAATTACCCGGTGGACCACGTGACTTTCCGGCGTCTTTATGGCTCCTTTTACCCCCTTCAGCCCCGCCTCAAAGACCAAAAGAAAACCTTTTCATGAATGGAGCGTCGCCAGTTTTCTGCTTCTTAAACTTTGGACATGGAATCTTTGGAGCAGTTTCTTAATGTATCGGTGAGGATAACTCTCTTCAAATTCCACAGATTTACTTTTTAATAAGTTAAATTGTTTATTTTTATGAAAACATTCGCCATGAAACTTTAAAAAATAAGATATTTCTACACTATGACGGTTTTTTTTAAAGAACACGGAATCTCTTTTGCGTTAAAATTCTAGAACTTACGCTGTTAAATATCCAAAATCTTTGTAATTAAAAATCTTAGAGAAAATAGGAATGAGACAACGGTAGGTATGTTTATATGTTGTGTAGCTTTGAAAAGCGAACCTGGGATATCTAGTTTCTGAAGGTATTTGCGTCAAATCCTCCCCAGCTCTGACCGAATTGTCTGTAATCTTTCCCTTCTTTGAACTTTTCTAATTTAATAATTTGTTTATTTGTGTTGTATTATAAGACATGGATTCCGATTTCACTTGGTTTCAGGCGATCGTGTAAAACAGGGATCTATTTAGGAGTTAGTAGAAGGAGGGAAGAGAATGAAAAGTGAAATTAGGCAATATCACGCGAACTGTTATGACCGTTTGAAGAATTCTTTCCGGCTCTCATACTCCCAAGAGTTTTATATATTTAATTAGACCTTCCGAGAGGTATTTCTACTTCATCTGCTGCTGTTACCGCCATTGTAAACAATGCATGAAATGAAAGGTACCATTCGTAATTTGACTTTATTGAAGAAAAAAAAAAACAACTGAGACTAAAAATGTTAATGTTATAGCCCTATAGGAAACAGTTACCTCAGTTGGAGATGGTCTCCAGGTCAAAAGTCTGCCGACTCCTTTCTCTAACGTTTCCTGTCCCAGAATACAACGGTTATTTGCATTTTCCCAAGTTCCGTCTTGAACAGCATCACCAGTGATAGTCTCTCAATTATTGCATTATACGATTTTGTTTATAATCAGAGAAAACAATAATAATTATGATGATACGACTAAAACATGTTAAGTCTTTCCGACATCGTCGAATGTCATCAGTTATTTTGTTGCTGAAACGGCTGAAGGCAGGGAGGAAAACCGTCTTTTGACAATGGAAATTGATTTAGCGAGTATTGGGAGAAGCCAGGGATTCCAGGAAGGAGAGAGGAGGCGTTTTTAAGGGTCACAGATGTGGGTGTTTGATGAGGTGTGTGAGGCAGCCTGACTTACCTGTCGGGAAAAAACCACAAAGACAAGGAGATGCGCAGTTTCAGCGCAGGGGTCATCCACAGCTGGGGTGGACCTATTGTTTTAGAGAATCCGAGAGAGACAGACAGCGGGCGGCGTGGAGACGTGTTTGAATATCGTTTACCTTGTTCGCTATTTGTTCTCTGTTTGAAAACGGTGCGTGATATTAGATGGGGGAGATATATATCTGTGTTTAATCAGCCCCGCGTTTTACTCCGAGCGGCTGAGGTGGGATGGACTGGTCGGCCCGTCCCTCGGGTCGGTGGACGGTAAAGAAAGCGCTACTCACCTGTGAAGGTACTGCTGGTAAATATCCGCACAATCCGCGAACTGAGGGGCGGCAGCTTCTGCAGAGTCCCGTCTAAAAGGCGCAGCACTCTTTCTCTCTCCCTCCGCTCTTGTTCCGGGCCCACCCCGACCCCGTCCCTGTCCCCCTCCTCCGACGACGGGGAGTCGCTCATGGCCGCCGCGGTTTGCCAGCCATACGAAGACAGCCGACTGCAGGTGAGACTCGCCGACCGGGACTCAGTCGGGTCGGTATCGCTTTCCAGATCAGGTCTCGGCCGGACGGCCCCCCTCACCCGCCTAAGGGGACCTGTTTCTCCGATACCTGGCTGCAGGCTGCTTCTCCGCGTCGGACCTGAAAACTTCCTTCCGTCAACCGGTTCGCTCGTCCACTCCCTCTCTCCCCTGTACCAACAACAGATTCTCTCCCCGTTACTTAATTCTCTCACGCGCTGACTCCTTGTTCCGTCTTTCACGAACCCAGGACAGTATTAATAATGCAACCATTACGAGCGCCAGTCAGCTCGTGTACAAATCGCACACCTGCCTCACCTTATCACGGGTTGCAAGAGAGTGCTTCATGAGAATATTCGGTGCGCTCGCGAGCACCTGTCTTAAGATAACAAAACCACGTCCCGGTGCCGGTCAAACTGCACGACTGATTCACGGAATCTCAGGTAGAAATATTCCTGGTAATTTGTTCGAAAGCAGCCCCGATCATTAACCCCCGTCTGTCTTCTATCCCCGACTACTCGCTCTCTGGTGCTGGTTAATCAAGCAGCTTTACGCCCAAAGAAATATTCTAGTAATCATTCCGACAAAGCATATGCACACGTCATATATTAATGCATTTACCTGTAGTAAATGTTTGTTTAACTTCTCTTTTCTTTATCTACTTACACATCAAACCAGCTGGTGTGAGAAGTATCTAATATTTTAATGTGTTCATAGCAATCTTTGCATTATCATTTATTATTCGGTTCACCTTGAATTATTACGGGCTTATCAGAATCAAACAGGAGCATTCCGAACTCTGGCTGCGCAATAATTAATCATTAGGCTTGTGAATATTAAAATTGCTTTAATTACTAATTCTACAATAAAGATTTTTTGATAAATATTGATTCAGTGCTATCAGTTTCCGTGTTTTATGTAGCGGGTAGTCAATTAGGTATTATTTCACCTGCTTCCTCTTAATCGGGAGTGGTAGATCTTATGAATGATATCAAGTGCTGATACAAATGTAACGAGTATTCACTTATCCGTACTTGGGCGCTATTTAAGCCACCGACTCCACACGTTACAGGTAAGCTATTACACCATCATTAATCGGCTCCTCGTTTTCCGGGCTGCTTTGGTTGCTGATACTGGCGATATTTATCCGAGAGTCGAGCTGGGCGCGAAGTCTTTAGGGCGAGAGAAGAAAAATAGGTTTACACTAAAGAAACGAAAAACCCCGGGGGGGAGAGGGGGGAGAGAGAGAAGAGAGGAGAGGAGAGAGAGAGGAGAGAGAGAGAGGAGAGAGATGAAGAGAGAGATAGGAGAGAGAGAGATGAGGAGACAGATGAGGAGGAGAGATAGGAGAGAGAGAGAGAGATGAGGAGAGAGATGAGGAGAGGATATAGCGAGGGATGAAGGGAGAGAGAGAGATAGGAGAGAGAGAGAGAGAGAGAGAGAGAGAGAGAGAGAGAGAGAAGGAGAGCAGAGAGAGAGAGAGAGAGACCCTAAAATAAAGTCTGATGTAAGAAACGTTAGGGTTTAAATGGATAGATGTTATATCTGGTATTGGCTATACGCGTAGATTATGCCCTGGAATAAACCCATCTATCTTAACCCTGACCAGTCGGGTAGATACTATTCCGTGAGTGTCTAGTATACCCCAGCGGATTCACATGTAGCTGCAGTAAACTGGAAGGGATTTAGTTAAAACAAAAAAAAAAAATTGTATTTTTTTAGTTTATATTGATGGCGCCCTGCTGTATTGATTCGGCCAGTCCGTCCTGAATCATATTTCAGGTGTGATTATGTATATTAGACGTCTAAGTGGGCAGATGACCAGTGTGCACTATTATCAAGCCAAAATAGGCGGTTTCCGCAATATTTATACCTTGTTCCTAGGTCAGGTTGTAATCGTCCAACGTGGCCGGTGTCGAGGACTTCCAAATCCCTTTGCATTTCTCTTGGATCTGTGTACATTGTTATCGTGAAGTCGACCAAGACAAAAGCGACCCCCGAAGGTGTAACAGTAGTGCCGTGACAGAAACATGGTGTTAATCGGCAAGACGCGGACCATGATACAGGATAATCCGTCATTTCTACCCACTTTGGCTACAGAGGGCGTATAGCGGACGAGAAACATTTCCTGAACAATAGAAAATTAAAGGGCTTCGGAATTGACGATTGGCAAAACTCTGAAGTATTGGCGATAACGTGTGCTTTACTACAGCTTCAGGTATAAAGGTCGTACCTTGGTTCGCAGAAAATTTGACGTAGGCAGACCCTCAACCTTCGAGGAAGAATGGTGACAGGAGCATCATGGTAAGGATTGCGATCTGGCCTGGTGGAAAGACTGTATTGGTAGTTCTACGATGGACGTCTTAATTCGAGTAGTAGAGTGGACTAAAGAAAAGTGTTTGTTGGGGAGAGAGGGTTTCAAGAACAGATATTCCTGTCTCAGAAACGACATTAAGAGTATCTAAGCTTTAGAACAAGAAGAAATGGTCGAGTGCTTTAGTCACGAATCGAAAGCTCGCCACTACAACACGGGGTCTTCGTGTGAACAAATTACTTGTTTATTAAAAAATAATTGTAATTCTCATCTTCATCTTTCCAGGCCAACAGTAAGAACTCGCTGCCGTGTCGTCGTGGTAAATGGTTCTATTCGCCAGGTGCGCGCACCTTGAGCTGATGCACAGAACAAACAGAAGAGCGGCCGTGGTACGGGGCTCGCTCGTCCGTCGTCCGATAGCCGGAGTCCAGCTGATACAGGTGGGCCGACCGCGAACGTCTGAAAGCCGAATTGCAAAGAAGACACGGACGACACTCTATGCCAACCTGTCGCAGAACAAGCAGACTTCGACCTTTAACCCTAACCTTGAACACTGATTTATCTGGTTACAGCACCCGTTCTCGTTTGTAGTCGAGCTGTCGTAGCCCGCGTCTGTCTGTTTCGGCGGGTCGTGGGTGAACGACTTTAGCCGGGTGACCACACGAATATCCACGGATTCTGCTCGCGAACCTCGTCCGTCAGTCGCTGCTCTTACGCTACCCACCGCTTCTTCCCGGACACCCGACTGCAACGCGATGCAGACTCGAAGATGTTGCTTCGTTTCTTCCGGAAAAGATGCCACTTTACCGCGGCAAAAAACTTAAGGTTTTCTCTGATGTCGCTTACTCGTGCAGCGATTTCCGTGGTTGTAAGTTATTTATTGATCTCGGGCTTCTTGCCTGGACGTGTGCACCACATGCCTATTTCCTGTCACAATTTACCCCACTGACTGCGCTTCTTTACTGTGTAATGGACTATTTTTGGACTAACCAATGTAGCTAACATTGTCTCTCTGCCTTTAAAGACTAATTCTTCCTGTAGCTGACTCGCCATCTTGAGTAATAAAGTCTGTAGAAAGCGATACTGTCACCAACTATTTGGAGATAAACCATCACTTTTGGTGATGGTTATTTTCATAAATCAAAAATTTTAATTTAAATAAACAGCTGTTACTGTAATTGTCCGTCACGTAGTTTATGCGCTCATTTTGTGATAATCCTTAAAATCAAATAAAAATGTGTACATTTATTTTTCTGCGGATCTTTCCTGTGATCTCAAACTTTTCAGCGAGGATGTAAATGAGACAGAGTTCTCTATGGTCTCTGTGTGGAACGTATATTGTAATTTATGAAACCATCAGATCTGAAGAGCCAGGTATGAAGTCAAAAAACAAAAAAAAAAAACATTGCATTATGAGAAAGAGTAGTAGGCTGGGTTATATTTTGGACCCGAAACTGACAGCCATTTTTCTTATAAAGAGGGGAGACAACTCGCGCAGTCCCTCAAGGAAAAAAATAATAGAGAGATTTTGCTTTTGTGATTCACGCGACTTATATTTAGTATAGTCAATAATAATAATAATAATAATAATAATAATAATAATAATAATAATAATAATAATAATAATAATAATAATAATAATCATAATAATAATAATAATAATAATAATAATAATAATAATAATAATAATAATAATAATACTAATAATAATAATAATAATAATAATATAATAATAATATAATAATAATAATAGGTATGACGATAAAAGTTAAAATATCTTTGATTACTCTGGGCAACAATGATTTTACCACCAGAACACTGTCGTGCTCACTTTGTAGTATTTCGCAGGTTGATTTCAAATCTGAAAACCGTTTTGCTCCAGGACGTCACTTTTTTTAGTTATAACATGTGCCTGATGAATGGAGGTTATGCATAGACTGTAACAAACTAAGCCTTAAAGCTGTGCTGTTAAATCATGGTAACCATAAACCTTCGGTTCCTATAACTCACGCAGTTGGCTTGAAAGAGACATACGAGTCGATGGAACTCCTTTTGAAAGTGACGAGTTATTCGGATCATAAATGGAAAATTTGTGGTGATCTCAAAGTTATTTCTCCCCTCTTCGGATTGCAGCTAGGGTACACAAAACACACGTGTTTCTTTTGTCTTCGGAACAGCCGTCATTATACCAACCATTACACTCGAAAAGACTGGCCTATACGACAGGAACCTATAGTTGGCAGGTACAATGTGGAACATATGCCATTGGTAGACCCTCAGAATGTCTACTTTCCGCCTTTCATATCAAACTCGGCCTTATGAAAAACAATGTCAAAGCCATGGATAATGACGGTGATGGCTTCAAGTACCTAAGAGAGGTTTGGTGCTGAGAAAAGTGAAGCTAAACTCAAAGAAGGAATTTTTGTGGGGCCCGAAATTCGAGAACTCATGCGTGATGACGGGTTCAAAAATAAGCTGAACCTACTGGAGTCTGCAGCATGGGAAGCATTTATTTTAGTTGTACAGAACTTTCTTGGCAAATATACAGCTGAGCACTCTGCTGAGAATGTGGAAAACATGCTAATGTTGTATCAGCGAATGGGGCCAGGATTCTCTAAAGATGCACTTTCTGCATTCGCATCTTCTTGTTTTTCCAACCAATCTAGGTGAAAGGTTCCACCAAGACATAAAGGTGATGGAAAGTAGATATCAGGGAAAATTCAATCCCAATACGATGGGTGATTACTGTTGGTTCATCCAAAGGGAGACTGATACCTCACATAAGCGCAAGAACAAGTGTCTGAAACATTTTTGAACATTTGGAATGTACCTACTATGTAAGTTAAATGCGTTCCATGTCTTCCATACCTCTTTTATCAGTCTTCCTCATGCATCTGTTGTCTGGTCTTGGCAAATATGTTTCACATTAAACATTTGAATACCAAATATTGTTGTTCAAGCTTTATATAGTTCATATAACATAAGTCATATTATAGCATTAGTGGTGAAATTCCTACTC
This sequence comes from Nautilus pompilius, assembly GCA_018389105.1. Lineage (NCBI taxonomy): Eukaryota > Metazoa > Mollusca > Cephalopoda > Nautilida > Nautilidae > Nautilus > Nautilus pompilius. The sequence continues at coordinate 1,612,756 of JACATO010000316.1, read as the reverse complement.
ATGCATATCTCAACAACCTGATGTCCTAGCAAAATTCTGACTTCTGATTGTAAATCAGCACCCAAAATTTAGCTAAGATCACCCACGTTTTGCTCGGTGGCAGACAAAAAGTTTCATTTTGTTGTCCAGTGTAATGGATAGTATATTCAGATCATGGGTGATATATCAGATTATAGAGGGTATATTCAGATCATGGGTGATATATCAGATTATAGAGGGTATATTCAGATCATGGGTGATATATCAGATTATAGAGGGTATATTCAGATCATGGGTGATATATCAGATTATAGAGGGTATATTCACATCATGGGTGATATATCAGATTATAGAGGGTATATTCAGATCATGGGTGATATATCAGATGATAGAGGGTATATTCAGATCATGAGTGATATATCAGATTATAGAGGGTATATTCAGATCATGGGTGATATATCAGATGATAGAGGGTATATTCAGATCATGAGTGATATATCAGATTATAGAGGGTATATTCAGATTATGGGTGATATATCAGATTGGCTATAATTAGCCAGCACCAAACACGTCTCACTCTCATTTGTCCCCTATCAGCCATTTACCGAATTTTTCTATCAGCGATTTATACAAGGAACCTTGCAGCCCCTCTTTCCGAGGCTAGCTCGTGGTAGAGGCTCGCAGCTGTGATGCTGATGCGAGTTAATTTGGGCGTACCTCTGTCAGAGCTGGAGGCCGTAACATTTGCTTCTGGAGCTCGGCGAAATAATTTTTAAGAGGAGGGATTTGCGTGTAAATAATGCATCTGTCAGTTCACAACTTGTACCTGCAGGCCCGAGATCAGGTGTTCGGCGGCCCGGCTGTGTGCTGCTCTTTACATTCTGCACGCAATAGCGCAGTTCCACGCCGGCCTTCGAGTGCGGCGGCTGGGGAATTACAAAGAAGACGCCAGCGCTGTAAAAAATGACAAGCTTCGAAATTAAAGGGTAAAAAATATGGTGATATGTTACACCGCGCATTGTTTTAGGTAATAGGCAAGACGGCGGCGGGGCTGTTTCGCCTGTCACTCTTATCGCGATTAATGTCAGGTATAAATATTCCAGATGTTTGGCTTTGCAAAGGTCGTCGTGCGCTTCCCCTGTCACGGATCCCGGTCTCGGCTACGAGACTAGGGACCACGTGACCAGCGCGTGCGTGTGTGACCGCTTTAAATAAATAAATGTCGAAGGAAGCATGAGAGCTGAGAGGAAAACTGTTGATCGGGATTCGATCCCCGACCCCTTTTCGTACTCTAGCCACCGGAACGTTCCGCTTTATAGACATTTTCGGTTGATAAGACACGTGACGTGTCTTGGTAACGACTCCGCTTGCCAATTCTTTCCTTCACGAAGCACTGCTTTAGCCAAATGCAGCCGTAACAGATCTCCCTAAAATTAAAGCATTACTATATTAAATTATACTGTTAATAAACATCGCCGTGTTGGGCCTCATGACATTTTAAACTTTGCTAATCCACATAGATATAGCGAACTATCGCTTAATCAATCACTAAAAATGTGGCAGATTTAGCTAATTATTCGTAATCAATACGATGCAATTTCCGTGTAATCGCGAAGTGTTAACATCTCTTTAAGAATGCTGTTTTTGTTTCGACAAAAACACCTTTGTTGTAGCAATTCCGCAATTATTAAATATTAAATTCTGTATAACTTGTTTGTCTACTTTTTACAGGTGCGTAAATCAGAATGGCCAAATTATTATAAGTCGGCCGAGATCTCGGATTTCCTAGATTACAATGACCAAATACCACTTGATCAGGCACCCGGAGTGGTACGGAGCTGGCTGTCCCGTTCGTGATGCAACGTTTGTTCGTTCGAGCTCTTTAGTATCTTTGTGCGACTTCGAGGAAGCGTGTTTATCCCCAAATGGTAAAATTTAGCACCATCCGGGCAGCGATGGCGGAGAATCGTTATCGTCTGTGTAGTCCGACAGATTATCGGACGAAAATGTCTGCGTCGTTTGAGTCGTGTGAGGCCCCGGTCTCTGTTAGAATGTCCAGAATATCGTTCTTGTACACTTTGGCGTTAATTCTGATGCCGTGAAAAGCGAAAACCAATCAGGTTCTTCCGTCAGCGTTGTCTCCAGCCAAAACCATTCAAAGAAGGCGTATTTTTGCATTCGATAAATTCTGCATTTCTGAGTCTCGATGGTCAGTTCTGGATCCGGGAGACAAAACGGGGCCCTTTTTTATGATGAACGGGGTGGGGTGGGGATGGGGCTGTTCGATCACGAACAATTGCTCATGCCAGGATGACGACTTCCTGCAGACAATCGTCCAGTCGCTTTTGTTCCGGCTGCACCGCCAGACAGTCGTCGATTCGCTGATCTTGATACTCTTGGCCAGTTTTGTTTTTTACCATGAACCGCTGCCTGTTTCGGAAAATCCGATTGCCTGAGACTTTTAAAGATTTCTGAGACGGTAATCGGTCTCTCTCTTGATGAAGAAATTTTGACAAATCGATCGCTGGTGCGGACGATGAATTCCCTCCCGTGTTTTCCCTTCTCGAGCAGGTGAAGGATTTCGCTCTTTGTCTTCCGGAATTGAAACAGGGCCCACGGCAGGGGCAAGGCCCCTCTGTTCGATCTCCGCAAAGAATGGCATAGGTATTTTAAGGACACATTTCTGTGGCAGAACACCGGGCGTCAAATTAGAACAATTTCGGCCAGTGTGAAGTTTCAAATTTAGCTCTAGAACTTAAAATGCAATCTGTACTATAAAAAAATAATTTAGCTGCTATAAAAAGACAGCAAGCGTATGCCAATTTCCCCTGTCAATTAGATTCTAGTATTTATTTATTATATTTATTACTAATTTTCTTTTTAATATTAAAGCGAGTCGATGCTTCAGCCGATCTGTAACGAATGATTCTTAGTACTGACAGCTGTGGGTAGATGAAAGGATTCGCCTATTTCCACACGCCAAAAACTCGTTATTATTCTGTACATCTGTAAAGTATCCATATCCCGAGCGGCTAATAACAAAACAACGTTAAATAAAAGTTTTGACCGTTTGCCTTATTCTGAATGCTTAATCTAGTTAGAGTAAGTACACAACAGCAGAGAGATGTCGAAGAGAGACTTTCAACAAATGCGAACAACCGTAAAGCTATTACAAATTCTTGTAGGAAAGCGATGACTGCTAGATACTGCTGCCGGATGCTTCAAAGAGGAAGAATTTATCCCAGTTACCTTTTCATCTTTATGTTTTATTCCAGATATTTTTTAAGACCGCTAAATCGTTTTTGAAATCGTCAGAACTTTATGTTTGTTTCACCAGCTATGCTCCTGTTTCCATGGCGACAGAACACCACAGCAACATCATCAACAACGAAATTGTCCGGATACCGGAAATATGAGAGAGAGAGAGAGAGAGAGAGAGAGAGAGAGAGAGAGAGAGAGAGAGAGAGAGAGAGCACTGGGCTTTGTTCACGCCCTGAGAGGAGGTGGGAGTAAGGCGGCCATCTTGTCTGCGCGTCTTACTGACAGTGGCGGTAACTAATCCTCGATTCTCTTTCTCAGGTGAGCTAATTGTGACGAAAACTGGCTCTCTTCCAGGTGGAAAAACAAGAATATTCGCTGTTAAGACAGTGTGGGAAAAAATCGATGATCGCATTAATAAAAAGCCTCAACCACCTTTCTATAAGGGGCCGATCAGAGGACGTGCACTGTATAGAAATATCAGAAAACCGGCCCGACAGACTATACAATTTCTCTGAGAGAGTATCCATCCATACTGAACAACAAACAAATAAACAAATAGAGAAAATGTCGTTTTTCATATTTACATGAAGAGAACAAACGCGCTGGCAGTTACTACTATACATTATCCTCCTGTTAGCTTCTGATCGCATTCATTATCATATTTGGCTGGCATATCATTTACACAAATATTATGAAGTTATATTATTATCAACGTTGAGATTTTGTAAAGAAGTTTTTTTTTAAAAAGGACTAATTAAAAAGAGAAAAAAGACGATAATAAAAAGTAACGAATTAAAATATTATTTTTATTTATATCTAAGCTTATTTACTTTCACTTTGATTTGGTTTACTTTTTACAGTTTTCTCTTTTAAATTTAAAATTGATTTAATCAGTTTCTGTTTTTATTCTTATACATAAAATTACTTTTACATTTCTTTTTAAACTTTTCAAAATTATGACTTTTTTCTTATACATTTCTTAATATTAAAATTTATTTCGAAAGTTCGAAACTGTAACGTTTATATCTTTTAAAATTTGCTTATATCATTTATTTTTAAAACTGCCATAAAAACTTGTATATCATCTTTTTTGTTTACATCTTTTGAAAATTAAAGAATCAGAAAACCAAAAAAAAATAATCTTTTAATTGTTTATAATATGTAAAAGTTAATAACATTATACTAAATATCTCTTTGTAGAATGGATTGATTTTGTCAAAACTCCCACAAGGATGCAGTTGGTATAGCCTTCAAATGTTAACATCTCCTAAACTTTCCATGCTCCGGGATGGATGAATTAAAGTAAAGATTTAATATTTTAACGATTGATATCATCCTACGGGTGATATACCGCCATCAGTTATCTTTCAGATAATAATATAAATGCCTTTAGATAACAACAAACAACAAACTCAAATAAATTCAAGGAAGTAAACACCCAGTACTGGAAATAATTATAGAAACAAAGAAAAACCTAGGTATGAAATGCAAACAACACGTGATAAATGAGGCTATATGAGTGCTACAGGATATTTGGACCATTCTACAGTTGTACATTGTTAACCTGTTTGTTCTCTATAAAGCAAAGAAATAACATAACAAATATTAATGTACTGTACAACTTATTAATTTTTCTTTTGGACATTTTCTGTAATATTGCATTACGTAAGTAGTATGTACGTCTCACAGTTGCAATTACTCACTATTTGTGCATTTCCTCTTTGTGTTTCCATAATTATTTTCAATATTGTCTTACACACATAAAACAAAGAACTGCCTGGGGGGGGGGGCAACTCCGTTAATGACAATCTGGCCTCAGACATATGACCACCAAGAACTCTCTGCCTTCCATTATTTAAATAATTAATAATCCCCTAAAAGAATTTTCATTAATACCAACATTACTTTCAAACGAGCATGGGCGATGCGTCACTCTTTTGTCAAGGAGTATAAAAACAACGTATGCAAGACGGTATGGTTCTGACGTCACTACGTTTTCTATTTATTACACTAATTTGTCATTAGAGGTAACCGAAGCATAACTCGTAGTAGCATATATTAAATTGTGGAAACATTAATTTCCCTAGGTTTCTTTGCACCCTTTTAATTAAATTCTAAATCAGTTTAAAAATAAGTTCCAAAGTAAATCTTAGTGCCGCCATATATCCATTTTTAGAGAGCCCTCTTCACTTGGGCATCTTTTTCACGACTTCATCGGATGGAAATTATTATTATTATTATTATTATTATTATATTATTATTATTATTATTATTATTATTATTATTATTATTATTATTATTATTATTATTATTATTATTAGAAACAGTTTTGCGATGTCTTGTAAAATGCTTTGCGGCACTCGCTACTTGTAATTAATAGCGGTTCGTGTGGAGTCCGTAAAGAGATACTGGTCGTCGGCGCCGGGGCTGGTAACGAGAGAAAACCCGTACCGGTCGGTGGGCGCTATTACCTCGTTTACTTCGATCAGCGCACCAATCAGCTTGTCACGGAGGAAGCCGAACCGCTGTAGGCCCGATCGTAATTAACACTGTTTTATATCTAAGGTGTCAGACAATTGCTTCCCGTGTAATTGAAAACTGAATCGCAGCAAAATCTCTTTGTACTGCTTTGCTGTACAGCATAAATTGTTTTCCAGCTGGTTGTTATTGCACGGTAACCACCAAAACATTCGAATGCAATTGGGCAGAATCTCCCCGGATTGGGCAGCAATTAGGGCGGAGAAAGGCGATTTCTCAAGTGATCGATCACTGTTCTGATGGTATCGCGAATAGCTGTAGCTGATAGTTTTAAAATAAAGGGGTATAAAGTTCAGTTTCTGCATAGATTACAATAAAAACCGAACTACAGTTTTTAACTTTCATTTTAGCAAGTAATTCATTCATTAGTAAAATATTTCAATAAATCTGATCAAAGTCCATTGGTTTTCGCCAAGTTGGATTGTGAGAACGCTTTGTTAAAAGAACAATAATCTAATCAATAAGATTTTATTTTTTAAGTTGCGTTCACGAGTACCCTTAATAAAGAGATACTATTCGGGAATAAAGATTCACCATGTGAGCATCATGGTTGTGCAAGATGCTGCATGCCATCTGTGGTTTGACGTCACCCTTTTTAGTGCTTCCGTAAAAGAAAAGAAAGAAAAAGATGGCGATTGCAGGAGTTTCGAATTTCCTTAAATTTTTCGGAGTAGCAAATTTCCATATTTAAATGCATTATTGCTTCGAAAAAGTTTCGTAATTTCTTTTATACGCTTAGCTAATTAGGGACCTTTCCACAATAAGGGGTATTAATTTATTAGACCATGAAGCAATACAAGCGGATTTTCTGAATAGACCATCGGACTTCTCTCAGCAGGGTGGAAATATCCGGCTAAACGAAAGTATTTCAAGAAAAGTAGCTTAGCTTTTAAGAGAAGTAAACTGTTTAAAGGGTCTAAAGACCTTTTAGAGATTTCCTCTGAAGGTGAGAACTGTGAGGATTCTTTAAAAGAGTACAGTCTTTCAAAATGGCACGGAAGTTCCTCAACGAGTATCTGTGATCAAATTAATTTTAGTTATGATGAGTAATGATTTAGGCAGATACAGTAAAAATCATTGAGTAGTTGACATGCAAGAGAGATAGAAATGTGGGTGTAAATATATATCAGAAACTGATTTAACACACACACACACACACACACACACACACACACTCACACACACACACACACACGCACACACACACACACACACACACACACGCCGCATTATGAATGTAATAATTAATTTTAAAATGGCGGATCAGGGATTGATTCTGTAACAGGCAGCCATTGGCCCTGAGTCGCATCCGCTGTCAGTAACATTTCTAAAACATTAGGTTCGATTATCAATAGTCGGCGACTTCGCGTCTCCTCGATGAAAAAGAAAAGTTTCCTGCCCGGTTAGTCCCATTAAAAGCGTCGGCGAACGGAAAGAGAAAGGAAGTGAAATCGATTACTTGAGTGGAAGTAAAAGGCACCTACCATCTTGAGCTGCTTAGCCCGTATGACGTAGCTAATTTTTCTTTTTAGCTCCGTCCGATTTCAAGGCGACTAAACTACAAATGCAAGAAATTGGATGCTTCACACAATAAAAACCCTGTTACACGTGACGATCCTGTTTGATAGGGTTATCTAATAATTGGGTAGCCGCGTGCTGTCGGGTAAACTTTAACTGTGATAGATGCCTATCTATACATTAGATACACTGGCGATCTTAATTATGCGCTAACCAATGAGATATTCCGGGATGACGAGTGAAATCTCGTGCGATCATAGTTTCGATATTAATTTGTTAAGCATTTTGTCAGGTGTATAAATTATAACAATTATATATGATATATGGGGAGTCAGCAATTATGGCCGCCATGCACACACACACACACCACACACACACACACACAGTCTTGCTCTCTCTTTCTAATCGATACGTACACACACACACAGTCTTGCTCTGTCTCTAGTCGATACGTACACACACACGCACACACACACACACAGTCTTGCTCTCTCTCTAGTCGATACGTACACACACACACAGTCTTGCTCTGTCTCTAGTCGATACGTACACACACACGCACACACAGTCTTGCTCTCTCTCTAGTCGATACGTACACACACACGCACACACACGCACACACAGTCTTGCTCTCTCTCTAGTCGATACGTACACACACACGCACACACACGCACACACACTAAGGGCAAGAAGTATGGAAGAACAGCAAACAAATTTTGGAAAAAAGGTTTGAAGTCTGCTTATCAGACTGAAATTATTGATCAAAATAATATATTTATAAAGGAGTACAGAATAAGAACGAAAATCCAGCCGTACTTCATATGTTTACATCCCTCAGACGTGTGGAGCCGCTCCAAGCCGCCCCTAGGGGGAGCGCCGAGCGGCCGGCATAACGTGAAAAGCGAATCTTTCCGATGGACCTCTCGCTCGCCAGTTTAAACGCCGGCTCTCGCCGCCAAGACGGTGTCTCAGGGTGGTCACGAAACTCGGGCTGCTGTTTGTACTTTGGAAAAGAAAAGCTTAATTAAAAGTGATAGAGGAAAGGAGGAAAAACACAAGTAAATATGCTCATCACTCATCGCAAAGAGAGCAGCTCAGTAGGAGAAAGACGAGGACGAACCACGGGTCGGGAATCGCTGCTATAGATAATGTACGCAGTGTGCGGGAACACCAGGAAGAGCGGGCGTCCTCTTAAACATGGTTTGTCCGTCAGAGTCTCCAGATATCCCATCTCTTGAACAGAAAAGTGATTTAAGCCAGTTATGGCAGCACCTAGTACATCTTAGAACACGGCAACACGGGTCTATTTTCATATTAAACATTGCTAGAATGCCAGACTTTGCAATAATTACAAAAGCAAAAAAAAAAAAGCTAATTCAATAAAAGTAATTTGTGAGCATAAATAATTAAATATGTTTGCATTTTAAAAATTCTTATTTATGCACTATTTAAGAAATCTGTTATTATTTCAACTAATAATTTCAATAAAACATATAACTTACAATTTTTTCTTTACAAAACATTTGTTTGGTAGGATAGATACATAACAAGAGCCTTGAGTAATTAATGGATATAACCTATTTGTGATAAGAAGTGTAGTCTAGCGGTGAGTGGGGAAAACAAAATTACTGGAATAAAGAGACAGGGTGCCACTGTTTTTCTTTCTTTTTCGTAGTTAAATTGAAAGGGTGCAGTTATTGTTCCACTGACTGCCGGGAAGGGACGCAAAGGTATTTTACCTGAAAGACTTGGGAGAGTAAAGAATCTTAGTTATTTTTGGGCGTCGATTAATAAACAAGCACCTGCGTCTTGCACAGCGAAGATTACGTGGGAATTTAATTAAGAGATTTTAAATTTCAAAGGTTAAGTAATAGTCTTGTAAACCTGTTTGCTTTTTGTTGTTGTTGTTGTTGTTTTGCTTTGTTATTCCAGATTACAAGGGGCTGTAGCAAAATATTCTAGAGATGCTATGGTAGCTGGAGAACTGCGAGCAGTCTCATTTTTTGCATTTTTCTTTTTCTACACTACCTTCATTTAGTATTTGCTTTTTATAAGAGAAAAGGCTACTGCCATCTAAAACAAGGAAATGCTATAAATCTCTGCGCTGATTATAATATATCCGTTATTCATCCTTTCTGAGGTAATCAAATACTGCATGATCTATATCTTTATGCTAATGAAGATGATCACCATAAAGTATCTGTGAACTGCAGATATTTGTCTTTCATGCCATGTGGCACTGATAATATTGCTGTTAAGATGAATTGTATATAAAAGTGTTTAATGTCTTTTCTAGAGCTATCGAATTATCTTGTGAAGCCTAAGAATCCAGCAAAGAATGGATAACTACGTTAACAGATAGAAATGGAATCAAGAGATGATTTCCCCCAAACACTGGAATACCTTAAGCAGGGCAAGCGGAAGTTTATAAATAAAGATGAAAGACAACTTGTATAGGAGAAGATGGCAAACAGGTGTCTTACAGAAATAGAACTGGCGGTCGAAGATTATTTATTTGTCATTACTGATCAGGTAAACGCTTCAAACAAATATCTCAGTTTTACAAGGATGTTAAGTAATTTTGTACAACATGCTATTGTTATCTTTACGGAAGAATGGCCGTATAAACAGCGTGATACCCGAGATTGGCCAGGTGGATTAGAATAGGAAAATTCAGTAGAAAACAAAAAAACGATCAACATTTAATAGCTCTATTCCTGATTATTTGGAAGATTTCTGTGAGAACCGCTGCTAAGTCTGAAGGTAAGATACACCAAAAATTCTGATAGTTTCTCTATACTAAGAATAACAGGAAAGGCGATTCAACCAGCTCAGTGTTCCAAGCAGCATGTCTCGTTTATTATAACTGCCAGTATCAATTGAAATGCGCATGGAAACATTAAGAAACCGTTATGCTTAATTCTCAGACGTCTGTATAGAAGAAAGAAAGGATAAACCAAACCGTAAGCATAAACTATACCTCTGTAAAAACATTTTCGAAAGCCCAAAGTTTGAAATCTATTTTCAATGTAAGGTTTTTAAAACTATTTTTTGTAATATGGTATTGGAAGTTCTGCGGTACCTACGGAGTACTTAATCTATTACTGAGAAATCTAAATAATATTTCAAAACCTGCAGATAAAAGTTTCTTTCTTTGTTAGGTTAGAGTTTAAGGCATCTGTGTCTGCTGCTGTTGTCCCACAAAGCTCATCTTTACGCGGTGTTTACATGACATTAGACATAAATGTGATGTCAGCACCAAATAAAGACGGCCTTTCAGTTCTTTATCGCACTCATTAAAGATCGAAGGCCAGCCGTGCATAGTAATAAACCATCTCTGTAAATTTTAATGGGCGGATTACATTTAAAAAACTAGATTTTTATTTCAGATTTCATTTTTTGTTTTAAATTTTGTTTCCATTTCTTTTTATTCAACTTTTATCAAATTCAATCAATGTATATCGACCAATTATCCCCCAGCTAATTCTCTTTTAAGGGGAGGTAATTCTTCTTCAGGATTGACCCTTTGTCTATCAGAAAGTAAATGGCTTAGATTATTCAGCAGTAACTTCGATAGGAGATTGCAAAAAAAGAAAAAAAAAAGATTTTAGTACCAATTATTGTGAGACACTAAGGTGGGGGAGATTAAATTTCTTACAAAAATTACTAACTTGATTTACTTAAACAAGGGTCTCGATCATTCGTGTAGCAGGCCGTTACAAAGGTTTTGTCGGTTCTTATATTATGTTAATTTGGTGTTCATCTTTTGCATGCTTGTGAAGGTCTATGTAGATAAGTTATATATCGTTATGTAGTGTGTGCTCTGGCATACATTATGCAAAACCTACCCATTTAAAAATCATAGAATGGATATTTGTTTCCGGGTTCTGAGTGAAGCGTGGATAGAAAGGTTTTCGTGCCATTTTGCTTCACGGCTTCAAACTGGGCCACAAAGCGAGCGAGACGACTCGTCACATAACGCGGGCACACAACAGATGAGCGCACAGTACAACGATGGTTTGCAAAGTTTCGATCAGGAGATGCGAGCCTCGAAGATGAAGAACGTATCGGACGTCCTTCCAGCTGTGATGACGACCGTCTGAAAGCCTCAGTTGAAGCCGATCCAAGAAAAACAGTGCGAGAAATTGATGGAGAGCTTGACATAAACACTGCAACTGTTTCCCAGCATCTTGACGCAATCGGCCAGGTGAAAAGGCTTGACAGGTGGGGGGGGCTCACGAGTTGAATGAACAACAACAAAATCGTCGATTGGAGATCTTGTCATCAGAAACAAAACCAATCCATTTCTTGACCGAATCATTACGTGTGATGGAAAATGGATCCTTTACGACAATCGCAAACGATCGGCACAGTGGCTCAGCAGAGACAAGGTAATGGTTAGTGTCTGGTGGACCGAAACTGGTGTCAGTCATCCATTATAACTTTTGCAACCTGACGAAACCATCAGAGCTGAAAGGTACTGTCGTGAATTAAACGTTGCTCATCAGAAACACTCCCAATGACAGCCGACATTGGTTAATCGAAGAGACCAAATCCAGTTCCACGACAGTGCTCATCCTCATGTTGCAAAAGTGACTCTTAGTAACTGAACACGTCTGGGGTACGAAGTTCTCCCTCGCTCAGCCTGTTCAACAGACCCTTCCTCCACACACCACCGCCTTTTCTAACGCCGCGACAGATTCCTCCGTATGAAGTCTTTCTGTATCCAAGCAGCAATTGAAACTGCTTTCCATAATTTTATCGACTCCATAAATCCAGAATATTTTTAAAATGGTATAAATGCGCTTGTAACTCTTTGGCAGAAGTGCAATGATTGTAATGGAACTTACTTTGATTAATAAACTTCACGTTCAGCATCGATATGAAGTCTCATTGTTACGGTAAAAATCGACAAAACTTTTGTAACAACCTAATAGAAAGCATAAGAACGAAGGGAGATAAATATGCTGTTGCAAGTAACTTTTCGTGATGAAGATCATGGACGCTACAGATAGTGTGACGAAATTACGGTCTACGCACATTTAATTACTTATTTAATTTTTGATTATTTACAAAAAATAAACAACTTACATATTTTTGTTATTTATACTTTTCAAATTTAATAAAATGGCTTTCGAATTACCTGAAAATTTGTAATAGAAGACGTGATATATATTTTTTTGAAAAACTCAAATCCCACCCAATTTTAAGGGTTATTTCCCTTTGAATATATGAGCTGCTATAAATATAGCATTGTTATTATAGATCGAAGGCCCCTTCGTTTTCGGTTTAAACCAATTTTTACAGAAAAATTCCCAGGTTTTATAAATCTTGTGATTCGGATTTTATCGGCTTTCATCCGAATTCTGAATCACTCGAGTACAAAACAGGGGAGGGAATTATTAAGAAAAAACAATACATTGCATCAGGTATAGTGTTAATAAACCGTTAGTCTCGAATGGGGGTCTCTTGTAGTCAGGTGATTTGGAGGTAGATAAACTCAATACAATAACCTGTACGTTACGTTCGATCATCTCAACCACGACGCGCCCTTTTCATACCAGAAGTCGATGGTTTTAAAGTAATAACTTTCCATAACAAGATGGGACGAAGGCGAAGAGCTCTATCGGGTACTTTACTTGGGATAAGGACGATTTTGACTGTCATAGGAAAACAAACAAGAGAAGGTGAAGTTGGATTTTCGCGATGCAAAAGGTGAAGTATCGAAATCAATACTGGTGCTGGCAGGATCAAAGACAATTAAGAGAGCGGGCAATGGAGGAAAGATCGAAGTCGACATAATGTAGTGAATAGTTTGTCCACGACCCTTGGATTTCCGGGACAGCCGGCGGTCTTTAGGGCAGGTTGTACGAAGTTTCTGCCCAGCTGTAATTCAATCAATCCGACCGAGGAACGGTGTCGCCCTGGCCAGCGCGGTTAGTTAACTCTTTGGTTTGTGATGAATCGCAAGATGTTCTCCGCCCGCCGCAGGTGGTTTTGCGGAGAACCGAAGACATGGCGGCGTCATGGTGCGGGTTCTGGATCACGAAGAATTCAATAGTGGGAAAGCCGAGAACTCGCATCCTCAGCCTCCGACCCGGTTCAGCAGATGGGCACGGAGTCTTCTCGAAATTCAGTCTACACACGAGAACGAGTAGAAATTACGCCAAGTGGCTCAGTGTCTAAATGCAGTTCATATATTCTATTATATTAGACATGTTGTCACGAAGTCTCGTCACTATGGCATATACTGTACTGCAGTTTTTAAAACAAATAAAAATAACACGGGAGATAACTCGCCATAACTTCTGCTAGGTTTTTTGTCTGAACGCTTTCGTATATGACTGGTAATAGTGGAACCATAGAGGCGGTAGAAGTGTTTACTGACAAGTCTTGAAATTAAAAGTAGAAGAGGAAGAAATAATCCTGATCTCTGATGAATATCTTATTGAATGGGCATATGAATCTATTAAATAAAAATCGTCTTGCTTAAAATATTATATTAAAAATTGTCTGTTCTTGTGAATGTGCCCGATCTACAATGACCAGTTTGTAATAATAATAATAATAATAATAATAATAATAATAATAATAATAATAATAATAATAATATGTGAACAAAAGCCAAGCAAATTCTTTTCTTTTTATTTCCGCCCGCTCCACATTCGTGATTATTTAATTATATCTTACATAAAATGAAAGTAGAAATGAGCGTCAGGTGAAGGTTTCACAAACCCGCGTGAACGGGTTAATGGAAAAAAAGAAAATGAAAACCCTGTTACGCGTGTGTACCTGGGAGTGGTATTTGCTTGCAGGTCAGTCGAGGAACTCAGTTTGAGTCAAGTCAGGTGCAAAGTTTTCTCACGAAACTCCGATCTTTGTTCAGGCGTCAGCGACATTCCGCGGAAGCCGCACGCGATCGTCCCATGGAACTGACTGGCGATGGGGCTGGTCGAAATCCTCCGCCAGATGGCACACGTGGCTTATCTCCGCTGCTGTCAGGTGTTATCAGTGTCTCCACCAGGTACTGCTTTGATTTTGTCTGCAGGAATAAAGTGAGGAGAGCTAATTTTACTGAGCACGAGCTGTTCGCCAGTTATCCTAGTATCCCGTCTTTTGGCAGCCCCTCCCTCTCCCCTTGAATATACTACCGTCTATCTGCTTAGACACACGAAAACTCGCCTTTCGATCCTGCAGTCGGCGGAACTGGTCAGACCCTTTACGACAAAATACCACCTCCGCTAAGCAGTGACCTCTTTGACCCTAATTCTCGGTTCCATTCGGCTATCAGACACTTCCGCTCTGCAACCTTTTGTTGGAAAAACGACCTAATACTTTTGGAGAACCGATGTATTTTTTGTGTGGTTTTCTTTGTCTTAGTCAGCTGGTCGGGAAAAATATATACCTGGAAGTCAGAACGGTGGAGGGAGAGAACAAAAGAAACAAAAATTCAATAAATAAAAATTTTTAAGTTTTTTTTAAAAAAATAAACGGTTAAAAGGCAAAATACATTTCAACAGAAAATTATCCGACCCCACGGTATTGTGTTCGAATCGCTTTACGAGAGAAGTTCACAAACGTTCAGCGGAAAATGACGGAGTTATCCCCCCCTCCGCGTCTTTGCAAGAAAAATCAGAATTTTCCATTCCCTTTCTTTGTTTCTGTGCAGCTCCCCGCACTGTGTTCACAGATGCTGTCCCAGACGCAGCGCCACCTCGAATATATGCCGCCCATCGCGTGAATAGATCGCTTTATCACTACTTCCCACCCTTCCCTCTCGGCCTATCTCGAGTACGTGCACTAAACGTAGGCCTATTATACATCACGAGTGACACAATCAGAGCCCAGACGTGACTTCACTCAACCGTAAAAATGTCTTATTGTCAACATTTTATTTTCGGTGAATATAAAGGAAAACTCGGTGTTGGCTGACTTAAATATCGTAAAGTCTGACGACCGGTTCTAGATATCAGAAATCATTCCTTAATAACAAAATAGTGAATAACTGGGATAAAAAAGATTACGCCAAAACAGGATATCGCCTTCACCTAGTCAGTGGAGATAACGTCAAGCTTCACTTGGCATTTACTGATAAAGATGGACTTTACTTCCTATTTACTAACATCTAACATACATCATGTGAGCAATTCACGCGTCTTGATTTTATAATTAAAGTAATAAAAGTTGGTGCCGTCAGAAGTAAAACTGACGCTGTTTATAGTGAGCCTTCTGATCTTTGATAGGTTGTCATCCTTTAATATTAATAATTGTGGCCAATTCTATTCAAGGCATCTTTAACAGTGTTTGCTTTTGCCTCACTAAATATATTATGTTTGGATTAAAGCTTATTATTTTTACTTGTAATAACAGTTGTATTAGTATTGGGTATTTTCATCAATTGCCCATATCTTTACAAAACGTTGTTTCTGTCTAAATTTCTTGTATTAATACTAAAAGTATATATAATGTGGATTTCTTTGTTTGTTAGACAGGTAAGAAGATACAGGGTGCGCTCCATATTTGAAATTAAAACTCGGACGTACGGAATTAGAAGCAAATTGAACATCGCTGATAATTAAGAAAACGTTCCCAGAATTCAGTGCAACGGAAACTGATGTATTGGTCTGATTAAGGGACAAAAAAAGAAATGGATGACGCAGATTCTTGACACCAGAACCACTCGGCAAGCAAACGTGTAGTTAACTAGCCTACCTAGTTACCTACACTACTGACTATGCAGGTAGTAAATTCGAGCGAATTTTGATGGCCGACAGCGCAAGGATCGCAAGCCGCTTCACCGATGACGTCAATCATGCGTCGCTGACGGGTTAGTTGGTAGCACTTGCCGGACGTATTAGTCTACTACGCAGTCGACCCCCCTCCTCCTCCGGGGATTGCATTAACCTTTACCGCGAAACAAAAAGATCGTGTCTGCTTCACCTCTAATGGCCATAAAAGAACAAACAAGGAAAGGCTGGCTTTACGTTATGGCAAATAACTTGAAAGAGGAAGGAAAATGGAGATTTTGAAAGGGAATAACGGCACGTTTCACCAGTCGCTAACGAAGTCATCTTCAGTAATAGAAATAAATAGAATTTCATAATTCATTGCATTGTAATATCTTTATAGATACAAAAATAAAGTACAGTAGAATTTAAAAACAAGTAAAATGAGGCAATTTCTTGGTAGTGAACCAGACGAAGAATTTCTGTTGACGAGATGACGTCACCGAGACGACAACCGCGATGGGGACGCGACGAGAAGAAGAAAAGCGGCTTGCTTGTTTATGGTCGGCCCGCCACCCAGGGTGCATCCTCGGCCAGGGTCTCCGGAAGCAGGTAAACCTCCCGGTTACGGAAGCTCCTTCACCTATAGAGTGAACCCATCTTCTTTCTATGTGTTTCCACTTTAGTTTCCATCTCCCTGATTTTAGTCTGTAGTCAGGATCCCGGAGATTTCGTACCGCTCTCCCAGTTTCGGTAGGTTAAACATCTTCAGGATGGAGTCAGCTTCCAGTCGTTTCTCCGGCTCGATGTCCCGGCGCGACTCGCTCATCACCGGCATCCGCGCGAGCACCGAAGAGGTGCGGCGCGTGTCCCGGCGGAAGGCGTTCACGGCCGCAGTCACGTGTTCGCTCGGAATACGGAAGCGCTCGAACACCAGCTCGCAGCTGCGCCGAGGGAATTTAATGATGTCCTCGCAAAGAACCGGAAGCAGGCGGACGCCTCGAAGTTGGAACTTCTCGCAACGGGTCACGCTGGACGCCCAGCCAGAAGTGATGATGCCGACGGTGGAGAGGTTGGAGGCCAGTTTGCCAATCGTGGCCTCCTCGCGGTCCATCCGGCCCAGCAAGTTGTACATCGTGTGGCGGATGCAGGGCAGGGCGGCGGACAGTGGTGCGGAATCGGTGACGAAACGGGCCGCCTGGAACAGCGGGTTGGTGTTGAGCACTGTCGACATCACCGAACTGACCGTCTTCAGACTGTTGCGGTACATGAAGATGTGACCGATTCCCGGCAGCAGCTTGTGAATGTCTTCTACCATGCGGAAACAGCAGGGCCGGGTCTTGACGCATACCATGCTGGACCGATTGTTTGGCTTGCACAGCAGCCGTATCGTGCTGGCCAGCAACTGCGTGTACTCTCCGTTCGATATCAGCCGGTCCCGTTCCAGGTATCCGAGACTCGTGAGCGCGTCCGGCTCTCCTATAGTCAGCATCCCTGGCACTCCTTCGAACATTTGCCTCAGCATGGCCGACCCGCACCGCCAAGTCCTGGAAATCCATATCACGGGAACTCTAGGGTCACCCAGTTCCGACGACATCTTATGGAAAGACGCCAGAGGCATCGTTATCACTTTCTGCGCGTGCAAAAACTGCGCGTTGTGGAAGGCGATGTGGACTTCCGAGTCATAGATGTTCACTTTCGATCCAGTTTCAATAAAAACCGCCTCGTGCCTGGTGAGGCAGTACAGAGAAACCTCTTGTTTCAGCACGTAGTTGGGATGTTTAAAACAGTTGTGAACTGCGATGAAGTCTCCGGAATCCGCTACCTCCATCTCGCAGAACTTGCGTCGCCATATTATGTCGAGTACATGCGCACTCTGCTTGTACTGAAGGCCTTGGCGAGCGTTCCTACGCACGTACTCAACTCCCGTGATTCCCCACGAGATCTTCTGGAACGAGACGACCAGCGACCGCGCCACCTTGTAGACAACAAATGTGAAAATCACGATGACGTAATCTCGGACCTTGTTTATGCATTCACTCAGTTTGTCCGACCAGTTTTCTGTTTTTGAGTCCATGTCGAATCTCACCTATGGGAAGTCAAACCTGAAAAAGAAAACAGTTCGAATAAATTCTAATATCTTTTCATTCTTATTTCGTGCTCTGTTTTCTTTGAAAAAGAGAGAAGGAGATAGAAGATGAAGTATAGCGTCCTTGATGCACTATCATCACCGTCCTTTCTCTCTCCAGCTATCTCCCCTAAAACCATTAGAATTTAAAGTAATATCTACACAATTCAGTGAAAAAGCAAAATATGCTAATTATACCCCAAGTTTCCCCTGGTAAAGCCATTGTTTCCGATCGCCTACGACAACAAAAACGTTCTGAAATAATGGATACCAGCTTTATCATACACAAGACGACAGTCCGCTATCCACCGTTGCCTGGTATTTTATCAGCCACTTGTCCGAATGATGTGGTAACAGTTAACCTTGACAGATTCTTACTTATCGTTTAATTCTAAACGCAATTTATAACTAGAAAAGCGCTAGCATTTCCCGTCCCAAGTTAATCTTTTCGACGATTTCTTGTCGTAGCGTCACCGCTGAAGGTCTTAGGTCGCCTTTCCGTAGTAATGGCATCATGGAGATCTTTGGCAATCTGTGAACCAAACCCTGAACGGCCTATGACATTACTCGAGTAAAAGAGAAGAAATACACTATCCTGCCTGGCTCTGATATGCACATGATCAGGCTCGAAATATCCATATATATCGGGTCGCATGCAGCGGGGCGGTGTAGTGATGATCCTTAATTATTAGTGGCAGCGGGATGCCAACCACAGACGCCACACTGGCTAGAAATAAGTGCCGGCCTTTGGCTCCCATAAAGCTAACGTTCTCTAATTCGTACAAGAAGCAATCACCCCTGAGCCGCGAGTTCGATGGGCCACAACCGCTCGGGCCAATCGGGATCTCACCCAGGTGGGGGCTAAAGCTGGGCCGTTGTCTGAGTTGGTCCCGAAAGCCGATAGATGTAGGGACAGGAAAACATCGCGATTCAGGGCTGCACATCTGAGCAGATGTATCTGAATGAAAGGCCCTCGCTGTCCCTTTCTCTGTACGTCAGCCGGAGCTGCCCCCAACCCTGGCTTTCAGCTGACAAGGGGCGGGCGAGTCCTCGCGCAGCTGCCAGAGCCGTATCGATCGCTGGGCTCCCATGCTAGTTTTTAATGCAGTCACGCATACATAAGAAAAGGAGAAGAAGAAGAAAAACAAACCAACAGCGCTAGAATAAAGTAGCGACACCTGACAGGTGTACCGGGACGTCGCACACCCGAGGAACCAGGCGGAGAATGCCAAGTCGGGTAAACGGCTTCGCTGGGCAATAAATCTACCTGCCGCGGCGACATCTCGAACAAGACGTGACTTTCGCACGACATCGGCGCTACCTCTCCCCAACCTGTTGAGGACGTACAGAGGGGAGCACGGTGCAAATATAAACAAGCGCCGCAGCAGCAGCAGCAGCAGCAGCAACAACAGCAACAGGCCGGGAAAGGCTGCGCCACTCCGAGGGAAAATACCTCGCAGATGCTGATTTTTGGAGAAAATACAAGAGTTTCTAAAAAATCGGTGCAGCTTTTGTCTGCTCCGGCGAGAAAAATCTCTCATCATCTTGAGAAAAACCCGCCTTTTACAAGTATTGTAGTGTATTGAGAATTCTAAAAAGAAAAGAAACTTAATTCAAAAGATAATTTAATTTGTTATCCCGAAAATTGACAAAAGCCATCTATCTAAAAGATGGTCGAAGGCATAAACGATACAGAGAAGGACTGACGGACCTATTGATTGCTGAGCAAACAAAGTGGAGCAAAAAATCGACGACAAGTAAAGAAAGGAACAAGAACCATAATGCAGAAATATATTTAAACAAGTTCAGCTGAAATATGAAACAATCTTATTCCCTGACTTAGTGATGGTTATTATTCTTGTTGACACGTCACCAAATCTGCCCATCCATCGACGCTTCTTTGATATGCTGCATGCATACAAATTAAAGGCCACTGGCAAGAAAACGAATTTCGCATACTGTCACCTTTAATTACCTGTATAGATAAAAAAATAAATAATGGGATCTGTGTCAAACAGCTTATCTGTTACTCGACTACGTTTGTTTAAAGTAATTCCGGATATACTGCGCATAGCAATGTGGGAGAGGAGTGGCAAAGTCTACCTTACCTTCTCGAGAAGGGCTGGCGCTCCTAGATCGATTCAGCAGGCATCATAATAAATGAGATATCTTTTCATGACTAAATGGCCGAGAAAAACTGATTCCGCCTCATAAGAACGGAGAGTGGAGGGGTGATAATTCTAACTATCAAAATTCAGTGCCCTGATGCCGACCGGAAGCGAGCGGGTGGCTACGCGCATAGCGCACCGTCTCGCTGTGGCTGAAGCCAGAGTTCGATTCCCGTTCGCTTTCCTGCACCAGGAAGTTCAGTCTCCAGTTTCCTCCCACAGCTAAAAGGGGAAGTTCTAGTAGGGGAGGAGGTTAGGGTTCCTGTCACTTGTGGTGGAGATATCTCTAAACGGGTGCGTACTCAGAGCAGCCGACCGCTACCGGGTAAATCGTTCGGTTACCAAGACTGAAGCCTTTCCCTCTTCTATCTCACTTTTGCGGTTCGGACTCCGCATACTTCTTCCAATTTACACCTGGCTGCACCTGGAATTTATGCAAACTCAATGTCGCAAAACTTAGCGATATTCATCGAGATACTCAGCCAAAAGATCGGAATATAATAATTAGCGTCGGAATTTTAAATACACGTGCGTTTGGTTAAGGGAGACAACAACAAAGAAAAGATGTTCCGTTGTTGTTGTCGGTGATAATTTGAATTATATATCCGTCTTGACGGCAGGAGAGAGAGGCAGAAAGGGTTCTATAAAAGACATTGCGAATCAGGAGATGAGGAATACGATAATATCAGGTGCTTACAAACAATAGAAAGGTGAGAAAAACAGCGATGTTCGGCACATAACAGAAACAAATTTTAAAAATACCGTAAATCCGAAGTCAGGTCGTGACTAATATTAAAAGACAAATGAAGTTGTAAAATAATTACGTACCAGCGATAAACTTAACAATAAATATTTTAAAATAATAATGCAGTTTTTTTAGGTCGATACAGATAATTTTGTTTAGTTCTGAGGTAGAAGATAGCGATTCTATGAAAGAACCATGATGACTGCTGTAGATCACCATGCACAGTCAACGACACGCAGAAGGAATCTTTACTTGATACTGATATAACATTAAGTATGAAAGACTGTAGATACCAAGTAAAGATTTCCTTGTAATACAAAATATTAAATAACAGGTAAAAAGTTCTTTCGTTTAGCGTATGACGGACAGCATTGGGCACACAAATTTGAAAAGTACTGACAATTAAAAGATAACTGTTATAAAGTAAATTACTTTTGATCAATAAAAGACCAGTGTTTTAGGCTGATATAAATAGATAAATGACACCAGCCAAAATTGCATGTAAACTGATTAACTCTAAAGATATCAGGCCGTTATGGAAGTTTTGTCGGTTTTCGTAAGTTAATTTGGTGTTCATCTTTTGCATGCTTGTGAAGGTCTATGTAGATAAGTTATATATCGTTTTGTAGTGTGTGCTCTGGCATACATTATGCAAAACCTACCCATTTAAAAATCATAGAATGGATATTTGTTTCCGGGTTCTGAGTGAAGCGTGGATAGAAAGGTTTTCGTGCCATTTTGCTTCACGGCTTCAAACTGGGCCACAAAGCGAGCGAGACGACTCGTCACATAACGCGGGCACACAACAGATGAGCGCACAGTACAACGATGGTTTGCAAAGTTTCGATCAGGAGATGCGAGCCTCGAAGATGAAGAACGTATCGGACGTCCTTCCAGCTGTGATGACGACCGTCTGAAAGCCTCAGTTGAAGCCAATCCAAGAAAAACAGTGCGAGAAATTGATGGAGAGCTTGACATAAACACTGCAACTGTTTCCCAGCATCTTGACGCAATCGGCCAGGTGAAAAGGCTTGACAGGTGGGGGGGGCTCACGAGTTGAATGAACAACAACAAAATCGTCGATTGGAGATCTTGTCATCAGAAACAAAACCGATCCATTTCTTGACCGAATCATTACGTGTGATGGAAAATGGATCCTTTACGACAATCGCAAACGAGCGGCACAGTGTCTCAGCAGCGACAAGGTCATGGTTACTGTCTGGTGGACTGAAACTGGTGTCAGTCATCCAATGTCAACTGACAAACTTTGAATTATAAAGAGAAACTGACATGTACATGCAATTCAAAGAATTTAAAAAATGCTTCAACTTATTTGTCTTTTCGACTTAGAGAAAGTCTGAGTTATTCATAGTTTCTATAATTAAAGGGGTATGAACTTTTTCCGGGACCCTGTTTGTCAGCTGTAGATTAATAGTATATTTGAGTTATCCGACGTCGGGCTGTTATGTAATGCACTATAATATTTCAAAATAACACTACAATACAATATTATAAAATATATCTGTGGTAATAATGTACTCATACAGTTTTATTAACCTAGAGTGTGAATAAATAACGGAGGCACATCGATTAGTCTGGCGATTAGCCTACTGTAGATATTATGGCCCGAGTTCGATTTCCGTGGGGAGCTGCTTCCTCTTGCTTTTCTTTATCGGATGACGGCGCAAATCCCCCCAACATCTGGAAATGAAGAGATTTATCAGGAAATTTTTATCCTGGGTTTTTGGTTGTGCAAGCCAATGAGGACACGACTCCCTCATCTCGTAACCAAGAAGAGAATCTGCAACCAGCTACAGCGAAGATGATACTATAACACTACAGTGAAATTTCAGAAGATTTCCATCCTCTCATTCCCACAATGCATATCTATTCATTCAAGATGGCCTCCACATCAGAACATTGCTACTTACTCATGCATTCACAAAGTGTGGTACTGTTAGATTAACGACTGCCTTCTGAAAGTCCTTGCGTGTTTTGTTTAATACTAATATACTATGATAGTATTATATTAAACCACAGTACGGTAACTACGATATCCTGTTTTCTCAGCCTTACTACTAGCAAACCATATTTATTAGAATGTATAATTAATATGATGAAAACAGAAGTAATATATATTTTTTAACACTGTAGCTTGAACAGTAAGGTTCCCTGATGCCTTAGATCGGGTTATCCACTAATTGGACGTTATGTGTATTTTCCAAATTTGAGGTCGAGTTCCGGTCAGAACGTATCAATTAGCAAAAGGTGTACAATAAAACAACGCTCTTTAAAAAATGAGTTTAGAATTAACAGATGAAGTTTGG
The DNA here is from genome assembly GCA_018389105.1 of Nautilus pompilius. Classification (NCBI taxonomy): domain Eukaryota; kingdom Metazoa; phylum Mollusca; class Cephalopoda; order Nautilida; family Nautilidae; genus Nautilus; species Nautilus pompilius. Next base: position 1,589,366 of record JACATO010000316.1, on the reverse strand, counting down.
TATTCTTTCGCTAACTATGTCAGGGTCCCCAGCCACAACAGGTATCCCACAAATGGCGCAAGACAGAAAGATGCTAGGCGGGTTTTCTAAATTAGATCGACCACCAGAAAATTTTAAAATATGCGAGCATGAAACAAAACCACGACTTTAGCTTCCGGGGATCTTATTCAGGATTACCACTTCTATTTAGAGTCATTGTTCTTCTAAGTAAGGCTGATGCAGTAGCCATTAGGTACTGCTTGATCTTGCATAAATACAACCATCGCTTTCTCCCCAGCCGCTAGGTTACCAGAAGACAGCCCTTTGTTGCCCATTTCCTTCCCACTGCCTTTCCTTTCCATTCTGCTAATATGCTGTCCATACATGAGTTTTTGTCTCCCACTATCGACCAGTGTGGCCCCTGATTTGACATGGGCAAGGAGTAGTGTTTGATCAGCTCCGCCTGATATCTTTGTCACAGTGTTTTAACGGTTTGTTTATAATAAGAACGTCCACCATTTTGTCGCACTCGCCTTGTACCTGGTATTGTCTACTGTTTCCTGTTTGTATTTCTTCAACAAGAAAGTGCTGCGATGCTTGTTTGCCAACTGGTATAAATACCTGGCTCCGCCCTCTCTGTGCACAGACCTATTTCTTGCGTATCTTCCACTCATCGAGCCCTTTTCTTGTGTATCTTTTGAATACCGGTATTTCTGCTTTGCTCCCGTTAACTATGCCAAATGAGTAACCAAGGACGAAGCTATTGATCGTACTCACCTACCTCATTGCGTAGAGATCTTGTCTGATGATCTTCTTTACTCTTTATTTGTATACTTTGCTAAGTTTTTATTTTATGTCGTTGTCTTATATGCTCTTCCAACTCGTCAATACCTAGATACACACGCGCGCAGCTGTCCACTTCAAAATGTCGTCTTTTCCGAGTTTGACGTTTGAAAGAAAGACTCGATATCGTGGTTTCTTTTTCTTTATTATTATTTGTTATCTTTACGCACTCATCCAGACAAAACTGCATTCCAGAATTTTGGCTAGACAGGAGACTGGTCTTAATCCTGTGTGACGTGTCTGATGAGGATGGCGTCAAAGAAAGTAAAAATAATCGGGCGATCTAGAAAGGCTATAGGCTGACAACATACGTGAAGTGCTGAGTAATGTCCTTCAGAACTTTCCTGTCGCTCGGTTGAAGAAGCTAATGTTGGTTTTTAATTGTAATGTAATCAAAGTAAATGAATACAATTATCTTTCGGTAAGATAAAAGAGGTGGTTTCTATGTCCATTAGAGCAAACGCTATAAATGTATCATATAAGAAGACACCAACACGGTATTAACATACGTTTTGGTTTAAAAACTTACGCCGTCACGGCTAACGGAAGGGGAATTATTGCTCGCCAACAACGAGCGTCGCAACTTGGAATAAATATTGTACGCACCTTTACTCCAGCGAAAGAAATCAATTAAAACACCTTTCACGACGAAGGACATCTAATGAATTCTTCTCACTGATCGTACGTTTGGGCATCGATTTATCGCGCTGCCTGTCGCCAGATGGCGTTTAAGAGGCGATTTCCTCTCTGCATCATCTCGTCTGTATGGATGCTTTTTGAATGCTCTACTTTTCTGTTTACCTTTCTGTTTTGTTTTAAAGAAAGGGTTTTTAAGTTTTTCCCTTTTGCAGTTGTAACAATCTCGGTAGGGAGAGACTTGCGCGTGCATGCGTAGAACAAGCAAACAAACAACAACAACAAAAGATAAAGATGTCCGCCCCAGGAATACGTTTGCGATAACAAAATACTTGTGAGAAATCACGAGAAGCTTCGCGTGTTCCTTCAAAACGTCTTCAGACCTAGAAGTAAAGAAACTATGTCGACAGCTGAAAGGTGTTGCCATTCTCGCACCTCGTAAAGCTTCGCACTTCCGACCTCAGCAGGAAATAGAAAGTCCCTAATGAGAACTCCTCTTTTTAACAATGTTAGGAAACCGTAGTACCCGTGAAAACTGGTACAGAAGAGTGAGAAGTCATGCTGTGTGTTGGAGATTCGTCAAACCACGTCTGTCCTCCCAATCAACGATCTAACTCGGGCGCCCAAAACATCCTAGATGTAACCCAGGGGAAAAAATAAACAAACAATGGGACTAAATGTAAAGAAAATCCGAATATTTGGATTTTTTTTCATTTTTAAATTTTCTTATTCATACCAGCAAAAGTTACCTCCCTTGTTTCGAAATAGTTTACAACAGAGTAACGAATTCATGAGCCAAAATATGTCACATGATTAATTGTTCTGGTGTTATATAAGTACAGTATTCGCTTGCTTTTCCCACCCACCCCTGAAAATCCACGGCTAAGAAACGGTATACGATTGGACAAGAGTGTATCAACAAACAGCAAAGGCTAGAAGCCATTTTGGCTTATCCTAGATCTGTCTGGAAAAGAAGAGAGTTAGTTATATCCTTACGTGAACAACTATAGCATTTGAACTCTCCAGAAGAGATGGAAAAAAATGAGCACTTTTGGAGATCATGTCTTGCTGGAAATATAAACCGGATTCATTAAAAGAAGACGGAAAACATCATGCAACTAGGAAAAGCTCCAACAACACTAAATACTACGATAATACTTATTATTTGTATTGCTACGTTCAGGAAGATGTCGGTATAAGCAAGTCAGTCCAGTATTTATGCTAAACCCTCAAGCTATTAGAAAACTGGACAGGTAAGAGCTTCAAACATTACCTGTGTATACATAAATTATTTTTTGGTGACAACAAGTCAAACAGTTAAATGTATTTAAATAGTTCTCTCGTGTCCTGTTTTGGTTTTTTCCTGAAATAGTTTATGTGAATTAAGTTTTCACAGACTGATCCAAAGAGACCTTGTCGTAAAATCAGTGATGCGAGAAAAAATTACCACACACACACACACAGATGTTACAAATGTCCCGATAACTTTATTCCAGTCAATTTAACGTCAATAGTTTTCTGAATCATCTATTAAAAACAATTTCCAAGATTATGTAATCGAAAATAACAGCTTGATGGTTTCGCCGCATGGATTCCAAGCCTCACTATAATCGTCAGAAGGCCGAGATGATGATACAAATTAAGTGGATGTTCTTTATTTAGACTTCTGTGGGGCTGGCGACAAAGTTCCATGTGTAAAGCCGGGATAGACCGGGAAACAGGGGCTCTGTGGTACAGCTTTGCTGCGCACAATGATTGCGTAGAAACTGGTCTTTTCCCAGGCGGACCCTGTCTCGAGGTATCCCCGCGGGGAGAGGAGTTACCTGGGTGGGTGCGTGCGTGTGGTTAGGTGGGGGTCTGTTGAGCTGCGGTCAGGGTACTCGCGGAACCTTCTAGAGAAGCCGGTAACCGGGGTGGCTGGAAGAAACTCGCGGGGCTGGGGACCGCGCCGGCGGAATCGGTCCAGGAAAGTTCGCAAATTTGTCGAATGACACCAACAACGATAAACGCAATTAGAGAAATGAAGCGATCCCGTGGGTACAACAGGGCTGGCAATTAGTCCCCCCCCCGTTTTTCTTCCGCGGAAGTTGCGTAATCACCCCTGTCGTCTTATGGCCTGGCTCGCTACCCACTGGCTTCCGTCATCACCGCGAACAATCTGTACGAACCAACGAGTTCTACATTCCAAACGAACCTTACAGTAGTTATTATTATTATTAATTATTATTATTATTATTATTATTATTATTATTATTATTATTATTATTATTATTATTATTATTATTATTATTATTATTATTTCTTCTTCTTCTTCTTATTATTATTATTATTATCATTATCATTATTATTAGTTATTGTTATTATTATTAGTATTATTAGTAGTATTAGTATTAGTAGTAGTAGTAAGGATCCCGCCCGGTGGTACAGCTATCATTCTATAACACTCCTGTAGGTTACTGGAGAAGACATTAAGAAATACCATCATATAAACCAAACCTTTGGTTGGGGTCGTAATGTCGCCTACCCACTCGAGTCGAACACAAACGGCCTTCTCTCGCTCCGCATCTTCCGGAGTTGAGCGACTGCACCAGCCTAGCGAGCGAGCGACTGCCTGGGCGGGCTCGTGCTAACCAGGAAACGAGCTCGCACCTTCTACGCATGAGTCAGAGGTGACCCGTCGGGTTCGTCAGCTGTCGACTACCGATCATCGCCGTTGACAAAACCCGGCCTAGACCCAACTTGTGGCCCGACTACGAAGAGGAGTCGTTCACCTGTGCAGACGACGAGAGTTTGGGGGCCTTCTTGCGGGCGGCCGAGTAAGGGTGAACGTCCGTCCCGCCGGAGCTGGAAGAGAGAACGTGGTATGCGGCACTCGCGGATGTACCGCCTACAAATCTCGGTAAAGCTACGACGGACTTCAGGGATCCGGTAACCGGATGGGCGGCGGCATCTCTACAGCCAGGGGCGCTCGGTCAGGCTGATAAATAGCAATAATAATAGTAGTTGTACCGATAACGAGGTGTCAGATGAAACACTTATCGGCTCTACATTTCCTGGCCAAGCGGGAAGGAACAACGTAAAATATATTCCGCACCAGATAAAAGCTTAAAAAAACAACATCGACAAAACCAGCGAGTAAACGTAATGTAAATTCCATCTTTATCAGTAAACTCCATTTACTATTATGTAAAGTCGACGTGCGCCATTAAACACGTGGTTTCATTTTCACCGACATCTAAGTAAATGTCAAGCGCCGAACTCCCCCTACCTTCTTAAATCTCTCGCCGTCTTGCAGGGTATTTAGAGAAATACAACTTTATCCTTCCTTTAGAGGTCAAACACTTGGTTACTAGTAGCGGTCACCATTCTTTGTCTCCACCCTGCTCTCTGGATTTTAGAAACGAGTTGTCTACCCTGAATAACGCATTAAAAGACGGCAGACCTTTCTATAAAATAGGCAGAGCCAGCTGACAAAAGTGTCCGTGTAGCGTCGAAAGGCACAATAAATACCTACTATAATCGACATAGAATACATGAAATAAATTTGGCGGTTTAAGAAAAAAAAACTAGAATAAGAATAACTCGTCCACTGCTCCTAAAAGTTCTAATATCATTATGGTAGAAAGTATTAAGAGATATCGCTACTCCTTTTGTCGTTTTAAAGTAATCCTGCGCGAAAAGGGAGAAATAATAGGAAATAAATCCATTAAAAATCGTAAGTAGAGGGCTAATAAATCGTCCAGCAACAACGATGTCACAGGTAACAGAAAACCGAAGGTCAGGGTGTTGAGAAAAGTAATTTGACGCGGAGGTGACCTGATGAATGACGTCTACGTATTTCGCGTGTCAAAATAAACCACTGAGTCATCGCTGTATTTTTAGCCGGAACACCTGACACATCGTCTGAACTGCGACAAGGATTATAAAATAACTAGTAATCAAATTATATGTTCTTTTATTTAAACGTGGATTAAGAAAACCTATATACGACTCGAGTTCAGGTGAATCGTTTCCACGGCTACTCGCTGGAATATCGCCTCTTTCGCTTTGCAGTCATCACTTACTCCCCTACCGACGCACTCGCCGCTTGTTAGCGATACCTTAGTTAAGGAAGGTAGCCAAGGAAAACGGTCCGTACCTCAGCGGCCATCGAAAATTGAGAGTTTTGACGACTCATCTTCTCTTCCAGTTTGCGATCGCAGGGAACAACGAGCTCTTCTCTTTTGTTATTGCCCAAACGCTTAGGAGGCAGCTTTAAGGGGACCCGACAGACTTCTGGGCCGCATTTACCTGTCACATAAATTCCGAGCTGTAAAATCTGCGTAGTCCAATCTCCATTTAGTTTGCTTTAATTGCAGAATTTCTTGGAAATCCCTCTAGTGTTTCTCGCGCATAAAGCTAAAAAGGGGGCGTTTGTTTCTTCTGAGGCACAAGAGTTCTACTGTTGTTATTTAAAGAGCCCGTGTGGCTACAAGTTTACTTATCCACATGATTTAAGATTTAAAGACAACCCCTTTCTCTCCCTCTTCCCCTCTCTCTCTGTCCCCTCCACCTTCGGATACAGCTAAATGAGTTAAAAGCAAATTAATGACAATTTAATAAATAACAAAAACGTCACGTTTACTGACATTGACTGATAAAGATGAACTTTACATGACATTTAGATGGGAGTCACGTGTTATTTACCAACACATTAAAGCCGAGTTTACACAGCAAAAAAAAAAAAAAACAAAAAAAAAAATATAAATAAAAATTAAGAGTTATTTCCCTTGCTTCTCGTAGAATTCTTGTTCGGAGTTATGGTTAGGTGTCCCGTCGGTATTCTGACCGGATTAGTAATAAATGAAATCAGAAGACGTCGCGTGGTTCAGGAGGAGACAGCATCACTGTACGAAAGGTTATTGAAGTCAGCTGGCTGGCTCCTCCTTAGTCTCCTTCCTTTCCACCAGCCACCCGCTTTCGATCGCCGGAAATGTCGAAGTCGTGGCAGGGTAATTACAGGAACCGCCAGGAGGCTCTCCTCGCTCACGGGTACGCCGGGAATCCCTGGCCAACCAGACAGAGCACTCGACTGGAGTCTGGATAAACCCATTCTGAAATTACCGTCGGTTCCTGGAGATTCTTGAACTTCTTATCCAGTAGAGAATAAACAGGGCCGTGGTGCGGAGTGTCAGCGACACCTCTCTGGGCACGAAGGGGGCGCTGCTAGGCGAAAGGGAAAGACTCCACAAAACCAGAAGAACCCCTGTGAACTTATTACACTTGCCATCCTTCTCGAGCTCACCCCCTTGTTTCGGAATCAGAAGCACCCACCTGGCACTCGAGCGCTGCTTGACCATAAATTACTGCACGTAAAAATCCATAGATTGCGAGTCGGATAAGAAAAACACGTAACAGTATCAGCGAAACGCTTGACAATCGAGCGAATTTGGTGTTTATATAAACCGGCTGACGTGGAACATCGACGCATTATCTCCCCCTACCATCAAACAGGCACAATCAAGAACCTCCCACCCCCTGGTAGCGCAACAGCACGTGAAGCCAGCCTGGGTTTTTTCCGCCATCTTGGTAAGCGCAGAAAGAAGCGACGGCGGAGATCGCGTTGGAAACTCGCCTTTGAGGTTAGGCCCTGCTGCTTCCTTTGGGCTGGTTCTTTATGTGGAAAGACCAAGATTAACCCTTTAAACCCGCGAGGCCGGTTTTTGTGCCTCCACGTGGTTCTGTTTACAAACATTCAAACCCGGCAACACAGTTGAATGTTGGAAATAGATTCAAGAAAAGAGCCTGGTGTGACTCTCTTCATCATCTCTCATCCATTCACGTTACATGAGTCCCGTAAAATGATGAACATGTTTTCTAGCTGCCAGGTGTGCGGCAGGGACTCGGGGTTTAAACAGCAGCAGTCTTTTGAAAAACGAATAAAATCAATTTTTTTATTTCAGATCTGTGTACAACAGTCAGAGGCAAGGAACCTCTAGAGAACTAAAAAGTAATGAACAGCGAATTGAACTTGAAAATTTGGTGAATAGAAATTTTAAGCCATATTTGGAGGCAGTTGTTGATCAGTATATTTTGCAATATGATGCTTCAACATATCCGACACACCACCTGAACAGTTCTCAAGCACAGCTACACCTCCACTTCTTACAAGGTCATCCCACCTCAACTCTCTGGTGATGTTTTTAAAGTCAGTATTCTTTTTAATGAGGCGTCGCGTTGACTGCTGCAGTAACTTTGTTCGTTTTCTCGATGAGGCTAATTTCAGTTCAGCTTCTTGTAATTTCCTTTCCAGTGAAGCCTTTTCAGGAGTGATACATGGCAGGGGTATTGCATCCCTGACATCCTCCACATCACATTCGGGTTGTCGTGGAAATGGTCGCTTTCTAGGTTTGCTGTCGCTTTGCAGATGCTTAGGAAAATTAAATATAGTAGGCGCCCTGCCACTGCGAATTCGAACACAACTAACTGATGTCCTGTCAATGCAAAGTGGCGAGAGCAAAAAACTGCTGATTTTGATGGGTTAAAGTGGCGGCTCTCTTTGTTGCTCTTATCCATTTTTCTCTCAATTCTTCATTTTTTGGAAAACTGAAAAATAGAAGCATTTTTAGGACGATTTTTTGAAAATCAATGATTTTATTTCATATAACTACTGTCATTAATTGCTTCAACAAAGGGACAACTAAATGGTGACAGATTATGTAAAAGTGTTTTACACAAACTGAATCATGTCAGTGGATGGCACTAGACAAAGATCAACAAGCATATTAAGATATTTTGAAAATGATTCACTAATAGCTGAGAGAAATTTTGCCTTAAGTAGTAAACATAATAATAATATAATAATAATAATAATAATAATAATAATAATAATAATAATAATAATAATAATAATAATAAATTTCAATGAAAGTGCTTTAGACAAAAGTGGTTTAGATGCATGTACTTGTGTGTGTGTGTGTGCGTGTTTCTAATACCGTTTAAATAAACTGTTTGGGGAACATAAAGTCTAGATCGAGGAGAGTTTCTTCTGAGAAAGGACTCATATCGGTTCACTCAGTGTATTATCATTACCAAGGTAATGTCATGATTGTATCAGATTCTAGTGGACAGCATGTGCTATAATTATCTAACAGGAGCGTAGATAGAAGCCTGTCACATCACTGTGATGGTGACACATTAACTTGTTGCGCCGACTTCTGTCCAACCCGCTCTGCCAAAAACTCCCTAAAAGATCTTTTTACAAAACATCCTCAATGTCTGTACAAAGTTCTAAAGTAAGCATGCACAGTAAATACAATTCTTACCGATGAAAGGTAACGGAGGGGTTACTTCCACGATTGGTACAGCCAAAAGCAGAGCAGGACGGCGGCATCTTCGATCGAGTTCTCTGTTTATGAGCAGACCGAGATGGCGGAATTGGCTTCAGGTTTGTGACGTCATCCCGCCTCCCCTATTACAGCCTCCTTGGGCACAACAGCCAAAATAAACTGCGGTGCATTTAGCGATAGCAGAATAAGATGCAGCCACCTGGCGTCTGTGCGTGAAAACAAATTTTTCAGTTTTAAATGTCTGCGAATCACTTCCAGTCCAACCATGGCGAAAATCTGGTTATTCCAAGATCGGCAGGGCCGACTGAAAATCGCCGCAGGTGAAATGGCCCCATCTCCTAAATCTCGGCTCCGTTGTCGCGATCCATGCGACAGACATTTGGAAAAATGGTTAATCAATAGATGCGAGAAATCTTACGAATGGTTTTAAGAAAGAAAAGCTCAACTTAATCGCTGTTCATGTCCTCGGTTTGCCTTCAGGGCCAGGATCCACGAAGCCAGGACCGAGAGCCTTTAAGGCCAAGGCCGGATCATCTAGGCGGGGTTCAGAGTGAATGCTGGGTAAGAACTTTAAAAGGCGAGACCAGAGTAAAAATCGACGTTTCATCAAACAATGAAAACCATGTCACAAAATCAAAAGGTAAAACATGTAAACTTAACGCTGTGGCAAATCGTTAACGAATATGGCCCTTTGTTTCCTAAACTGATTACATCATGTTTTCACTACTTACTATGTCGACCAGCTGGACATCTGTTCACAACCACGTGACTAACAGGAAATCCTGTGACTCACTTATTCCACCAACCGAGACAGTCCTTCCTTCGCTGCATCAGGTTCGCCTTTTTTTTTCCGACTAAAATTATCGATCGCTTCGTTATCACTACGAGAAATTACACGCGATCGGTTCGAAATATCCCAGTCTTCGAAGTCCGGTAACCTCCCCTGTGGTTAAGGTCAAGGCCGAAACCCGAAAACAGGTCGTGGGGACCGGCCTGCATATCTCGTTCGGGAGATGACGCCTACAGATTCACTCATAACGATTCCAGGTTTTATACATTTTAAACTCTGAGTGGGGGGGGGGGTTGTAACTACTAATCGTCTGACGTATTACCACTGAAAATAGATGTGTAGGGAATCTGCTTGTGTGGTAATAGGCTATGGATAATGGCGCTGAGTGGGGGGTCGTCTCACCACCTCGGCTGGGCAGAAATGTTTCGCAGGAAACCGGAGGATAGTGTCTGGAGAACAAACTGGGGGTCCTCCCGGATTGTTACCTTCCAGCGGTCCGACACCAGCTGCTTGCATGGCGCTACATCAAGCACTGACAGACAGTCCCAGCCTCAGATACCCCCCCCCCACTTAACCGCTGGGTTTATTTTATTACTGTGAAGTGCCGACCCTGGATTTAGGACACTGCTCTGACGCCCTGAGTCTGTTTACCTTTCCAGGTGTCTGTTTACCTCATCTTCAACTCGAACATCCCGTACAAGCGAAAACCCCTTGTTTGAGAAAGAATTCGGCAAAGATTCACTAGAATGCCTACAAGTTTCGCACATTCAGAATACACTGACCGACTAAATTTATAGCTACTTAATTTGGACTTTTAAAAAATGATACCTTGAGATTTTTAAAATAATTAAAAACTTTAAAGGACTTGATCAGAAACATTGTTTCGTCGGTTACTAATACTATATAGGTCGTCTTGCAGGCGGACTTGTTGCCAGAAAATATCGTTTGATTTTAGTAACAGAATTATTAAATAATGGACTCGATTCCTGCCAAATGTAGATAATAGTGATAGTTCAAAATCAGTTTTATAAAAAGGTTGTGAGTACAGAATTTATTTGTATTTCCTTTCTGGGGGGGGACTTAATTAGCTGTGATGGTTTCCTGTCATCTTTTCCACTTTTAAAATGTTTGTCTGTTAAAAAATGAAATTTGTTTAAACAGTTATAGAGAAGCCTTCTGATACGCCATTCCATTCTCAAATCTGCCATGATCTGGTCATTCACTGATTACGTGCAAGCCATCTTTCGCCAATCTCTGCATATGTGCTGCTGTAGCAGACTTCCCAAGAATCCCTCAGAATAAAGAAGAGTTCTGACGAACGTCAGTGTCTAGATATGCCAGCTCTCCTTTCCGTTTCAGACCATTACTCTCGACGTCCTTCAAAGAGACAATCACAATATCCAAGAGTCTATAGGTTACGGTAAGCTTAAGTTCGACTGCCCGTCTCCTGGAATAGTATCAGGTCGTTACAAAGGTTTTTTTCGGTTTTTATATTATGTTAATTTCGGGTTCATTTTTTGCATGTTTGTGAATGTGTATGTAGATAAGATGTGAACTTTGAAGATGAGGAACGTAGCGGACGTCCTTCCAGCTGTGATGACGACGAAGCCGATCCAAGAAAAACAGAGCGAGAAATTGCTGGAGAGCTTAACGTAACCACTGTAACCGTTTCCCAGCATCTTGACTCAGTCGGCCAGGTGAAGAAGCTTGACAAGTGGGGGGGGGGCTCGCGAGTTGAATGAACAACAACAAAATCGTCGATTGGAGATCTGCTCTTCGCTTGTCATCAGTTTCTTGAGCGAATCATTGCGTGTGATGGAAAATAATCGAAAGCTATCAGCACAGTGGCTCGGCAGAGACAAGGCGCCTAACTACATTCCAAAACTCATCCTCCACCCAAAGACGGTCAAGGTCACTGTCTGACTGCAACTGGTGTCATCCACTATAACTTCTTGCAACCTGGCGAAACCATCACAGCTGAAAGGTATTGTCGTGAGTTAAACGTTGCTCATCAGAAACTCTCCCAAAGACAGCCGGCACTGGTGAATCAAAGAAGCCCAATCCTGCCCTCCACGACAATGCTCGTCCTCATGTTGCAAAAGTGACTCTTCAGAAACTGAGCACGATGGGGTACAAAGTTCTCTCTCTCAGAGCCTATTATTCACCAGACCCTTCCCCCACACCTCAACAGCTTCTGTATAAAATCCTTCTGCAACCAAACAGTAATTGAACCTGCCTTTCGACAGTTTATCGTCTCCAGAAATCCAGATTATTTTCAAAATGGTATAAATTCGCGTGTAACTGGTTGGCAGAAGTGTACTGATTGTAATGGAACTTTGTTTAATAAACCTCACGTTCAGCACCGATATGAAGTCTCGTTGTTGCGGTAAAAAATAAACTCCGGCAAAACGTTTGTAACAACCTAATACATGGCCTCCAGGAGTGAGACATTACCGATAACTGGCCTGGCCAACCAAACCGAAACAATTATAACCCCAGCTGTAGCGAATCGCATAGTTACATTTCTCCAACTTATTATTTATGAAGGAGCGTCTTCTGTTCTTTCTTAATTTTATAACCTTCAGGTAAAAAAATAAGTCTAAATTATCAGAGTACCAATGATTCCCGTATCTCCACCACGCCTGGAAAGTTGTTGGGTAACTTTATGTGGAAATTTGCATGTTTTTTTCTTTGCTTCATCGGAAAATTTTGTATTTTATTGAGACCAATCAACAGGAAGACCAGCGGATACTGGGAAGTATAATGGCCGTCACGTGATTGGAGGTACCATTGTACCCATTTGGTACTCGGCCAGAGGCTTTTCTCTTCTCATATATATGTAGGTAAATTATGGTGATGTCTTAGTTATGTCTGCAACTTTTAAATGAGAGAATCAAATATGCCTCCGCAGAGTCGCTGTTTTTGTTGTTTTCTGACATTATAGGCATTACTCGGATGTTTTAATTCAGCAAATCGTAGGTAAACCATTGGCGATTAGAATTGGCGCAGCCCATTGTTCTCGATGAATGTGAGCTCTCACAGAATTTCAGACCTTACTGTTTCTAATCATAAAACGTCAAAAGTCTCTTTTGACAGCCTAAAGAGGTCGTCAGGTCGTCCTCGTGCGGCGAGAGAGAGAACAATGGGCTTTGTTCACGCCCTGAGAGGAGGTGGGAGTAAGGCGGCCATCTTGTCTGCTCGTCTTACTGACAGTGGCGGTAACTAATCCTCGATTCTCTTTCTCAGGTGAGCTAATTGTGACGAAAACTGGCTCTCTTCCAGGTGGAAAAACAAGAATATTCGCTGTTAAGACAGTGTGGGAAAAAATCGATGATCGCATTAATAAAAAGCCTCAACCACCTTTCTATAAGGGGCCGATCAGAGGACGTGCACTGTATAGAAATATCAGAAAACCGGCCCGACAGACTATACAATTTCTCTGAGAGAGTATCCATCCATACTGAACAACAAACAAATAAACAGAGAAAATGTCGTTTTTCATATTTACATGAAGAGAACAAACGCGCTGGCAGTTACTACTATACATTATCCTCCTGTTAGCTTCTGATCGCATTCATTATCATATTTGGCTAATTTCCCCTCAAAAGGGCGAGTTCCGTCTCGTCAGTTTCAAAAGTTAATTTACTAAAAAGTGAAAATCCAGCCCAGCTTTTCCGGTCACGTGTTGCCTGGCCCCACCTCCCCACGAAACACATTCAACACCATCTCTCCCATACGTGGGAATACCGTTCAGCAATCAGGCATTAATAAGCAACCTTGACGATCAACATCGACCCGTGAGAACCAAACCTCGAGCTACCACACAACACACCTTCGGTGCAATCTAATTAAAATATAGAGCAACTGAAGTTTTAAATTTCAAACACAAACATTCACTTCTGATTGTTCGCTAAGTATTTCAAAATTTACAATGCTAATGCTGACCTCATACAATATTCATCGCCATAACAAGGTAAAGAACGAGTGCTTTACATGCTAACTGTATTTATATCTTTCAAATTAAAAAATTTCAAGTTACAACCTTCATTATTCCACCTTACGATTCTGTAGGAAGTTTCGCTTATATAACTAAATGATGTTGTAGGAAGTTTCGATGATATTATGCAGTCGAATTATACATATTTTTGACGATATTGTTTAACAGTAATGATGAGATAAACACATTCATCTGCAATAGAATGTAGCAGACAATTGGCCTTTGTATTATTTCAAATCTACTAAGAAGATATTGTATATATTAAATGGTGAAGTCTTCTAGATGAAGATGCTATTTTATATATAACTTAAGAGAATATTATGGCATTTGCTATAAATGTAGGAAAGTACATAGATTGGAAGATGCCGCTGCTACCAAAACGAAAATAGATTTCCAAGATAAAATTAAGAATTTGAAGAGTAAAAAAAGATCGAAGGGATATTAAAATAGGTAAATGTGAACACGATGTTAAGGATAATGAAACAGATCTAACAAATTAAAATGAAACAAAGGATAAAGACTTAAGAGAGTTGGAAGAGCAAATAAAAATTTTTAAAGGAGAGATACAGGTGTTAAAATAGCAGCAGTCTTTAATGGAAAAGGAGATGCGACTTCCTAAAAAGTTAAATAACTCATATATCTGTTTTGTGACGGTGATTTTAAAATGGAAATTGTGAACTGGAAAAGTAGTTTTAATCTCACAGAGAATATAAATGGCGTCGCGAAATCTAACTCAATGAGTGCGAGATGGCGAAGAGTAATCGCGAGACGGCCAGTAGTATACATAAACATTACGCGGTTAGGGGCCATTATATACACATCGGTACACATTTTGAAAACCGAATTTTTTGTTTTGTTTTTTTTAATCATTCTAGATCAAAACCACTCGATCTCTTGCTAACCGGGCTCTGCAGAGGTCCTCGGTAATTGGCGGAGGAACAACTCTCCCGTCTCCTCTACGAGTCGTTTAGCGGGGACGACAGGGTCCCTTGCGTACTCTTGACACGTAGTCCACCACACCTAAATTTACACTCGTTGGCGATCACGAAATCGTTGTCTTCTTTTTTCCTACTGGGGAGATGAAGTTCAGTTTCCGGTTTGCGCCAAACGATTAAAACCAGTTATCCCACTTTTCAAGTATCAGCCAAGATGGGTTCATTGTCGGCTTTCCTACCTTTTAAATTCGTTTTTTTGGTCACCCGAGGAGCTGTATCCGCTGTCTGGGCATGCTCAGACAGTTAGTACACTAACTAGTGATAATAACTGCAACTAAGTTTAGTGTAAAAGTTAAAAAGCTTGTGAGAGTTTGTTGGTATGGGGCAGCCAGGTTTTTTCTTCAAATTTTCGGACAATCTTCTCTCCTTTTGCAGATCCTAGCGGTAAAATACGGAACAGAAGAATCCTCTCCAGTCCCTTTACCAGCATTACTAATATGACGACGTTCCAACCTCCATTTACCTATAACACACCCACAGTAAATCTAGTCTCTTTCATTCTCCAATGCTTTCAGAAGCCATCAATCATAGTCCAACCCGATCAGGGGTGAGTTACTCAATTTCCTGCTATCTTGCCCTACCCTGAGGATGAGATCGACTTGAGAGTGATCCCACGCGTTACATCATGGATGAACGGCATAAGTTTATCTAATCCAGTAGATGAGTTGTACCTATCAAAGATTTCATGTTGGGTATGTAGGTGCAAACATCCTTCATGAGTACCACGACCGAGCATGGAATCTGCAGCTGCACCTATCAAGATTGTGATTATCTTCTGATTTTAATTCCTCTTCTGGGATTTTTTTGATGTTCCAGAAAAAGTCTATACGCTCCCATGAAATGCTGGAGCATACTTTTTGGCTGATACCTATAAGGGTGGGCAGCATATTTAGTTTAGCGAGTACTATTATACCT
Source organism: Nautilus pompilius (assembly GCA_018389105.1). Classification (NCBI taxonomy): domain Eukaryota; kingdom Metazoa; phylum Mollusca; class Cephalopoda; order Nautilida; family Nautilidae; genus Nautilus; species Nautilus pompilius. Next base: position 1,573,883 of record JACATO010000316.1, on the reverse strand, counting down.
TTCTTATGGTCTTTGGTGTCTAAACTAGAGCTTTTTACAATGCAAAGAGAAAAATTTATCAGCTATCTCTCTATGCAACTTTAGCTGGAGTTCCCATAAACAAGAGACAACTGCTATAGTCTAAATCATCTAGGAGTAAGTGAAAGTTGGCTTTAAACAATTTGTTATATCTATAATACAAAACAATCTGTGGATGTTACTTATGGTCAAAATTTAGGTTGAAGAAAAGGACACATAAGCTAGGTTGCCATCATTCACTGGGGCAGATGAGAGAGACTGTCAGCATTTTGATATCTGCAGGATCCTCCAATCTACCAAATATTGAGCTTGCTTGCATTACCTTGTTTCTGAATGGGCTTCTTTCAAGGGAAAAACCCCTTCCTGGATACAGTCCATCCATCCATCCACTACTATGGTTTTCAGGGCAACTGACCCCTTAGGAAAAAAATATTTAATAAGGAGGCTGCTGCTGCCACAGCCAGCTACCTCGGCTCTTTGTCACCATTTTCAGCCAATTAACCTCCACTATATCAGAGGAGTCCCTTTGTGGCTCTCTCGCAACACAAATGCCCATCTTTGGCTTTAAAGCTCCAGCAGGTTTAAATTTTAACTTTTCAAAAACCTTCACCTTCTGTACAGATGGGCTGAGTAAGATTTGACAGTGGACTCCCTGAATTATGGCCTTTTCCTGCAGGGTTTCTCCTGCCAAAACTACACTAGATACAAGATGTCCTCCTGTGGCTGAAAAGATTAGGGACAAAAGGGTTGCGACAATCCTCTGGTTAGCAGCTCAATTAACCACAAAAATACTTTATTGCTGCAACATTATTACTTTCCCTTAATATAAAAGGAAAACTGGTGGTGCTCAACTTACATATGTTGTGGTTTATATTACATATAGGAGAAAAATCCCCACCTATGGTATATCTACAAATTATCAGAGGAGAACATATATTACTTAGACAAAAATCATAACTGGAAGAATAATCTGACCACCAAGATAATAAATAAATACACAGTGGAGTCATCCCACTGAATAGTCAGATGTTTTACAGCCAGCATAATACCCATCATCATCAACTTGACAGTTTTCTTAAGTATAGTGACTGTTTTAGAGGGGATGCAATCCCAGCTAATTCTTAATTTAGCTGATGATATGTATTACCATGGCAACAAACTGAAATATTGCAGAGTAATAAACAGTCAATTAAACTACATTCCTTATTAGTTTCAATTTAAAAACAAATTTATTTTTTCTATGTTGAATGTTACTTTTCATTTCTAAAATAAATTTGCTAACTAGAAAAGGAATTTAAAAAATGTAATGGAAATCAACCCTGTTTCCTGACAGTTAGTAAGACACTGTGGTTGAACAGAGTTAAAACAATAAACAGGCCGTCTCTACCACCTGCTGTTTTCTTCTGAGATATTAAAACATTTTTGAACAGGTAAAAGCTGCCAAAAGCTAGCTGCACAAAGTCTCTGGATCAGCAGAAAACTACAGTTGAGGCTATGCCTGAAAATGGCCTCTTTTAAAAAATGAATCCAAGCTGCAAATCCTAAAACTTCTTTCTTAAAAATTGTATGCTAGACACAATACAGCATAATTCCTTTAATTTGGCAGGCACCAGACTACATAGGTCCTGGATTAAAGTTATGCGCTGGTTTATATTCACATAGTTAAATAATACAGGAAATTGCAACAATAACTCACCTATAATAATGCATAGAAAACAATAATACTACAATAAAAACTAATTAAGATTAAGTGACTTTACCATAGTGCTAATACTAACAAAACTGTCTTCCTTTTCAATCCATGGCTAGTTGAAGAGAGATTTTTTGACAACATTATAAAATAATTCAAAGAACAGACTTATTAGAAAAATAATATAAAATGTTTCAAACATATACCAGCAAGTGAGAGGTGGTGACTGCTTCACAGTGCCACATAGTGGTGATAAACTACACTAGTCTGGCTGGTACATTGGAAGTGCTTGATTAAATGAATTTTACTGTAGTTGGGTTTTTTTTGTTTTTTTAGAACACAAACTCAGGAAGTTCACATGGGATTTTTCAAACTATAATATTCATCTATTATTTATTCATTAGAGTTGTCTCCCTTAGAACAAATAAAACCTGTAAATGCATATATCAAGTGGCAAGACCCTAGAAAGTCTACAGCAAAATAAGACTAATGTAGCACCTGAAACCAAGCAGTTTGTCAAAGGAAATCTTAAAGACTACAGTAAAAAAACTGTATATGGTGAGGTTAAAAAACAGGTTTTTAAGAGCACATGGTCAACTCCATTCCCAGCTGCTTTCCACCAGTACCCATTTATAGCTGGGTGTAGAAAGGTGGGCTACGGATTGAACCACTGACTTCTAATTTGGGACGATACCCCCCCTAAAGATAATATAGGAGAGAGAGAGAGAGAGAGAACATCACTAGCTGGTTAGGAAGCAGCAATGGATCCACAAGAGACCAAACCACAGAAGCTACATATTTCTTCTTCTTGGCCAGTTACAACGCAAAACAAAATAATAGGATAACTCAATGTGTTTATTGTTAATTTTTCTGCTTTAATGGAAAATGATGTAAAATTTAATAAATGTGTGACTATGTACAAAGAGATGAAGGTTGTCAGGCTGGATGTCTGGTTCCTCCTCACATTGGGTAGTTGAGCATCACATCTTGCTTAGCCAGCTCCAGCAACATAGGGTCATCGAAAAATTTGTTGATACTCACATCTTCACTCAGACCCTGGAAGAAAACATGCAGATAAAAATTAATCCTGGAGTCAACCCATAATCAAAATTCACAGCTGTTTAGTTATAAATAAAGTTTTTGTATACAATTCTGGAGAAATACACCTGTTCTCTGACGAGACAGTTTTGAAATAAATTAATGATACCATCAACTGTAATTTGTGTGTGCTGACAATTAAAAAAGTAATTAATTTTTTGGCCCTTGCTCTACTGCAAGAGACTGGTGACATAACAAGCAGTCTTTTGCAGAGACTTTAACATCTAACCTGACTTTGGCACTGACCCTTTTCTTCTTAAATTCTGAATTGCCCAGCATTTTCTCAGCAGAGAACCCAAGATTCACTTCCTTTCACATGCTTGTGGTGTTCAAGTCTATTTTGACAAGCTGGCAACAAGTAGTTGCTGCAGCAACACTTAAAAAAAAATCTTGCTACTATCCATTTTATCATTTTTAACGTCTAAAAATGGGAGCAAGGGCCTCAGGATTCTGGTACAGCTTCAGAAAAATGGCAAACTTATTTTCTTGCTACTTTCAGTGAAAAAATTCAGTTTCACTTTAATCAGGTCTTGGCATCCACTCATGACAATATCAAATGATTTTTTTTCCTGGACTGATTTTTCTATTTTCTTCTTTACCATTTCGATGAACTTATTGAGGTTTGGCAAAATCTGAATCATTCTTCCAATGGCATATTTTCAACCCACCTATGAGAAACAAACTTGAGAGGGAAAATGTGGTGTGCTGGGATGCCTTTCAGTAGGTGATATGCACAGAAAGGATTGTATATCCAAGTCACTTGCTAAGACACCTGTCTTGAATATACCATGAACAATATGGAGTCCACACGAACCAACATTTAGCAGACTTTTTTCTGTTTCATGTTCTATATTGAGCTGTATTTGATCAAACTTTTTCCAGTTAATATTTGGCAAATCCATGCTAAGCTGTAACACATTACAGTTCCTAAGCCGGCCTACTACATCTTCAACACGTGGAACTAAACCAACAAAATAGAAGTGCACTAGAACATCATTCTGATTCTGCTGCATTTCCTTGTTCAATGATTCATCAAAAAAAGGACCATAACTATCATCTTTCACTGTATCTGTAAGCTGCTGCAGAAAAAAAAAGGGCCCTATACCATACGTTGCCATGTATCTCATAGTTGTTGCTCTGCAATGAAAATTCTGTGCAACTTTTCCTGTCTGGAAACATCAAACAAAATAATGCAGAAGTTTCATTGCCATCAACCACCTTCTGAGTCCACAGACTCTCAGCATGCAGTGTAGCATCATCATTTACAAAGTTAACTTGAAGCACTTGTAGTCGCAGCTGCTGATGCCAAGACTATGGTAGTGTTGCTCACTCCATCATTTATTGTACTAATAATGGTTGTAGGTGTTATCTCTGATGCAGATCATTTAGGTTGCCAGGATCCAAAAAAATTTGCAATTTTTGAACATTTTAACCCTGGGTTGTTTAATGATTCCATGTTTTCCATTCTGACTGGCTTTCTGCAACTTCCACTTCCACATCTGAGTTTTAAAAATTAGTACGAGTTAAAGAGAAAAAGAAGTGCAAGAGCTGTACCTTCCTTCGTCGAGTCTTGATCATGAACTCTCTGGCCAGATGAGTGGCTGGTTGTGGCTCCAAGGGTCGGATGATGATGCTCTTGTCAAGAGGATCTCCAGGTACAATCTAATTTATTAGAAAACAGGCTATGAAACTCAATCTCAGATGGCTCTATTTCTTAAAATTTTTTTACTGATCTGATTTAAGAAACTTAGTATTTTTTCTGCTTCCCATTAATTAACTCCAGTTTATAATCTTTTCTTTAAAGCATCCTTTCACAGAATCTATGAATAACAAATACAAAAAAACCCTGCTGTTGTTAAATACATGGATTACAGAATTAATTTTCTCCAGGAAGTAATTTTGTATCAGTTACACTATTGTTTTCTAATCTATAAAAACTATTACAATCATTTTTGTGAAGAACCATTTCACAAATATAATTAGCTATTTATCAGTTATCTCTCAAAGACCACAAATGACATAAAATAAAAAAAATCAAAACATTCTGATGACATGGGAAATAATTCACTGTGTATCTTGTGACATCAACTGATTTTGATTTTTGCAATACTTATGTGATAAGGCAACTTTATAACATTCTAAGCTTTTAAAAATTAGGGATCTTCCACATTGTCACACTAAAATCAGTGGATAGATATTTAAATTCAAATTTATCTTTAAAAAATACAAACAGCTTACAATACTATTTGAAAACAATTTATTTCTCAACTAAAGTAGGCACCCAAATATTTTCCTCCTGGAAATAGTTAAAAATAGCCACTGACTATTACAAGGTACTGTGCCTTTTATACTACGCGGAAAGAAAACTTCAAACACTAATTAGCAAACCTGATTCCTCAGTTAACAATTTAAAAGTGTTCTGGTACTGAATTAAAAAAAAAATTTTTTTTCTTTTAAACATACACCTACACTTCATTTTTCACTTGAGTATAATTCCTGAAAATAAATATAATTCTGCTTTAATTGAAAAATTCATTAAAAAGTCAAATACAACTGGCAGTGGTCCACAGGCAAATAAGGTCTTCTGCAGCACATCTGTGGTTTTTCAAGTTTCTTCTTTAATTAAACAGAACAAAGGAACAAACAAACAGAAGACGACAACTGAATTATTCCAGAGTGAAGTACATTATTAGGTACATAATGGTCTTTTATAATGAGCAAAACCTGGGACAGAAAGATTGTCCACCTGTAACAAAGTCATTCAATAATTGTTTTTATAGTTTAAGATGGCAAAAGAAAAGCATTGCACCTACCTGCCAATGATGGAACACTGACAGACAGAAAGCCTGGCCCTGGGTGTGCGTTCTCAGATCTGTCTCAAAACCAAAAGAGTCAATGGCAGGAATGAAGGCTTTAATGGTATAAAGGGGTGACCCAGGCACTGGGGCATCTTGGGTCACATGACCTCTGTTAAAAAAAAAAAAAAAAACGAAAGAAAGAAGTGAGATTCCAAACAGTCGCCAGTAAACTCATGCAAGGAATCCTTTGTAGATTTTCCTACAAGCAAATATTTGGTATTACAGCAGTAAATTCTTAATAAGAGATTAATCACAGAAAGTGGATTATGGATGCTAATATACTAAATGGCAAGGATATGATATCTGTGACAACTGTACACTACATCAAGGGTGTCTCCACCATGCCAGCATTCTAAACATACATACAACAACATCTCAAAATTAGCCATAATGTTTATGTAATGAGATTTGATGAATTTGGGAAGAAGATGCACCAAACCTTGCCTAAAGAAAACAATAACCAAACAATAAAAATGTTCAAAATTAAAGAAAATGTATCTGGTTCATCAGACTGCCAAAGAATTTTAATTTGATAAACTTCACTTTCATATCATTGACACTCTCAGAACATAGTCAAAAACTGAAAGTCATTCATTTTATTCTCATGAGTTAAACATTCAGAGAAAACAACCACAATTCTCAGGGTAAAACTTGTATTAAAAAATTAGTCTATGTCCAGCAGGTATTTTTCACCCTACATCAGCTACAAAAAAGTAGAAAAATACAAATAAAAACAAAATTCTTAGTGCATTGAGATCAAAGAGTTGATAAGTTTCAGCCACAAGATCAATGTATGATGCCATTGTTTGCACTAAAAATGAAACCACATCAAGAAGAAATACTGTAAACTGTTTTTATCAGCTTCTTTGGCATCAGACTGGGGATGCTTTTAATCTCTACCTCTATTCTTCAAACCTTAATTTAGTTACCAATAACACTTGTACTGACTGCTACAACTCGCTGACTGCAACCAATGAGGTCAACTTCATATCATTTGCTTTTGTCATGTGGGATTCCTTAACCAAACCTTGTCTCAAGCTGAGCCAACTGCTGAGCAGTTTTGGCTGTTAGATCTGATACAAGGTGGTGAAAACAACCAGTGTCTCTCGACAATACACCAAAGACTGGTCAAGCTGGGCAGACAAGTAAATGGCACCTACCTTCTCCGTGCAAGAACTGTGTAAACAGCAGACACACAGTCAGCAGGGGCCATCACCTCCACAAAATAGTATGGCTCCATCATGCGAGGTGTAGCCTGGAACAGTTAAAAGAAAAAGATGAACAAAAGTTGCAATGATAGCATTGCAAAATCTACATCGCCTCTGACTCAAATGAATGAGCTAGTGGAATGTTTTAGAATTCAACCCAATTCACCAACAAATACATTTAAAAAAAGGAAAAAAATAAAGGATAAATTGGATTTAAACCACCTGAAACTTTCAAATAATATGTAAAAATCTCACGAAAATTCATGTGCCACAGAAATCACCCTGTCAGTTTCAGGATGACTAGTTAGTTTCTAACGTTAGAAGTATTTTTCCATAAACTTAACAAATTAAGAAGATACTTAACATGAAAAATTAACAAAATGACAATAATTGAAAAAACAAGGGTTAATTTCTATTCTGGAGTACAAGCATAAATAAACTATCAATAATTTCAAAGTTAGATGAAAAAAGTTGACTTGGCAGGGGAGGAACAGTAGAAAACAAAAGGGTCAGTTAGGCTTTAAAGAGACTTTTGTATATAAAAAATAAACACCATGAAAGTAGATGGACTTCATTTGTTTTGTCGCTAAAAATTACCTACCATAAGGAAGGCTGAATATGCAACTCTACGCGCTGTGGGGATTATCTGCCCACCACCTCGATGAATTGGTTCTTGAGCAATCACTGCATCCAAGATCTTGAACTTCACATTTCTGATAGCTGCAGGATGAAAAAATAGACAGAAAATCAATCAACGATTAGAATGAGCACTAATTCTGCAGCTATTCAGGTTTAGCACACTGGCTCGTGTGATCAAATGGCTCTTCTTGCCTGAAAAATGCCATTACCTTTTCAAGAGATTTATTTTTTTTACCTGCAATTTGAAAAAGATGCAAAAGCTGATAGCAGCAGAAATAGAAGCAACATGACTGCGCTGTTATCAGAAATGGTGTAAAATGAATAGGTGACTAAGAGCTCTGCTTGAATTTTTGGGACAGCCCTTGTCATAAGACATAGCAGATCCAATCCTTACTTACAAGTTCAAGATCTTCTGTTTCGTAATTTATTTGGCCAAAGCAAAGGTAAAGAAACAACAGTAAATTTTTGTTTTCATTAGCAAGTCACTCAGAGTGAAGGTTCCTTACTGATATCCATGGACATTCATACTAGTAAATCTCTAGGAAACTGTAACAAAGTTAAAAAAAAATACCAACATGGATTCAATCTGACACTACAGCACATGCATGTTGGCCAGGTATGAACATCCAAGATGAGACATTCTTTTCAAACATACGGTTTCTGCATGTATTTCAAACAAGTTATGCATTCTTATATAAAATGTTATACATGTGCTGTAAAAAATTTTTAAAATGATAATACCTATAAAAAGCATCACATTTATACCAAGTTAAAGATTCAACTATAAAATCATTTCATGTGCATTTCTAAAATCTAAGTCAGTGAGAGCTAGCAAATATAAAGTGAACTATGAAGATCCAGACCAACCTTCTCTTATTTCTAGCTCTCAAGAATAGAAAATTGCTGGTGATGTGTTACATGCAGAAGTAAAGGATCATCAGGCACGTGTGCTGAAACATACAGCCATGGCCAAAAGTTTTCTAATTTTGCTTGATAGTCAAATTAAAGCTGCTGAATTTGCATAGGTATGTTTCTACTGAGGTGCACACTGCTTTTTTGTTGTTGCAGCTATCCACATATTAAATGAAAAAAAATTACTAAAATTGAAAAATGTGACAATCTGAAGTTTAACATGCAAAATATTTAATTTCTCAAAAATACCTTATAAATCATGATAGCTATGACTCAATTAGAAATGGCTAGAGGTAATAGTATATGAGCACAATTTTAAGATAGCTTTTGCTAAATTTCCAGCATAATGCAAATTGGCTATGGCTATAGATTCTATAATTAATCTCAGGATAAGAGAAGCCCAAATAACTATCTTTACTTTTTCATTTCTTGTTAACATAAATGATTAAGTATTTTTAAAAGAAAAATATACGAATCTCTATATTAGATGAAAATTGTGCTATAAACCACTATAAAGAAAGGGGTCTATCTGAATCATCCTGCTTATATCAAACTGATTATATAAGACTTAAATTATCTGCCATAGGACACAGTACTCTAAATCCAGAAATGCCACTGACAAATTTAAAAAAAAAAAAAAATAGTAGAATTTCCTCCATATGAAACCAATCCCATTGTCAAAGTTTAATTCCTACATCAATTTTTGGATCATTCATTGGATTTTCTCTTTATGATGTCTTTCTGCACTGTTTGAACCACCATCTGCAGTCATCTTCACATTATCTTCTAAAAAAAAACAAGCCGTCATTTATGATTGACAGTTTAATCTCTTGCTAATCCAATGGTCGCTATTCGAGACTCAGACAGATGAAGCAGCATTGTCTGATTTTAAGCTAATCCTTGGTGAGGTCACAGTCTCTCAGTATTCTGCTGGTTGCTCAGTAGAAAAAATTGTTGCAAATGACCTGAATATTTTCGCATTGTGATTTTTAATTTCCTTATAATAATAAAGCCCGATGAGAGAAATGTTCGCAGACAGGTGCTGCAACGAGTTAACCTTAGAAGAGTTAAATCCCTGGTGCTGCCCATCAACTTCGCACGTAGTTCTGCATTAGTAAAAACAAATTGTTAGGCGATAAAAGAATTAATGAATTACGGTGTATAGATGTAGACTCTATGATGCCTATTATTGACATCTAAATCTAGTCAAAACTGAAAATTACTGCTGATTTAAGAGAGTAATTATGATTTAATTTTGCTTTGACTAAATGCTGATTATTGCCTCTGGAGAAATCATGGATGGTGGAACTGCTTTTGAAGTTGTTGACAAGTCAATGGCACTGAATGCTCAAGCTCCTACTTAATGATATTTCTGTATGGCTGAGCCAGGTAAATATAAGTAAAGTCAGCATACTAGTTATTCTGCATAACTGTTCATGCCATCAAAATTCTCTGCTCTAGCCCTTATGCACAATGAATTATGTCTCTGAACTTGCTGCAAGGCAAGAAGAAATGAGGGAAGTAGAGAGAAAGAGAACATCTTTAAAAAATAAATAGAAACAGTATGCAGCTGGTTTTACACAGTAAGTACAATCTACCAACCCTAAAATCAAGCATAAAAACTTCTAAAACCCATATTATTCAAACCAGAAACAGGGGAAAAACGAGAAACACTTAAATCACAAAATGTAGTTTCAAAAATGAATCATAGGGTTATTATAATCAAAAATGTAAAATAAAAAGAATAATGTATTTGCTCACAAAGCTAGAAATAATTAACTACCAAAAATATAGATTTTAGATGCATTATCTAAGTCGTTAATTTGTCAACACTTGGGTCAAGACTTCTAAGAAAGGACACTAAAATATTATAGAGTTTGGTGCGTGCAGTTAGAACTTTCCTGGGTTTTAAACATTTAAAATACGCTAATCAGCTAAGAATATTAGAATCTGGACAATAGACGTTTTTAAGAGACCTACAGTTTTACCTAGCAACTAATACCAGAGATCACTAATCTCAAGTTGGCTGAGATTTTGCTGCTTGATATTAATTACAAAACGTTTCATGTAGCGATGGAATTGCTAATGAATTCAATAAAATTCTGGAAAATGCAGTCCATACTGAGACTGAGTGCAACAGTTTGAAAATTGTCAATAAACATTTTGCTTTATTGACCGGAGCCCTTACATAAGCTATGATGGCTTCCTGCCCCTTATTAATGACAAAACTGAACAGCAATGGCCGTACTCACGTTCATCACAGAGGGGACCTTCTCTGGTAGCCCACTGAAAACCCTGCACTATACTGTCCTTAACAGCCACTAAAAGATTCTTGTCTACCTGAAATAAGATGGGAAACACAAATCAACAACAAAAAAACCATGAAAATCATAAGATCCTTAGTAGAACAGGGATCAGATCTAAATTTTACTATATGGGGCCACCCAGACCACAACTCTTGGCAAACCTTATTTAGTTCAATAACTAGCACAACATTTTTCTTTTATTCAGTACCCATCTGAAAGCCACAGTGCAAGCACATCATCTTTATGCCAGATATACAGAAGTATGCTTGACTGATGTATATAAAGTAGTTTGCGCTCTTCTAGACAGGAGAGGTCTGGCTGGCAATACCAATGCAAGTGTGAAAAATAATGGAAGTTCATTTACTAAAATTCATATTAACAACATATAAATTATTATTTTTCAGTTGTGGAGAAAACTGAACCCATACAAGGGTCACAAGGCTAGATTTTGGGGAGAACAGGGCTGTTGACTTGTGCTGGTACTCTGTAGGGGTCGAGGTGTTGTAAACAGCACAAAAAACCCTTTAAAATTGTCTTCCTTCTGTTGTTTTTGAGTGACTTGCCAGCTGATTTCTATTCATTGTGAAATCAGACAACCAGTAATCTTAGAACTGAATGAACACATTTTCAGTATTTTTCTTTTTTGCTCCATGACTTCACAACTTGTCAACTTGTTAAACTGGAATTAATCATTTTACATATTTAAAATTTTGATAGAATTTTAAATGAGTGAGAATTTTCAAAGGCTGGATTAAAAAAGACAAAAGAAATCACTTGTTATCAGAGACTTTGTAAAACAGATATAATAGTAATGTTTTTATCCCCCTTTTTTAGTGCAGCCAGTCCCTTTAATAATTTGCATTGAATCAGTGAGCATGTGTTGGTGTAGTGTACTCACAGCTCATGATGACAGCCATGCTTCAATTTATAAAAAGGCTGGACTGTCCTTGATAATGAGGCACTACCAGGTCTTCTGTACCACCCCATTTTGCAGTGGTTTTCCTTGAGCAATCAAATTTCTTCCCACTATTAATCATAGATATTCCAGTAGATTCTTGTCTCTGATAAAGTCAGCAGTAATCAGTAGATGAGAGAGGGTCCCACTAATAGGTATTAACTACTCTGGCTAGAGCTAACATCCTACATGAGCTCCAAGAATATAGAGGAGTATCTAAACATGTTGCCTACAAAGAGAACTGCAATTGCTTCTCAGGCCTCTACAAACCAAACAAGAAATGTAACACAAAAGACCTGCAGCAACACTAGGGAACATGTTCAGTCTCAAATCAACTAAAATTCCTCTTTAAAAAAACACAAGGAATTAGAATTACAACAAAAACTGTGTACAGTACCTCTGAGGGTAGGGTATCATCCACCAGAATGTTGGGCCCTGTTGTATCAGGGCCAAAGGCCCAGATGGATCTGGCAGCCAGCAAATCCCAGTCATACTTTGTCTGGAAGAACTCTCCTAGTCGCTTCCTCGGCCATGTGATCTGTACTACCTCATTTTCAATATCCTCAGCCAGCCCTTTCTCCAGAGGTTCAGCAATCATTGTGACTTTGTTTCTAAGAAAATGTAAACATTCATCAGAGCACAAAAAGGTAAATGAAAGTCTGATAATAATAATTTAAAAAAAAAAAAAAAACCAAAACACTCTTTTCTAACTAAATTTACCAAAAGATAACATTTTTTAAAACCACGATATATATTTTTAAATTTCAGGTGCTACATTACCCAACGTTAACAAGCAAAGACCACATGAGCTAACAATTTTTTTTTTATAGGGAAAATATCCAAAGAAATCTGGTCAATTATACATCTGTTTTTTTAAAGATACCCTGTTTGTCCCAAAAGAAAAAAAGTTATTAAAACAAAATAGTTTTATGCATCTTATAAATTTTCCACGAGAAAAGGCATTTCTAACAAACAAGATTAATCCACTACTTGATACTGAGACAATAATGTTAATATCCAGACTTGGTAGATGCTATTTTATATTATTATCCCGACTCAGGTCAGCAAATAAATTATACTGTTATTATTTTCATGCTTACTGAAACTTGAATCCAAAGGGGAGAAAAGCAAACAATACTAAAAAACAGTTTTAAAAGTCTGACGACTGTTTTCATTTATTAAATAATGTTATTTACACATATAAAAAAGAAACAAACAAACAAAAAATTCTGAAGCATATCAAAAAAGATATTAAAGATGACAATTTACAAAATGTAATAATGAAAAAAAGAAAGCAAATAGTTTATGACAATTATAAGGAGATAGCTACACAAACCTAGTATACAAAGCTCAATTCCTTGGCTTAAAAACAAAATTCTCCCTTCTTTAGAAGAATTATCTCCCCTGAAGGATGTTCTACAATGAAAAGTTTGTCCAGGAACGATGACTTTCAGAAATATGCGACGTCAATGGATCTACTTACTTTTTGTTAGGGGTCTCAGCGAAGCATTTAAGGGACGATGTTTCCACAACAGTCTCACAGAATGACACTACAGGATCTGCAACTTTGATATCTGGAAAAAAGCAGCCAAAATTAACACCACAATACAGTCAATGACAGTGAGGAAAGTAAACATAAGACAACCAGCTGATTTTAACCCCTGTAAACTACAGTTTTGGTTCTGATTCATTTTAAAAAGAAAAATGCCACCCAAAAAGTAAAAAAAAAAACAACAAACTTTTCAACTGAGGAATATTAGCAGAATATGTTATTATGAAAAAATCTACTAATCAGGCTATTAAAGGAACACTGGGATTCCTTTGAAATTAAAGATAAGTTATTGCCAAAAAAAAGTATAATTCTTTTTATTAGCAGACTCCAGTCTTTCTTTAAGGAATCTACCACTGCAAGCATTACTGAATGACTGAGAAGTTCATAAAATCCACACTTTCCATTCCTTTCTGTTAACAGGAAATGCTTGACCAACCCAAAACAGCATCAGATCAACAGCAACTGTGGATTTTCTACCTTTTAACAGTTCTACCTTTAAATAAAAAAGTATTTTCTCCTCAGATCATTCGTTTTTCTACCAGAATCTGTAGGAATTAACTTTTTTCTTTTAACCTTCCAGAAGACGGTCTGTAGAGTGGGCACAGGTGATGAAGAAACGTTAAAGATCAACATGCTTTTATACCATAGGTAATCAAGAGCAAAAGTTATGTGGAAGAGAGCAGAGCATCACAACTCACTTGGGTAAAAAGTCTTATTTATAATTAAAATTTTTAAAAAAAGTAGTTTTTTTGCTTACTTTTTCTTTAATGGTGATTACAGCCAGATGACAGCAAAACTGAAATCTACCACATTTCTAAGAATGGTTTATAATTCTGATGACCAAATGATGTGGTAGATTTTTGTTTTGCTGAAACCTTTTTTTTGATCAAGACTAAAGAAAAAGGAGAAAAAAAAACAACACTTTTCTACATTATTTTAGCAATGTCAGATTGGGAAGTACACACCCTCCCACAAAAATCCTAATCTTCATTCATAAACTCTACAAAGAGAAAAAAATATTTTAAAAAATATGTAGGAGTAATTAAACATGAGAAATAATCAGCAAAGGTGCCTGGCTAACAGGACACTGGAACAGAGCATCTGAAATGAAGACGTGCAGCAGGCATGAAAGTGAAAAACGGTCTGTGACCTTTAATACTTATACAGCAGAAAGAGATGGAGAGAGAGAGATTGATTAATTTAATAATAATTATTTAAGAAAGTGAGAAAGATTTTAATGTTGTATTTCTAAAAATGTAGAACTAACAGCATATAAAATTCACATCTTTCTAAAATTTAGTTTAAAAAAAAAATAAGCAGCAAAAAATGTTTTAATATTCCTGGAACTGAATAATCATTATTTTTATTTTTTGATACTTCATTCTTTGCTAAGTCCAGAACTCTATCACTAATGTGATTTAATGATGAACCATAAAATCAGGGCTGCCTGTGCACTATGACCAACTCACCTATTTCTGAGTACATTTTCCGAAGGTCATGCATCACGCAGTCCAGGTACAGCTCACCAGTCCCCAGGACAATGTGCTCACCAGATTCTTCTACCTGAAAGGCAGAAGAACAAAATGTCAAGGATTTCAAGCTTGCATCTATATACTGTGTTGTTAGTTTACAGAGCTGCATAAGTTAGCTATTGGACCATCCACAGATGTCTGAGAGAAGGGTTTTCCTATTTTTTCTTAATTTTTACATTTTAAAGAGTATGAGGAGAAAATACAAGAAGTTACCAAAGTTATAAATAATACTTACATAAAAGAATTATAAATATATGGAATAAAATGCCAATGGTAGATTTTATCAAGTGTAAATCAGATTAAAAATTGTATTCAAATAAACATTTATCTCCTATTTACTTCCTGTGGAGGATTAGGGTTCGTGTATAAATCACGATGCTTTTCTGCTTCCTTGTTGTAACTAAAACTAAATTCGATACCAGAAATTGATGGGTGTAGGGGGAGAGAGAGAGAGAGAGATGGAGAGAGAGAGATGGGGAGAGAAGGAGAGAATAAACAGCCAAATAAAGTGCAAAAAGCAGCCATAGCAAAGAGTTAAAGTGCTCTGATGCTCTCTGATATACATGGTAAATCTAACTGGTGGAAAAAACAAAATCAAAAAATCAGTGTGACTGACTTTTGTGTTCAAGAGTGGATAGCTTTTGTTCACTTTCCTCAGTCCATCCAACATCTTTGGCAACTCTGATGGATTGACTGGTTCCACTGCAATTTTGATCACTGAGCTTGTGTTGAACTTGAGAGGGCGGAAAATGTACACCTATAATTATGAAAACAGAAAAAAAAAAAGAATTTATAAAACGAAGAATAACTAAAAGCAATACTCTACTAAAGCTGTTCGATGCACACACCTTGCTACTTTTTCTTATACAGGGAAATTACCTCTTCATTTGAAGAAACATCAGTTATTGTTGATGTCTTGACAATAGGTTGATCAATTCCCTCCATCAGGATCCAGTTTCCGGCAGGTACTCGATTAACTTCAACTTTGTATCTATAAATTACAAAGAGCTGGTTGTTTTTAGCTGAATAAACAATATTAAAGCAGAATGAAGAGAAAGAGAAAGAAATACTAAATAATTAAATACAAGAAACTAACAAGATGCTAGCTTCACTCTTGTTGGTTCAGGGGAGACAACTAATTATCAAATGATAAGAAATTAATTAATTAAATTCCATGTATTAAACATCAATGATTTGAATGTAGTCATTTGATATAGAAATAATCACTCACTGACCGGTACTAATTTTTTGTTGTTTTTTAAATAAAAGCAAGATTTTTGTCTTTTGCAAGAGCCTGGAATTCTAGCCTATCTTTTTATTTTCACCAGAGAGGGTAAATCAACTGAACAAGAAAATCAATGACTTACCCAGAGAGATTTCATAACTAAGCACAGATATTAGGATATTTTATAATTCACATCCCCCCATAAATAAAACAATAAAATAACTTTAAAACAAATAAATTTGGAATATAACTAGAAATTCCTTGCTACACAATGTAATCTAATATCAATATAATGTACTATACTAGTGAAAATATTACATGAAAAACACCATAATGTTAGAGACTAATTCTATCCTCAACAGCAAACAGAAGAGAAACTTTTCTGATGATGACCAAATTTAGACTTTGCTATAGATGATGTACACAAAACAGCAGATTACAAATTTAAATTGACAAACAGATTCCACGATCTGGCCTTTTGTGGCTGAGAAACTGTTTAGTGCTTCATCAGCCAGTTGCCATAATGATCTCCAAAAACACAATGATTATGAATGATCATCAATAAGTTTTGATGAACCAATCATTCAGTTTTCTAGCACTAATATCTATTAGAAAGGTCAAAGAATTTAAAGGTCCAAAATTAGGGCCTAAAATGTAAAGGGTTAACCATCATTTTTATAACAGTAAATATATCCTAAAAACTATCTTGGACATAAACAACATTATAGATTTGCAGTTAAACATCATTCAGGTCAAAGGCTAATAATAACACAATCATTTTTAAAATATACTCTGGCAAGAACTAACCTGTAAGTATGCATACAGATATATTTTTTTTGTAAGTGTTAAATACACACTCACACAACTATTATATAGTTGATCAGCATGACTTTAAACCTTTAAAATCCAGCATTCATTCAGAAAATACAAAAGCAAGGTGAGAAAAATACAGCAATCAAATTTGGTGTCTTACCTGGCTTCAGCAATCCACAAGCGTCCCACCTGTCCATAGCGGGAGTCCTCTTCATCCTGTATTGAATAGTTCTCACCAAGAATACGCACCTCCTGGTTTGCATACAATGTTCCGCTCATCACCCGGCCAAAGACATGAAAGCTGGTGGCATCCTGGGTGGGATACAGTTTAGTGGTGTGGATCATGAGGGGACCCTAAAGGGGAGAGAACAAAGTGAAGACAAGATAGAGAGAGGGGCAGACTGGAGTGCTGGGATCATAAACACTTATCATCAGTAACATATCAAACATCAGTCTACTACAAACAGAAATTATTTTGGGTATATTATTATATCTTGATATTCACAAGGACATCTGTACAAATTCTATTCTTATTGGAACAAAATGAGTTGAAGCTGCACCATATTTAAATAATGTCTTTCATATAAACTTATTAACTTTTTGTTAAAAAACAATGAAATATCACATATTAATAGTATAATAATTATAATACAGTTATGATCAAAGTCTTTCCTGTCCTGCTGACCAGTCGTATATTCTACAAAAGGCCTTACTTACATCAGGGTCACACTGACACATAGCTTCAGCCAGCTCTGTGTCCATCGGTCCAGTGTATAAGTGCTCCACTTTAGTTTGGGCGTGGCCAGCTGGAGATGGAATGTGCTCCACACACATGTCCACAAAACCTTTAAAAAAAATTGAATAAAATTAGAAAAGTGTTAGAACCTAAGCAAAAGTAGAGGAAAAAAACCACGCTGAAGGAGGACAAAGAAAAAAAAAAAACAAAAAATCCCACCACCTAAAGACGGACAACAGGACAGCAGGGTTAATAATCTACCACAATTGCAGTTCCATTCCAGGTTATTTGATGCACAGACTGGTCTCTCTTACTCTTATGGTCTGCATGTATTTTCTTCCACCTCCAATCAGAAGAGTTCCAGAAACTTTCCTGGGTCTGAGATGAGTCACCAAAAGGAAGAGGGGGGGGGGTGATGGTCATGCAGCAATGGTTCCTTGGAAGGGATCCCCAGATGCCAATACACACAGTATTCATGGGACCAGAAGAGTCAAGAGATACAGAACTTTTAGCCTAGGAGATGATACAAATTAAAAATTTTTAAGGCATTGCTGTGCAGCCAGTTAGACGCTCTTGGAGACTTGTGATATTGAACCCTCTGAGCTCAGGTCAGATTGATGAAGCCAAGACATTCCATCGCAGATCATGTCTGACTCCAGAAACCAACCTCCCTATACAATGCCAACATCTCAACCATAAAGCAGTAATAGCACTTTGATTGTAAGACCAAATGCTGATGCAGGATGCTCGAGGCTAGTTCTGTTGAAATGGCTTATCCCCCAAGTTTAGACGAAAAAAAGCCCCAACTGAGACCTCCCTCTTATGATTGGTTTCTCTCTCTCTCTCATACACACACAGGGCAAACAGCATCACATATATCCAACCAGGCTAATTGCTTTGTGGTGAACAGGGGCAGTTCTACCTGTGAAATCTCCAAAGAATCTCCGGCACACGAGTCTCAGGAGTGGGCGCACATTCAGCTTCTTCTCTTCTTTCGTCAGACTGATTCCGAGCTCATCGCACACTCGTGGAAGATTCTCATCCACATCGCCCACAATCTGTGACAACAAGAATTATTAGAAATGTCAGGACTCACACAGCTGAAGAAAAAAATCTGATACTGGGGACATGAGTATTTATATTTCACTTTTACATAAACTTGCCCAATCAGCAAGTTAATAAAAGGGGCATGGAGGGAAAGCTTGGGGATATTTCATTTAAAGTTGGGAGAGAGAAAGAAAAAAAAAAGGAAAGAGAGAGAGAAATGAAATATAGTTTATAAATCCCCCTCAACTATAGACCTAAATTGTCAAGACCTACCTATAACAAAAGATTCAAACCTCTATTCATCATTGAGCATCCATGTTCCCTGAGGCTACACCCCTTACCAAGGTAAATGGTCTAAACAGATTCTTTAGAAAGAAAAAAAGTTTATTCAAAGTTAGAGTTCTCAATACCATTATGTTGATTTATAATCTATTAACCTTTACCACATTTCCACTAAAAAGAAAGAAACAAACTAAATACATTCTCATAACACTGTAAAAGTATTAATTTGCCAGTGGAGATTCTCACTTGAAATTTACTCCTCATCTGATATCATTTTTGTTTCTAAACTTGTACCATAGTTTTGTGATTCATCCATGGTCATGTACAACAATTACTTACAATTTCTTATGTATGGCCAAGCAGGTGGGAGGACTGTAGTATTTTTTGAGTTAGCAATTCATTAGTTATTCAGATTTTCAAACATCCACCACCAAGTGTTATTACTTATTTTTTTAGCAAAGGTATCGAGAAAACCACTTTGTTTTCTCCCTTTCAGCTGTTGAGATCATGAGATCACCACAGATTTTAGAAAACCATAAATCCTCTATAAAACAATTGGCATCACTCTAAACAGAAATAATGCTGTTAAGATTGCAGTGAGGAAAGGCGTGACACAGTTATTGTGGGATCAGTTTATCCAACGCACATCACTCATTCTGACAGCTCTGAGTTCTCATCTTTCCTACAAGGTGGCTGTGGCCACCTTCATGATAGTCAAATGAAAGCAGACAAAGTAGAGAAAAAGAATGGCTATACATAACTACACTTCCTACTGTATACTTCTGATGCGATACTAGATGAAGATGTAAAGGCCAGATATCATGAGAAAACCCTTACAACTGGCAATCTTGACCCACGTGCTATTTGTAAAAATGGATGGATTGGTGACCGTGTGGTGTTGGGAGCTCACACTGAGAGAGATCCAGTCAAGTAGCACATGTAATAACAGCGAGACGACAGAGTGTACAGACTGTGAAGGTTCAAGTAGCATCTTTCTACCGTAGATGGCTGATGTTATCACACTTAACAATGTCTGTGATTAGTAGTAGAATTAGTTTTGATTTGTTAATTCAGCGAGAGACAGTTGGACAGCTGTGGAGACCCAACATACTGGCTGTTAAAATTTACTTAAAAACTGATTTTCTCAAAATCGATGTGGGAAAGCCATCAAAGGAAAATGTGATCTGATGATGGCCCCATTGTAAAATGTTAGCTTTTGCTTATGCTGGTTAGCATGTGGCAAAGTTAACGGGGTCAAGAAAGATGAAAGGCTGAAGAGCTGGCAGGGAGAACCCAATACTGATGGTGGGAATGTTCTCCAAGATATACTTACCTGAGCAAAGATCTTGTACATTGGTTCCAGAACAAACTCCACAAAACTCCTCTGTGAAGTACTGTGAGCCGGCTTTTTTGTGAAACGACGCCTGCAAAAATTGTTATGCATCAGCCAGAAACTCTTCCATAATTTAGAAACCATATTTTCTTTAAAGCATCTAATAACCTTTTCAAACCCATGTTCTAAGCCTGACAGCACCCTAGAATGCTCCATAATGCCCCAAACTCCAGGTATGACACATACTGGTAGCTATTATATTCACCAAGTTTTTCTTCACAAACTATTCCTCAAATATCTTTCGTGCTAATGTTTCAGCAACTCCAGTATAATGACATTTATCTTCCTTGAGAGAATAAGCCATATCCACAAATAGCTAAACTCTTTGTCTTTTTTCCCCTAATGTCAGGCTGTGGTAATATTTTAGCTAATTTATTTTTATGACCTCTAGTTTTCCTAACAAAAAGAAGGCCCTAATTCTTTTGGAAACTCCAAAAGCCTAAAACCAAATCTTGATAAATCTAATCTTTTATACCTTTCTATACAGTCTACATGTTCAAAATCTGGAAACATTCTTGATAATCTAAGATGATAAAGAATGTACTGATTTAGCTTGATTAAGGCAGGCTGATATTTGTTTGCTGCCTCTCTAGTTTTCAAGGTTCTCTGTGCCACTGAATCTAGAAAACTTTCAGTAAAGGTAGGTAGGTAGGGCGGGGCATAGAAGGTACACCAACTCTACCATCAAAAACAGGTGTCATTGCCTGCTTCATGGACAGAAAAATACAAATGTTGCGCACAGTAGCCAAAATGTCATCTTTGTATATATATAAAAATAATGTGTGGATTTTAAAAAATTCCACATAAAAAAAGTAAAGAAACTGAAACAAAAAGATGTTGATGTAAGAAAAGTATACATTTCTAGATACAAAGGGGGCTGTAAGTGATGTGTGACACTACAAGGAGAAAAAAAGTGATATAAATAGTATAGAGGATATTGTGGAGGTCAGTTTTAACATCAATATCTCATGTTTCAGAGCAGGTGAGAAGAAAGGGTGGCCTACAGAGACAGACTGGTGAGTGGAGGGGTAGTAGGTTTGTACCTTTGAGGGAAAGCAATTTAGTTGAGATATTTAAAAGCGGCTTTCTTTACATAAAATTAACTTGTATCACACAAAAGTTGCAAAAATGAAAAATGTATATAACTTCTGAAGCCGGTGTTCTCCTAAACGAAGGGGCAAATCTTCTGTGGACAACTCTCAGAAAAAGAACAAACTTGACTGCGGTTTACTTACGTCTTGCTGTTAAAATAGATGTCACCCCACAAGCGCTTGGAAAATTCATGTTCTGAGATACCACCTGCACAAAGATAAAAAAAAAAACAGAAATGTCAGAAGTGCACGTTTCCCTTTTGTTTTTCCTGTTAATTCATTCAAGTATTTTGAGTATTCAGGTTCATTCAGTGACAACTGTAGTCCAATTAAAGGGTCATCAAAGGCAACAACCTCAAATGTTGTACTGCTGTCAACTGCATCCACAAACAGCTGAGTCAGTCATGTGACAATGGCATTAAAATGGATCACAACATTTCTTATTCACTTTCTTTAACCTTTCTGCTATGAAAATATTTGCTCAAAACTGTTAGGGTCTGCTGCGAAGCCATGAAGGAAGATGTACAGCTAGGTTTTCTTAGAAACACGGAAAAGCGTGTTAATTTCCTCAGTTTCTAGGACTCCCAAAAGTCGAAATCTCCACAACACAAAAATACAAACTTTGTCTCTGAGCCGCAATGACTTTGCTCCAGACCTAGAAGCCAAAATACAGTCCCAAAGATAGATAATATTAAACCTAGATCTTGCTGTTAATCCAGTTAGGGGTGAATAACAGTTTACTTACCATAGGTATCAGCATAAATCTTGGCAAAAGATTTCAATGTAAAACAGAATCTGAAGTAGGAGCTGGAGAAACAGACATTTCCCAAAATAGGGGACACCATCTGATTGTCTTTGTCAGAGTACAAACTGCAATGAAAAAAACAAAAAACAAACAAAATCACTTAACTATTTAAAATCTGCTAGAATAAAGAATACAGAGGGTAGATAAATTAACAAGTTTGACCATTTTTGTTGTTGTTTTGTTTGCTCAAAGCCATAAAACAGATTTTGTTCCAGTGTGTCAGAAGATGCTTCTGTCCTAACAATTGTACCCACTGGTGATTGGACAAATCCTTTACTATGTGTCAGGGTCTGAATCTTCCAAACCTGCAACAGCACTTCTCTGTCATGATTCAACATGATTAGTGTGATCTAGGAGACAGGCGGAAGTGACTGGTTGTAATCCTATCCTTATAGAATCTACTTTCACAATTTAGGGAGAGAGAAAAATGTGTGAAAGGAGATTCTGACAGGTTAGCACTATATATATAAAAGACTATGTTAATGATGTTCCTGCATGTTCTGAACAATAAAAATGACATGTTACATACCTGATGATGCTGTTTGCCTCATCTAATATGTGTCTCAGCTTGTAGTAAGCATCCGTAGGTGGTAGCTTCAGCTCCAACATCAACCGATCAATTTTATTGATACATAAGGTCACTGATAGTCTCTCCTGGACAGCGTGTTTGATCAGCCGCTCAGTATTCAACATCACCTGGAATATTAAACCTTTGTAGAGTAAAACATCTATTCAGCAGTACTTCAAACTTCCCACATTCCATCAGCAATGAATAGTTTGTTAGACTTTCATAAATAATCCAAAAATAAAATGATTTAAATAACTGCTTTTTACCATCTGTGCAGTCATAAAACTATTGCTAGTTGCAAAATGTTACAAACGCACGATGATACCACCCTGATATGTGAAAGCAGAAATGTATACACAACAGCATTTAAACTGTTAAAAGCAGAACTATAATGAAAAGAAATACTCTTGAATAGACAGCTCTGACTGATTTGTCAGGTGTTGCCATGTGGAATCATGCTTTGTCTTTACAAGTTGGGCAATGTGTCCCCCTGTAAACCAAGTTAGTTTTTACCTTATACTATCTGAGGTGCATTTAACGTTCTCATAATGCAAAACACATGGGGTTGGAATGATATGGATTTGTTGTTACAAAGGGTTATTTTAATGAGCAAAGTACTGTGGAACAGCCATTATAGATACAGATTTGAGGGGTAGTGGGGTCCATATGCATGCTAGATGGTACACAGAAGGTTAACAACAACTTTACACCAATACAAACCACTTCTGAAGGCAGTCATGTTTCTCAAATGAGTTTTAACATCATGCTATTTATTGTTGATTCTTAAAACTCCATACATTTTCCACAAGTCCACACCCAAAACTCAGTTTTAAGCTGGTGAATTTCTGAGGATCTTCATTATGCCACACCATATGTCTAGGAAGCAGTGACTAAGTATTCTAATAATATAACAAGAATTGGTTTTATGCTTTTCTTTCATTTATTTTAAATCCAAACTGAAGTATCAAGCTTCAATAAGCAAAAAATAAAGGTACAGTCGACCCCCGCATAATCGTAGTTAAGCATTCGCGGCCCCAGTTATTCGCGGAATTTTCCTTAGAACCTAACTAATAATTGTTCATGGAGACCCCCACATATTCGCGGAATCGAAAATATCTTCCGCGATTTTTTAATGGCCTTTTTCGTGGCAATATATATTTTTTCATGCTTTTTAACGCTAAATTATTAATAACAATATAATTTACTAAATTTGTAATATAAATACTAACGTAAATTCAGCAAAATATCAATATAAAATAAACACTATTGGCTGGAGGTTTGAAAGTAGCCAATCCGAGAGCGTTATTCATTTCTCCTCGCTGCTGATTGGCTGCTGCCCACGAGGCGCTGTCTCGGGCAGATGCAGCCCAGCAGTCCCGCATCATTCCAGTTTACCGCGTGTAGCTATCTCGAGTGTTTTGCTGAGTGTGGTATTTTTTATTAAATTATTATTATATATTTACTTATATTTTTTTAATTATATTTTGACGTTTATAGGCATTTTTATGGACCATGTCCAATATTTGCGGTTTTTCACTCTTCGTGGGTGCTCTATGAACGTAACCCCCGCGAATACCAGGGGACAACTGTATACTGCCTCAATGAAAAGAGCAGCTGGAAGTAAAAGTTGTGCTACTGGAAAAACAACAACATAATAACAATGTCCTTGACATGACTGTAAAAAGAAAATTTCTTTTTAAAGTTATGCAGCTTTGGAAAAATTAAAGAATTTCCCTCACAGAAGGGGCCCACAAGCTTACCCCTTCTGCAGCATCAACAAAGATAATGGCGCCATCGCTGAGCCGGAAAGCGGATGTGACTTCATCCGAAAAATTCACATGACCTGAAAGGAACAAGATGTTTAGCAAGGGTCTACCAAGATTCTCTTTTTCTAAGCAGAGACGAATGAGGCACTTTGAATATACACTGGGAATAGAAAAAAAAAATTTAGTTAGGCCATCCAATTACAGGTGGTTAAAAGAAAAAAGATGAACTAGACCAAGTAGTTCTGTAATTCTCAACTTTTATCATAATTTTGTCATGTTTTTAGCTTTATTTTCCTTAAAAATATTATATATAATAGATTCTTGATAACTCAAAGTGAACATGCAGTTTCTGGGAAAATGCCCCACTCTCTCATTAGAAAAGCTATGAATAACCTGAACCTGCTCTAAGTTTAAAAGCTGGATAAGTTGAAGCATTTTTTAATTCCCTCATCTGTCATTGGACGATTGATTTTGATTGCAATTTGCCCCATGTCTGCTAAGAAACTGTGAATCTCTTTTCATAAGTCACTGATCATCAATAACACTAATTACTTTACTTATTTACTGTCACATAATGAAAGTGTGTTTATTTGTGACATGTTGTGAGTTGTGCATGTTTAATATGCAATTTTTAAAAATAAGAAATCACAAATCTATCTGCAAAAAGATGCACAACGTCTTTGCATCACCTTGACACACAACTGGCAACAAATCATCAGTAGCAATTCACACATCAATATGGTATCACAGAAATGCAAACTTGAACTCACAAAATTGAGACAACATATCAGGGGACTCTAGAAGTTGAAAAGGAACTAAAAGGTAAAACAGATAGCAAAACAGTTTGACATTCCTCCAAATATTCTTTGCATGAGGACTAAAATGCTGATGAGACCCAAGTCGCTTACCCGAACAACGGAAATGCAAGGAAACATGACAGCCCAGCATCATGCATAGAAACCAGTAACTTAGATTAAGCAGTCAACTTTTGGATAACTCAAAAGCATTTTTTGAGGGGTCCCTGCAACTTTGAGTTGTCGAGAGTATGCTGATATATATACTCAAAAATTCAAATATGTTTTCCAAAGAGTACATTATCACCTGTTATGCCTCCTAAGTGTAAATCATTTTAAAAAAATAATCCATATAGGTGTGAATGTTTTATTCATCAGAGTTTACTGAAATCCTGCTTTAAAGAAAAGTTTTAAATTTCAATTTTGTGACCAAGCAGTAAACATTGTCTGCTTCACATGCAACCACCTTACCTGGTGTGTCAAACACGTTCATCAGGTAGGACTTGTTTCTTGTGTCCTGCCGAACCAGTGTGACTGGAGTCCCTTTGATGCTGACACCCCTCTGAAACAACAGCAGCAGCACCATTATCATTTCAGAATTTAAAATCCCACCAAGAAACGAGAGGACATTTCATCCGAATAACCTATTTAACCTACATCCTACACCTTGGCCCAATCCATGCTGCATGACAGTAACTAAATATTAAATGCTATGTAGTGTTCAGAGTTTCTTTTTTTTCCAATTAAAATAAATACTGGTTATTGTGTTTAATTTATTTCTTGTATTGGCAGGAAGAAATGTGTAAACAGCTGTGAGAAAATCTAAATTTTGAAAATACATTCGTCTTTTTTTTTTAAATTACAAAAAATAACAACTCTTCTAAACTCTTGATTAATACCTAAATTTAAAAAGAAATCTACCAGAGGTATAAGTAGATCATTTAAAAATAATAATAATAATAATAATAATAATAATAATAATAATAATAATAATAAATTTTTTTAAAAATTCTTACTAAGTGGTTTGCCCTTCTATAGAAGAACAAAAAAAGAGTGGAGGGAAGGAGATAATTAGACCTTTCAAAACTAAACTAATAAAATAAAGTGAAAATAAACGATAGCTAACAAGTTCTGAGACACCAAATTTCCCTGATTAATAATCCTTAACAGAATTTAAAAGAATAGGTACAGACAGTAAACATAGGTAATTTCTCAGCAATTTCATCATAAACATTAATTTCCCATATCATGGAGTTATTTTACTACAATTTATTTCCCTTGTAAAGAAATATAAGTCTTCTTTCTCAAATGATCAATAATAGTAAGGGAAAAGATTCTTGAAGATAGACGTAGTGTAAATCGCACAGACCCTCTCTGCAGTTCGAAATTACAACTTCAGTAACCCACCATCTCGCAAATGATGAAGCAGCCACCGAGAAGTTGTAATCAAAAAGTTAAATGTCTACAAATGAAGCACAAGAGAAAAAGAAACCAACAACTAACCTCCAGTTCTGTGAAGAGGGTGTCTGTGTACCGTAGCTGTGGATGAGAAAAGTTGCGGTCTAATTTAAAGCAAGTCCAAGGTGGATCTTCGAAAGGTTGCAACATTTAATAACGAGTTTAACTACACGTTAGAATTAATTGTGTCACAAAGCTACATGCTGAAACTAAAATGGCGGTAAGTGAAGAGACTGACTTTATTGTGGGGCTCGTTGAATTGATGTGTGTTTCGACAGTGAAAACAAAAGCTTAGGGTTTATTACTGATCAGACACCTCCATTAGAAAGAGGTACTGCCAATGAGAGAAAATGCTCTGGTAAACCAGACTACAATCAAGCAGCTGTCGATGATTTTCAAGAACCATACAGAACTCCCTTCATCATACATCACCAGAATTAAACAGTTCCCTTTCAACAATTACATCAAATTTTGAAAGTGAGGTGGCATCATCAAAGCAGTTATGTCATGTCAGATCCCAGCAGCTGGAGAATGTGTTGAAGGTAGAGACAAATGGTAGGGTTGAATGCTGCATCACCAAAGATGGTATCCATGTAGAAGAATAAGAATTCATGGCTGCATCACTCTAAAACTTGAAGCACATGGCATTGATATACAATTTATTTTTTTCCCCTTTGTTATACAACTTTATGTACAACTATGACAAAGAATCGAATACCATGCAGTTTTTTGCACAACTTTGTTGCACACAATTTATTTTTGTGGCTTTTTTAACAGGAGAGCTATGGCACCCCACACCACAAGTACATGTTAAAAATAATTTTCCTTTAAATTCACATTACATACTTCTAAATTCTGTCTTTGGCACCACTCAGCCGCCAATATATAGCCACAGCCAAACGTTTGGTACTGCCCTATAAATCGAGAAATTTGGGTAGACTTATCTTCTGGTCTTACTTTGCACAATGAATGTAATTATACTAATATTTAAAAAATGCCTGACTTCACTGAATATTTCGTGAGTGAATTGTATTTTCAGTCGAACATGTCAGGAAGAAACAACCAATGTCCTGACATACTACAATAATTTCCCACTCAAGTTGTTTTCAGCAGTGCCAATCTTTGCAGTATTATGTTCCAAGATACAAAATTTATTATTTTTTATATTTCATAAAAAATATATCAAAAAATGGAAAACAAAAAAAAAAAATTGGAAAAACTTGGGCAAAAAGGCAAGCATCATTACTCACATCTTTGTCATCTTTGCTCTGTATTTCTGGGTGGGTCTGCTCCATCAGGCAATCTACAAACGAAGTCTAAAATTTGGAAAGAAATTAAGGACAGGCTATTTTTGATTGCACAAGTGAAAATATTTGTGAAAGAATTTTGGGTAGACATCGTTATAGCTTTCCATAAAAAAAAAAAAAATAGTAGTACTAGTCAACTTGGAGACACTGAGAGTCATAAATGTGTTTTGTGGGAAATACTGGAACACAAAATGAATGAATGTAGGACCAGACCCAACTAAAAGAAGGTTCATACATAAGGTAAGCAATGGGTTAATCTGCTATGCTTGCTTATTGTAGTGATGGTTAAATTCGCTGATAAGTCTGGGCTATCTGTGCTGTGTATCTACACTTGTTCTTCTGTATTGGTCTGTTCACCTGTGTTTCCTTTGAAGTTGGTGGTGTTGGCAAATACCTTCAGTGATGACACTCTTGGTAAAGAGCGTACTATTGCAGTTTATTGTTAAGAAATGAGAGGCCCTCATGTTTCACCTGGAAACTTGTGTGGCTGTCTGGAGAGGAGTGAGCAGAAACTGTGCCAGGGAAATTCAGCAAACTCAGGCCCTCAACCTTAGCATTCCAGTCTTCTAACAGCCACCAGACTATGCACCTCACTTGATCTTCAGTCACACCACACAGATTAACCTCTCTGATTTACCAGGGATAACATCCCATCTCATAAATGCCATGACCTATACAAACTGCAGAGGAAGGACAGAGAGGTCTGAAAAGATAATTTAGTATGTAGTTTAAGATAATGCTGGTATCAAAGTATGTGGATGTGTATATCTCATAGAAAACTCACCTTTCCATGATGAAGTTGACCACACAAGGTAACATTACGGATGAGATCGGGAGTATCCATCAAATCTGCCAAAAACCTAGAAGTAAGTAAAGTTGAAGCTTTAAGTTAGAGCTTATACAGGAACTAAGATTTACAAACTACAAAAATCTAGGGATTCTGGTGTTTCTGCAAAATCTTAAAATTATCATGAGACTATACAAGATGTTAATGACTCATACATAAAATCATGAGCCCTCCCAATCAAAGAAATAACATTGTATGTAAAAGCATAAATTTGAAATGCATGCTTGTTTATGGATATAAAAATTTGGGTAGAGTAGCTGGCATCATTCATTCAGGAAAATCCACATCCATGTGACCACAGACACTATGCAGTAGGTCATTTGCAAAATGGTGCCAAGGTCAAAGTTGATGCAAACTTCAATGTTTTACAATTAATCAGGAAACAGACCACATGCACACTACCTCCACTGGTAATGTCAGCTACAGACCTGGCAGAAGTTGATCTCATTGTACAGAAGTTTATGGTGAATGATTGATCAGAGGAATGGTTATGGGACAGGCTAATTACTGTACCCCTGATCCAACAACACTTGCTGGCAGAGACAAATATCAGCAATGAATTTTGTCATGCAGCATTACATGCCAGATGTCAATTTGTTGGCCCCATTTTGAGCAACAACAAATATTACTCAGTTAGGATAAACAAGGTGCCATCATCACTAAACAAGGGTCCCATGGTCCTGATGTTGGAGTGGAAAGCAAACCAGATGGAAGATCAGATGTCTCATTTCAAGCATATGTACACATTTCTGACATGGCCACACCTAACAATGACTATGCAAATCATCATGTGATTCTTGACTCTGTAGGATGAATTAATGATAATTTCTGTTTTTAACTAAAAACTTATTAGTTAGAGACTTTGCTGTATGAAGTCAAGCATTCACTTCCATCAATTAATCGTCCTTGTTTAGACAAATGTACATATCACGAGCTTTCTTTTCTCTTTGGCAGACCAAACTTATTCAAGCAAGATTTTTTAAATATCTACAACAGCTGAAATCTAGCAACAAGTCAGTGATTAGTTTCTTTTAAAGTACAAGAAAATATATATCTCACTCCATATAAGCATTATAGCGAGCTGGATGTGTGTATTTCTTTTGGGTTTCTTCCCTTGTTTTTGTAATAGATTGGTGAGGTCAGTGTGACAATGAATGCATTTTATAATGTATTAGACAGATGGTATGAAAGAATGAGGATAAACAGAAAAACTTCCAGCCTGTTTGCAATTCAATAAATGTTTGAAAGAAATTATCCAGCATTCCTGCAGAAAATGATATTAGCGTCAATAAATAATGCAAGATGTACATGTAAACAAACAAAAAAGAAGTATAGCGAAACATGTTCATAACAATCCCTCTGGATATAATGATCTTATGGGCATCAGATGCATTGATCTATCAGAGTGCATACTGTTTGACATGTGTTCTGCTTTAAAGATGGTGAATACCGGTAGAAGGAATTTTCTATTTCTCCAGATAAAAATGCAGATTGTGGAAAATTTAGATGAAAAAGGAAAATTCAGAACTAAGAAAACTAAGTTAGCTGTTGTAGATAGATGGAGGGCATCTCTTGCCAGGAAGAAGCTCCATGTACCAAACAATGAGGATTTATTTGAAACAGAAAGGAGCAGAAAAATTCCAGTTTCTGGAGATAGGGAGCGTGCTAAAGCTGACATTTTGCAATCTCACTCATTGTGAATTAATGATTTAAAGTGCTCAAAATGGATGCCCGGAGGTCTTCAAGAGGTGTCATGGTCATAAGCCAGTCAGACACTACAACCCCTTTATTTGGTTAGAAAAACGTTTTTTTCAAACACAAGTAAGAAGCTTTTAAAAAATTACCAAAACCTGTTATAGCAAGCATCCTGACATAGTGAACTCCCTCCTCCACTCACAGAGTCCTGTGCTGGTTTGCCACAGCAAGGTATGACTGTATTTCACTTTGATAAAACTGAATACAATTTCAGCATAAAGTTCAGATTTATTTTGTTTACATGAAAATCTGCAATAACTTCTTGCGCAGTTTAATTTTTTCCACTCCAATGGACCAGCAGCGAATACCAGCAGTCCTTGACATCTGACTTGAGAAATATATAGCACTCGCATCAGCTTAAAGCTCATCTCAGATAACAAAACTTCTTAAAATTAAAAAAAATTATTAACTCACTCCATATCATAGACGGTGTCTGGCAAATCCTGCTCAGCCATGGAAAACTTCTTTTTCTTCACTGGAGCTATGATTGGTTCTGTGTGAATGAAACAACAATAGAATCATGTTAAAGAAACAAACAATTTCTATAAGCTGACATATTTTGACAGGCAGGATTTCTTCCTATGGTCTAACCCTACTACTGGATACTTGCACAAGATTTTTGACTAAGCTGCACTAAAGAGATTTTGGCTAAATCAGATGTTTAAAGATAAAAGAAACAAACATGATATATTATTTATTGCTGTATTCCCATTATAGATTACAAAAAAAAAAGAGAGAAATAGCTATGCCTTAATGTATACTTTTAAGATTTCATTCTTCTGGAAGCCATGTCAAACTGAGGAAGTACAAATAAAAATTTATAATGAAGATTTATCAGAGTTCAATCTGGAACTCGTCCTGACTCCATTAACAGTTGACAAACAATATATTAACACTAATTAGATGACTGCTAAATACTTCAAGCAAGCCTCAATAGCAGGGAAAAGTCACAGATCGATACAACACTGGGAAAACTCTGAGAAAGGAAGGGCCAATTGGCCAATTCAGAACAAAATAAAAAGAATTTTAAACAACTAAAAAAAAAGATGAACAGAAGTCAGCAAATGCTAATACCCAGTCTTTGCAATTGGATATTACCAAAGTCTACAGCATCCAGATAGCTGGCTCTTCACTATATTTGCTATGTTAAAATGACACTAAAAACCTTGTGCACATTTTCTTTAAATGTGGCCATGATGCCCATCTTAATTGAATGAGAACAAGAATATCAGATAATATTATTAACAACCATAATGTGGCCCAAGCTAACATGAGCTCAAATGATGAGACAGACAAAAATCAACAATAAAAATTAAAAGACAAACCTCCCCCTCCCCACCAGAAAAAAACAAGCCATTTTCATTAGATACACAAGAATTAGCCATCATTAAAGAGAAATGTCTCCCACCTGTTAAAGGCTGGTTATCTTCTTCCTGGACTATAGTCTGAAAACATATAGGTAAACAATAGTAAATGTCTTGAAGCGCTAACAAAGAGAATGCACACGTACATACACACACCAAAAACTGTAGTACATCACTGTCATGTAGCTTTTGTGGATGTATCATCAGTTCCATAAAAAATTTTTTTTAAATAATTTTTTATCTTAAAAATGTTGGTCCCAGAAAAAAGAAAGGAAAGAAAGATGAAGTTCAAAATAAGAACAAAACAAGCAAACATATCCTTAAAAGCATATATCTATATATCTGTCTGTATTTTTACTCCTGAATGTAAATCACATATTCATTAATTAAACAAATCTTTCTCACTTTTTATGGAGTTTTTTTTTTAGCAGACATCACTGCAGATTACTGTTAAATTTAAGGAATTAAAAGATACAATGACATGATTCAGGTTATTTTTTTTTTGCTACTCAGAAGCATGCGTAGATACTGAGAGGTGTTATATATAAAATTTAATTTAAAAAAAAAATTCATTTTCTTTACAATTGAGTGTCTTTAAGAGTATTGTCTACCAAAGCTAAGTAATCCACTCAGCCTACCTCAACCTCTGGCCCATAAACTTCCTCTGCTGTTGGGTAATATTTCTTCTCTTCATGCAGAACCACATGCATGTCTGGTGGGTCATCAGCATCATCTTGGTCCATGTCAACATCTTCATCCTTTGAAATGTAAAAAATCAACAACACAATTGGAGGCATAAACCTTTCAATAACCATAATTTTTGGTAAATAATAAACATTGTTAATCATTTTTTCTAGTGGTACAAAGGAATTAGACAATTTCAGAAAATCACAACACTTTTCAAAAGGTTTTTTTTTTGTATTGATAAAGATCTATAATTTTGTTCAGCCAGTTGGATCTTAACACAATACACTTCGCAGACCCTTGAAATAAATAAAAAAAACATTCTTTTTATTTGCAAAAAGCATAATTACATTTTATTTACCAGTCCATAACACCACCATTACCGATACTGAGACATACACTAGAACCTTTGTTGTAAATTTCACTATATCATTTCTCAGTCGAGAAATTCAGATAAGAATGTGTGTGTGTGTAATGATTAGCACTGATAAATGTATGGTTTCCAAAGCAAATAAAATGCAATTTTTTTTCATAAACTGGCCAAGTTTTGTTATTTATTAGTCTAAAAATGTGCATTCTTTAGTCAGCTTAGATTGTGCAGACATGAAAGCCTAAAGGTTATTTATAATTCAAGTAATTCCTGATTATTCAACACCAAATTAACGAATTTAACATGTAATATTTATGAAGGATGCTTATGCACTGAATTTGAAAAATTTGAAGTTTGCTTATAATTGGTTATATTTTTTCAAAAGCACATTTCTCAAGAACTGTACATGGTTATTATTTACAAATTAAATGTATGAGGAAAGACTGAAAATTCTAGATTTAATAAGCTAAGATTTTCAAAAAAAAATTTAGCCATTAAAAAGAAGCTGATAGTTTTCTACGAAAGTAATCAGGGTGCTGTGTGTGAGACAAGCCACAAATTCTTCTGGTTTCTGATATATAATTATCGTCGTTAAAATATCAGCAGGGGTCCATACCAGAACTTTTGCCTTTTGTTTGTGGTAGAACTGCTGAGAGATTTCCAGCGATGGTGGTCCTAACGTCACAGCCAGAACGTGATTCTTATTTGAGCCATAACAGCAGCATCACCTTAATCAGTATTGTTTCCAGATAAACTCGCTAGAGGTTCAAATTAGATTCTGGATGATGAAGTTGCCTGTTTCCATCAAATCTTTATCGTACATATATACAAACCAGAAGGGGGGGGGAGACAGAAATGGCAGGACAGGTTTCCTTACGTACATCACCAGCTCCACGATCTTCCATGTCGTCGCTCTCATCATCCAAGTCGTCCTCGCTCTCCAGGTCTGGTCCGATATAGTTACCAAACTCATCATAAAGATCTGCATCCATGGTTCAAGCGATCGGTGCAGGGGTCCACCTAAACGAATAATAAATGCCTATTTATTCCCAGTGCCAATGGAAGATTGGGGCGAAATGGGTCTGGGGTACAGACGGCTAAACAACTAACGTAGGATTAAAAAAAAACCGGGCGAACCACAGAACGAAGGACCATAGAAGGGTAAGTAGTAAAATACGCAATAACACGTATTTCTGCAATCATTAATGAGGATATTAGGATAATAATAATAATAATATCAGTAAACTGATCGGTGATGACCGAGATCATGGCGTCGTCAATAGAACCGGACGGGTAACGAGATAGAAACCACGTTAAACACCCCCTCAAGCTTCTCAGATCCTTCGGCTACACTGTCGCCAACATTGCAGACAAACAAACCTCTTTCCCCTTTAATACAGAAACCCCTAAATTTCTACCGTCTGGATTCCTTGAAAAGAAGACAGCGGCACACAAACCACAACGCATTTATTCTCGTTTCCGCGACGTTTGTAATCGATATTCGAACAAGTCTAAACCGTCACAAATTACCGACTTTTCAACATTCTATGTTCACGGATGTTTATTTCCAAATGTTTATAAAGATAATAATCAAAAAATTATATCTGTTAAGTGAGCTTATTCAAAAATGTATTTTTTAAAATTTACATCGAGTGGTGCCTTCTGCTTGAGGAGGTAACCTATAAATCGCGAAATGAATTCAATAGTGGACTAAAGATCAGGAGAACAAACTCCAACAGTATCAGTATATTATTCTTTGAAATAATACTTTTAGTTATATTTTATTTTATTGGATGTAAAATTTAATTAAAACGCAAAATCTAAATTATTTTTGGTCAGAAATATTGTTGTTACTTATACGAAACGATTATTTTGCCATTCATACTTTTTGCAATTTGCCAGTTTATTTCTGTGACTGTCATGGCTGCAAACCAAACGTTTTGCAGAAGAGCTTAAAATATATTATTGGGTCTACAGGAGCTTTATGTAGTAACTCATATGGTTTCTGCTTCTTGTAAAGAAAATAAAAGTGTATTATTTATTTATATATTCCTGGCCACAAACATTTAGGGATACTGGTATTTAGGAAACAATTTTATTAACACCATTGCAATACCGGGATAGCCTAGGTGGGGTCGGATCATTGGACCAGGACAGTTGGCAGCAGTTGATGCTTCTAGTGAATGTGGATTTATCTCATGACATGTTTGGTGGTGTCTTGCAAAAGGACCCCCACCTGGTCTTTGTTCAAGTTTGCATGACCGGTCAGAAGTAACTGGATGAGATAATGAGACTGCCATCCCTGCCTCTTCAACAAATGGAACCAGGGTTTATGTGACAGCACCAGAACACACACAGGGTTAGGACTGACATTTCATTCCTTAGGAACAATGGCTAATCATGTCACCAGATGATTATGCTTATGGATCAGAAATCCTCACAGAACCAAGATGATTTGGGTATGGGCTTGACACATGATTGGCATTTATTTGAGTATGCTCAAATAAATAGTGTGAGATGCATGCAGTCCCAAGGTTGCTTCACTCATTACTAACTATGCTAGTTATTTTGTGATTTTTTTATTCTGTAAGGTTCTGGTAGAAATAGTAACATCTTTCCTCCATTAATACATAAAGAAATTAATGTTTGGCTAAGAAATAAATTTTTTCCTATAACTTCTGATTACTTTGTGTTTCTTCACAATTGGAATTAAATGTGTGAAATTCCAGTATCCCTAGATATTTTGACCAGTTTAAATTGAATAAATTATTGTATATGATAAAGTTTACACATTTGTTAACTTTTAAAGAGTTTTGAAGGTTATTTAGTCTTAGTTCATGAGTCAGTTTTACTTTTTTTCAGACTGAGGAAACCTATAGACAGAGGGTCTCAATGAAACAGAAGGTTTTGGAAAGCTATCTGCAAGATGTCACTGTTTTTGATAAACCAAATATACAACTGGAACAATACCCAACCACACCTCACATAGCAGGTACTGAAATAATGGTGCTACAAATTTAAATAATCGTATTGATAGTGCTACTGTTGTACTGGATATATTTTTCAGGAACAACTAATAATTGACAAGTTAGGCTAATCCAGTGAATTTGCAACTAATCTGTTCAGGGTTCAGAACACCTTCAAATATGTTTATCTGTAAATATTTCAAGGTTACTGACTGGGTGTTGGAACCCTTTTTTTTTTTTTTTTCACAGTTAATGTGATACCAAGCAGTTAGTAGGTGGTTAAAGGCTGGGGAATTATGCCCAGTACATTGAGACCTGTTAACTTTACTCATTGACAGTGTTTTCAGTAGTAATGATGCAAAGTGGTTTTAATTCAATGATTATTGAACAAAATGCTTAATTATGCTAAAATAAAAACTGATTTTAATATACCCTTGACCAGCAAATAGTGCTTATTGTATGTAACCTGCATTTTTTTGCCAAACTTTGTTAAAGCCATTGGTTTATGATATATATTTGGTAGGTTAACAGTAGCAAGGATGTTAAGAATATGTTATCTAATTTAAACTGTTTATTAGACTGGTCAAACCTTTGGCAAATAATAATTTAATGCTTCCAAGTGCAAACATCTTTCTTGGACTGGTTGAAACATGCATTAGACTGCTACAATTATGAGGATAGGAGAATACGTTTTATGACACAAAACTAGATGGAACTTTTTTCATAAGTAAATAGTGCGGTGTCTTCCTCCTCTTTCATACAATGTCTATATACACATCCTCTATAATAAAATGATTTATGGATTTGGTTTGTATTACTTACCCCTATTTTCAGCTTGTATGTTGCATATGATACACTCAAGATACAATGACATTGAAAGCAAAACTGTGGCGGACCTAGGTTGTGGGTGTGGTGTTCTCAGTATTGGCTCATCATTGTTGAACTGTGGGTAAGCACTGATGTTGGTTTTCTTATTTCCAAGTGAGTCCTTTCTTACAATAATTGCAGAGGCTGCATACTGGAGATCAAAGCAGAATTCTGACCTCACTATTTAGTGAAAGTTGTATTTTTGCTAACTTCTGTTTTTAAGTGTTGACTCATGGAATGGGTTGCTGATGGGCTTTTTTTTTTTTTACTTGCATTAGTGACAGTTTTACAAAAAAACAAAGAAAAGGAGGAAATTATCTACAAGAATGTGAATTTAGGTTATAGGTTATGTTCCTGGCCTGAGGATGGACAGGGT
Organism: Nautilus pompilius; assembly: GCA_018389105.1. Classification (NCBI taxonomy): domain Eukaryota; kingdom Metazoa; phylum Mollusca; class Cephalopoda; order Nautilida; family Nautilidae; genus Nautilus; species Nautilus pompilius. Next base: position 1,536,601 of record JACATO010000316.1, on the reverse strand, counting down.
GAATTTTGTAGCCCGTCCTGAGGGAGGTAAGTCTGAGAAGTTGTCGAAAAGAGAGAGAAGAACAATGGCGCTAACATTAAGAAAATGAACTTTCCTGCCCTGCAATATGTAGAAAGACCAGAAACTCTAGATTATCAGCACATGCAGGAAATGTTACCAGTATACAAGAAATCTTAATAAAATAGGTGCATTTAAAAGTTAATTAACTTAATTTTTTTTACATTTTGTCAAACAGGTATTTGAACATTTTGAATGGTCTCCCCCCCTTTTTTTTTTTTTTGAAACAAAAAAAAATTTAGACATTGTGTTGGCTTTGATATTGATGGAAAAGCGCTGCAAACCTGTGCTGGCAATCTGAGTGAGTTTGAGACAGACAGTATTGATCTCATTCAGATGGATGTCACTCAGCTGGAGAGAGATCAGCAACGGTTCCACAAAGCCTTCAATACTGTCATCATGAATCCACCTTTTGGTACAAAGCACAATCAAGGTATGTACTGTATGTAAGCAACCAGTGAACTAACATGCATCTCTTACTGTGCGTTCTTATTTTAGAGGTAAACGACAAAAGAACCCTACTTTTGTCGCATTTTCAAGTAAAAAAAGAACACTTTTTATTTTTTTCAAAGGGAGATAATGTTTTGGTATATTCGTAATTAACTTCCTTTACCTGCAAGATTTAAAACAGTCCAAAGTTTAAAAGAAAAAGAAAAAAGGACGTTTACCAATTTACCAGATCTTTGCAGTTGATCTGTAACTTTTTAAGTTTAAAGAATTATTTAGAAAGACCTTGATCAGTTGCTCATAATAAAAAGGTTCATTGTTTTGTGCTTCCAGGTGTTGATATGCAGTTTCTGCAGGCAGCCCTGGGGATGGCTGAAAGTGCTGTTTACTCCCTACATAAGACTTCAACAAGAGAAGTATGTATGTGTGTATATTACCATTAATCTGGTTTCTCACTAAGGTGGTAGATGGATTTGGAAATAGTAGAAATGATGGTAGCTTTGTTCTCAGCTTCAGGGTCCAAAAATCTTCACATTTGTTGGTAATTTTGTTTTTCTCCAAATGGACAACTTTAGTGTTGTTAATAAATATCTGATGACAAAAGAAGAAATGTTCTGTAAACTAATTTGAAAGCTGGGAATAAAGTGTATTTGGTAAGATGTTCCCAGTGTATGAAATACTTTAATGTTTCTGAAAAATAGATGCAGTGGCTGCAGCTGTAGCATTTAAAGAATATTTATTTTTATACTCACCTAGAGTTACTGTGTTTTGCCTACCTAATTTACATCTGTTGCATGTATTTTATGTTAATTATATTAGTATACAAATTTAATAAGTCATAATCTTCAGAAATAATTGTTGAAAAATGATGAGGATTGACACAATTCCAGGTACACAGAGTTGTGTATCTCTAATGTGTCCATTGTACTCTTCAGAGGCTAGTCTTAGATCACCACTATATTTCAGTGACAAGTTTGAGAAATTGTGCTAATGGAACTTCAGAACACATTGACCATTAAGGCTCCAAAGTATGCCAGTACCTCTTTCTACTATTAGATGAGCTTTAAAAGATGGTGAATTCATGGTGTTGTTGCTACCTAAAAACTATTACTTAAACCAAAAAACAAAGCTAAAAAAGTTTAAATGGGCTATGACTGATAGAGGCTGATCCATTGATGACTGGAAAACAATTTTATTGAACCTTTATGTATGTGCTGCTTACAGACATCATAAAAAAACTGCCATCTTGTCCATAAGCTGCTTCCAGATGTTACCATACAGAAATACAGAATCTCATGATGCCTGGACACATTGCTGGAATTACTGTTAAAAATACTGCTATTGATCAAATCTCCAAGCTCCAAAAATATCCTAAACCAATCAGAATACTTTGTGTGAAACTGTAATCAATAACTTGTTACTGTATATAGCCAACTGTGATATTTTTTCCTGTAAGAAGTTTGTAGTTTATCCTTTCTAGGTTGCTGAGTGACATTGCTTGCTTATCACCTTGTGATAATGTCATTGATTCTGAAGAAAGTTTCTATCATTGTTTTCCTGGTGATTTACAGCAGCAGACTTGAATTCAGGAAGAGGCTGAATCAGATGTCAATCTTTTTGATAAAATCTCTGATTCACATTCAGAAAATACTGATGGCAGCCCCAACAGTAGGAGACTGAGACTCACCAATATTATGGTGCTTCATTTCACATCTTTGGATGACTATAGTAATGGATTTATCAAAACAAGAAATAGAATTCTTTCACGATATGTTTCAAGAAAGTCGTTTGATAAAAGTTGCTAAGGAAACTCAAATACAGTTGCAGATGATGCACTCAGAGTCAGATAATAGCCTCACTCAGGATTTTCTAGTTTATATTGATTTATGGCAATTTTGTATTCCCCTTTGTAAAAAATGTATTGGTCACAAGATTTTTATTCGTTTCCTAGTGTAGGGACAATCTTTCATGGATATGGTTTTAAATTATTGAGTAATTATTCCTGTGTAAATGATTCCTCAAGTAATACCCCACACGTAGATTCAGAGCATCATAATATGCTACATCAGAACTGCGTTTGAAGCTGTAAACGAACAATTTCTTATGAGAATAGTCCAAAATGTTAAGTATTGATTGATGAAACCATGACTTGTTTAAAGGGCAGACTTTAATGGAAACAAACATGGCATGAAGGTATGGATGCAAACTGGATTTACCAGTGAGATACAAGTGCACCTGGGAAGATACAGTGGGAAACCTGAGAAAGGTTTAGGTGAAGATGTAATTATGGATTTGAGAGAAAATTAAGTACAAGAATCCTCAGGTATACATTATTATTTACTTCTGTAAATCTAGCATCTACATTGCTGACAAAAGATATTTACATCAGACCAAATAGAAAAAGTTTCTCCAAAGATTTTTCTACAGGATGACAGTATGCAGAGGCAAGACTGTCAATTTCTAGTAACAGTGTAAAAGGATAAAGCGTAGGTGTTGTTTTTGTCAACAAACTGGAAGCCTGATGCTGTCATGATGGTGCAAAGTTTAGGTTGGGAGTTTTCTGATCAGTACATGAAACTTATACTGCTGACAGGAAATTTCAAAAGTGGTGGAAGTATTTGTTTTTGTTTGTTTCCAATAACTGTGTTTTCAATGTGTTTATTCTCATCTGGATTTCTGAACCATCAAACATCAAGAACTAATTGTGATAAGAAAGGAACTCATCTGGTTTTTTTAGGAAGAGTTGCCATATGACTTGCTGGAAATTTTAGACATGAAAAAAGAAAGCACACAAAACAAATTCTGACACCAGTGGACGGAATTGTTCACTGGAAAGAAGGGTAGACATAGATACTGTTCTAAACAGAGAAAATGATTTGAGCCAGCCGTTGTCTGTAAATCCTGCAAAATTAATGTGTACATTCAGTTCGTCAAATCAGTTTCCAGTAAATATGAAAGTTATCAACAGCCCTTTAAGGGCCAGAAATTTTCCTGAAAATGTTATTCTCTGATTCCCAGTAATAAGCTAATAAAAAATAGTTTTTTTTACTAAAATATCTATATTTTAAAGTATTATATTTATTACTTTTACAATGTTTAAATCATATTATATCATTAATGCTTCTGACCTGTAAGTTTCATGTTCTTAGCTGTGCTTTAATTCTGTATTTTAATTATAAAACAAAATAACTCTGTTATTAACCAAACTTTCATTTTTTCCTGTGGGTTAGTATGCATACCTACCGTCAGGAGGAAGCCATTTTGAATTTTCAGTACTTTAAGTAATGACTGTGATTTAAGGATATTTTTAAAGGTATTCTACTTAAGATATCCACAAGGTGGATGGAATTACAAAAAAAAAAATTAGCATGACATTCTTGGCACACCAAGCTAACCCAAGATATGCTTTTTACTAAGTCATTGACCAAAAAAATGCACCATAGTTTTGTAATACCTATTTATAAACTGAAGAATGCTTAGTTCTACGTACATTGAGTGGCCACTGTAATCCCTAGATTTGCACCTTGTGGTTGTTGCTGGAACATTATATGATCACATGGAAAGACAATAAATGGCAGCTGCGAAACAGCTCTGAAAATCTGTTCATTTGTAGTGAAATTGTGAATACACAAAGCATCTCAGAAAATAATATCTTGTACCTGTAAAGAAGTTATTAAAGAAAAGGGTGGGTGGCTATTTTGATGACCCAAAGACTTCTCCAGAAATAGCACCGTCATGTATTATTGTAAAATATGAAGAGTAGAAGAAAAATAAGCAGATGCAGTTTACAGTATCTAATAACAACCTCTCAGTAATATTTTGTCAAAAAGAAAGAAATTGAAACATAGCCTTTGGAGTGAAGGATTCTTTTATAAAGATAATTGAGTTAATCTATAATGCAATTTTTTTAAAAATCAGTAAGTAGATTGTCAACACTGTTTTTATTTCAGTTAATATTTTCCTAACAAAGTATCAGTGATCTGGAAGATGTTTACAGTATGTATTGTTGGTCAAACAACAAGTTCATCCTGTTTTCTTCTTCCCACAGCACATTTCCAAAAAAGCCAAAGAATGGTCTGTCAGGATGGAGGTGGTGGCTGAGCTACGGTTTGACTTGGCTAACACGTACAAGTTTCACAAAAGAAAGTCTGTTGACATTGAAGTGGACTTTATCAGATTCTGCTGGAGCAATAGCAAAGTCAGATAAATATTCCAAGTCAGTTGAGAAACCTTTTGCCATCTTCACCACCAGCTGGGGCAGTTGGGCTTTAACTTGTTGATGTGGCTCCCTGGCGGAAGTAGAACTTGCAGGTTCTGAAATTAAAAGGGACACCAAAGGGCTCAATGGCTTTGGTATTTCACTATATATGTTGTTGTCTAAGCTCAAGTATTATTTCAAAAATGATTAAATGAAAGCCTTGTTGCTCCTTTTCTTTTGTTATGCCTCTCATTTTGTGCACATGTATGTAATTCTTCTGCAGTACTGTTAAAGTGTTCTGCAAGGTTTGGCTTTGTTGTAATTTTTTGCATTCAAATGACAACAAATTGTTGCACATCACTTTATAGACAATTTATTGGATAAAAGAAAGTATAATAGGTGATAAGTATTCCATTTTGCTGAATCTGCTCAACTGAACTAGCATGAGATGCTGGAAGGTTAAACATTTGTTTAGTGGTTTTTTTTTTTTCAGAGTGAAAGCAGCATTAGCATTGGGTAGAAGTTGTCATTACTAAGTCAAAGTTTATCTATGAATAACCAAAGGTTTAGGAATAGTTAGCCGTCATACAGCACGACTTGTATGGATTGTGCATGATCTCAAGACTATGGCACCTGCCACTTTTGATGAAGTGACTGAAAACCCTCACTTGATTTCTGGAGCACGAATATGGTGGGTCAGCTATGGAATCTGCTAATCAACTACCCACCACAAGTCTCTCGTTTTTGTATGCTCTAGATATCTAAGTTCTGCTGGTTATATCTTTTAGGATGCTCTCCTGCCTGTATTTGGTCAAGGAATCCTTGACAGTAATCCTTTATCCTGCAGGATGGAGTGTGGAATGAACTAGGGAAACTCAAATTTAATGATAAAAGCCTGGACTCGGTTACATCAATAATCTTTGTGTCTACAAGTTCTACACAGTGGAAGAGGTGGTGATACTAAATATTCAGATGTGCTCCCCCCTTTTTTCCAGTTATTCTATGTGAAAACTTTGGTGTTAATTATCATGGCATGGATCTGTAAGTATTTCAAAATTGAATAATTTTGATTATTCCCAGAGCTTTGCTTGATACCAGGGGAAAAAACTTCATTCCTGACTGCAAAGGACATATGACTTCAAGATGGGAAATGGGCTGACGAGAAATGAAAATAAAATGGTTATTTTTATCTCATTGCACTTAAAACAAGGTTGAAATTATTCTTATGTGAGCGTAGTCTTAAACCAAATTTATTTTTGTCACAGGTTATTTAATAATACCAAATACAAAATATATAAATTTGGTTAAAAAAGAGCATTCATATCTTTTCTCAATATGTCATTTGTGAAATAGTGTATACAAATCCTTAGGAACATTATGGTTACCAGTGATTTGTTAACAAATTCTAGATACATCTATGAACTGACCAATGAGATGCTTGAATTGAGGCATTGCCAATCCAGTGACTGTTTAGTTAGTTTAATCCAATCCATATGAAATGTATATTTATTCAGGGAAACCAGTGGGATTAAGCCACATTTTTAAATGGGAGATTCATGTAAGGCAAACTGTCATGCCTAGTTACTAATGTACATTAGGTGATGGATATGGTAATTCAAAACTTACAGGTATCTTTCATAGGAAACAGTTCTTACAGCGGTGTGCAAAAATCTTGCATAAAAATGACTAGACTTAGAAAATGGGTTCTTATTTTGTAGAAAATAGTAACTATTGTATGTTTTCTGTTGTTATTGAAAGGTATCGGTGTCTTTAAACGATCTATAACACTAATATCCATTTTGTAATCGCACAGTCAAAATTTAAATATCAATAAAATAATTTGCATGAAATTGGCGTGTACAAAATTGTTGCATAAACTACAAAAAATTAGAATATATATTCTGTGCTATAATAGTTCAGGATAGTAGAATATAAATATGAAAAACTGTCATTTTCCACTATTCTGATTCATTTTTGTTCAACATAGTGATGCCGAGAGCCCGATATTTGACCCCCGAACAGCGGGCCACAATCGTTCGCATAAAAGAAGATGGTAAAACTGAGTGGTATCATTGCGGATTGTATCGGTTGCAATCAGTCGACGATATCTCGCACCCTGAAACGTTGGAAAGCCAATAGAAGCCTAATTTCGAAACACAGATCCGGCAGACCGCAGAAAACGATGGCTCGACAGGATCATCTGATTGCCCGCATGTCGAACTCGGACCGATTCTGCACTTTCACCAACATCCAGACTGCCTTGTCAAGGCACCATGGGATCCAGTTGGTCTCATGCACCATTAGACGGCATTCAATCCACATGGGACTTCGGGTGATCGGCACAGAAGCTGTTCATCAGTCTGGACAATCGTCGAAAGTGACTGCAGTGGGTTCGCGACCATCTCCACTGGACCGTGGCCCAGTGGTCCAGAGTGTTGTTTTCTGATGAAATCAAATTCGTGAGGGTCCACTCGGCGGGTCGGGTGTACATTCGGCGATCGGTGTCCGAGAAATACCATCCTAGTTGCACTCGACCGACTCTGCAGGCAGGGGGAGATTCGGCCATGGTTTGGGGCTGTTTTCAATCGTCCGGTGTCAGTCCATTGCATCACGTGGAGGGTCGAATGAATGCTCATGACTATGCTAAGATTGTCTCGGACATTGTCGAACCGTATATGTGTGACCACATGCCCATGACGGCCATCTATCAGCAGGACAACGCCCATCCACACAGCTAGGAGTGTCAAGGCCTTGATGGCAGAGTTGCGAATCCCCTCCTCGACTGGCCAGCTCAAAGCCTGGATCTCAATCCCATCGAAAACACTTGGCACTCGATTAAACTCAGCGTTAGTGTCAAAAAACCAAAAAATAAAACCGATTTGAAACGGAAAATCGAGGAATCCTGGTCGGAGTTCAGTAGTGACAATTGTCAGCGTTTGGTAGCCAGCATGCCTCGTCGTTGTGAACAAGTTATCAAGAACTTCGGATATTCTACTCATTATTGATAGATCTGATTACTTTCTGGATAATTGGAATTGAATCTGAATTCATCAGATAGCTGTCTATATTTTATACAACACTTTTGCACACGTTGATTTGATGCAAATGATTTTCTAAAAATTATAACTTTTCTTACAATGAAACAATATGCTTGATATTATTGGAATAGATGTACAACAGTAATATATAAATACTTTACTGAACAAGATTTTATAACAACTGCTTTCGACAAAATGCGAACTAATTTACAGGAAAAATTATTTTTATGCAAGACTTTTACACACCGCTGTATATCTTTGCAACTGTTATTACCCCCGTCTTATTCATAATACAGAAAATAAATCTGCAATTGCAGTGTTATGCTTGCTCTTGTGAAGCAGCCAAGCAAGATCCTTTGAACATATCAAGTCCAAAGGGCTTGCAGGGAAGTCTGTGGAAGATAGACACATGTTGTTGCCCTTGACTTTCTGAACATTACAGAAACTCTCAGGCCTTTTTTGGTGTATACCAACTGAAGAAATGAAAATCATCTTATGCCATCTCATTGAGGATTATGCAGTGTGTGGGCTGAGACAGAGTTGGTCTCTGGCCCAAGATTAAATTCTAACATGTGCCCATTAAAGAGTATGCTATGTGGATTGAACATTCAAATGCAGGTGACCATCATCACTTGGTACTGTGTTGTTCTAGGGCAAGAGTTGCATCCACATCACCTGTCCTTTGGTTTCTTCCATACACACACCATAAGCTATAAATCTTCATCTGTAGCTTGTTAAAGTCAAAGGTGTGGATGACATTTCAGTAGAATTGATTGAGGCCTAGATGCAGTAGACATTTTTGTCAGTGAAATTTAAATACCCTCCAGTCAGTGTGATTCACAACCACAGTCAGTTATATTTTGTTATTGGCAAATGAAGTTTTAATCCAAATGGCCTGTCCAGTTAAGTGGATATTTGTTACACCTTACACAAAAAAAACAAAACAAAAAAAATATTGGTGATAATTTACAGATCTGTAATTTTTTTAACATACCATGTATACAGTACACACAGCAGTGATCTCTCATTTTAGACAAATAATGTATTTATATAAAAAGTCAAACTTCTGGAAATGTGTCAAGTACATTGTTAATTTAACCTTGCACCATGAAGTAAACATGGATAGACAAACTTGTACATGTGGCCCTCTGATGAAACAGTATTTTCAGAATAAATGGTCAGATTGTGGTACTACAGGAAATTCATCATAGGATTTCTTTGTTACTCTAGAAATAAAATAAAGTTCAAAAAAGTGCAGGAAGTATTAATTACTGGAAAAAATGCTGTTCACTTAACATAATTACAAAGTAGAAAGAATCTTTTTTTTTCCAAAGTAGTCCTGTTTTGTATTGGAAGTTTATTTTGGAAAAAGAACCATAACTTAGAGTCGATCATGATGCTTAAAATGCACAAAGATGTTATGTGCGTTGCAGATGTTTGGGACAAAATAACTTGGGAGCCAGCCATCGAAGCTCTTCTCAGATGCAGGCTGAGGATGAGATGTGGTCAGTCCCCATACTAGAGCAGCTCTGGTACAAGGCTATGCCAGGTAATTGTACAATGATAACACCAGGGTGATTGACTTCCACCTAGTGGAACAATTCTATCAGCAACGTGCTTTGTCACAGAGTTCTTTCTCTATTTATGATGGCAACTAAGCATAACCCATGTTTGTTGCTAAACAAATGGTGGCCAACCAGAGCAAAAAAATTTTTAATTAACTAACAAAAATTCTACATGTGGGTGAGGTCCCTTACACTCACTAATTATATATACAAGTACTTTCAGTTAAGACTTCCAGTTCTGTTGTTTTGTTTTAGCTAGCCTCACTATCCAAAAATTTCTTTCATATTTAAATCCATGATGTGCTGGTAAATATTTTTTGCTGGAATTCAATACAACTCAATTCTCTATCTTATAACACATCACTGCATCTGAATAAGATTGAATTTCTCACAAGATAACATTCAGACCATATAACATATTTTCTATACTGAATTCTGAGGATTGCTCTGTTGTCAACAATGATGGACCAAAACAAACAGAAATCTCTTTTCCGTGTATTACATTATTCAAAACTTTTCCAGAAGAGACTAACTTGAAGGTAGCTTCATTACAGTGAACAGAAATGCCATCAAAGTTTTCAGCCCCAAATTTGTGTTGGTGGTGTGGGGGTTAAAGCTAATTGTTTAATATCAGGAATCTACCAACATAAGTTAACTTGTCTTTTGCACCAATGGTCAGGATAAACGTGTATAGAACTTGTGTGTCTGGACAAGGGTTTATTCATAAAAATTAATTAAAATTTCAAACACGAACAGTTAGTAATTCCCACCTGGAGGATGGCACTTTTATGTATTCTGCACTGAACAGAATCTTTCCTGATGCTGAAATGTAGTGTTGAACAAAGAGGAGGAGACAAAAAACTAATTTAATCTTTTCACTCTTAAAAAAATTGTCCAGCGACAAACAGTTAAAAATCCAATCAGATTTGGCTCACTGTTAAAAAACCCATGCAGTAAAGGGTCAAGTCAAAGTGCTTGATTTGAACTCATTGGCTTTCTTACAAACACAGATTTAACTAGCTTGAATTTCTTTGGGCGAAGCCATTTAAACAAAAAAAAAGTCCTGTTACAATCCTCATGTCAAATAAATTTTGCCGAGTCTTCAAAATGATTCCAATTTTTAAAATACAAACATACAGAAAAGAGAACAGATGAGATATTAGGCAGAAACCTTTACTGACGCTAACAGAACAAGCCAAAAAACAAAAACAAAACAAAAAAAAATGTATATCGAATATTCTGAAACAATAAAACCTTTCCATTCTTTTTGCATAGTTCTTACTTTAAAAAAAAAAAAATCTACACAAAGCATTTCAAGATGTTACAGTTCTTTTCCATAGTGGGTGTACAGAAAAGAGTTTACATCTCTGGAGGTAAGGGTACTGGAATAACAGACCATCTCAGAAGTGTAATATTCCTTCCTAGCTGGAAATGAGCCCAGGCATGAAGAACGCTTCCAAAATCCATAGTTGAACATCACATTGTTGCTACTGTGTGTAAGAATGGCAAAATGAAAGCTTGTGTTACATGGCTTTGATCTTCATCATCTTCATTTTTGGCTGCTTCTTTTTCATTTCTCGACGACTTTCGCGCTCCTGCATTTAAAAAGTAAAAAATACAAACAGATACTGTAGTTGTCTCCTCTTCACTTTAATAATACTAAAACAATCAAGGAAATGTACATTTTGGTGATTTTTCTATGTTACCATCATCAAGGTTTAGCCCCCAAGGATGACTGCTTTTTTGTGTGCAAGATTATTTTTTTGCAGTAGGTGTATTTATTAGGGTAAATATACATAATCATGGAATTTTTTTTTAAAGAAAGAGTTGTATCCCTTATCAAAAATGGATGATGAGACCGAATCAATGGAACTAAAGCAAAATTGTAGCCGTTAACCACCATTTATGATTTTCAGTCTCTTCTAAAGTTTGTTTTCTATTTAAAACTTTGTTGTGCTTGAGTTTTTCTTTCAGAAATCTCCAATACGACCTTTTTCTGTGCAAAAGCTTCCCTCATCCTCCCCCCCCCCATTGATGGATTTCTTTACTAAGAAATTTTCATAATGATCGCAGGCATACAACAAAAAAAGAAACAGGAACATCAAAAACTCAAAATGTATTTGTTAACAGCTGGAAATGTTCTGACATTGCTATGACTCCTGAGACCTAAAACTCAGCGGTATATGTTTAGATTTCAAATACAGACTTCCTAAAGGTCATGGTTGAGAAATGAGCATGAGATGGTAAGAAATTTTATGGCTAATGCAAGAAAAAACAATCTGCTTTCTGATTGACTCACCAAACATTACTGACAAGATAAAATGAAAACTAAAATTTTCCACCAACTTGTTCATGGTATAACTGAGTAAAGTTTGGTGAAAATGTTTTCTTGCGTGATCTCTGTATGTTCGTCCTGTTTCCAAAAGTAAGACTTACACATCTGCAGCAGCAACAAATTTTGATAGAAGCAGGAAAAAAAAAAAATTAAAAAATGTTGGTAACCCTAAAATTTGCACGGCCTCACCTCCCATTTTCTGGTTTTATCCGGGTCATCTTCATTCATGATTTTTTCCTTCTCTGCTCTCCTTTTCACCTCGCGCCGCTGTTGTGCTGCTTCCTGGCGCTGGGCGTGGGCGGACTTCAGAAACGCCTCCTCTGCCTTCTGTCGGTTCCTCTCAGCCTTCTGCCGCCCCTGCAGAAGTATTAGCACCTTGCTACAGTACATCTTCCCTAACCCTTCTATACCCGAATATAAAATATCAATGGATAAATGATTGCTATAAAGAGACTCTTCTCATCAGGCTTCATGTGGCATTCAGATAGGCTTCCATATGTAACCCTGTTAGCGTGAGCAGTTGGAGAGACTCAATAGACTGACCTTCCTACATAAGTTCACGCTGTGCCGCCAGGGTTCTAGCTAAAGAACCACCACCCTCACATTCCCGTTATTTTTTTTTTTGTTTTATCAGTAGTTGTTCCCAACATTTCGACAATGACCAATGTCTCTGTAAGACATGATCTAGAAACATCAATTTGAAGAAGACAGGTTAAAGCTATGATTGTTCCATGTGAAATGCCTACCTAGCATTGAAGTTTTAGCTGTGATTACTGTACCAGACATCTTTAACAAATATTGATTTGTCACCAGTCAAGGACCCTTAAAATCTGTATTACTCAGCACAGGTTGAGCCATAGGGGCCGTACATTCCTCTTTAATATAACCTTTTGTAATGACAAATCCACATCGCTCCAACACCACGTCTGCCATCAAGCATGTGTTCACTAAATGAATCCCAGATATAAGTAAAAACAATAACTGTTCACATACAGCCTATTAACACGACAATAAATAAATACAGATTCAAAGATTCTCAAGGAAATAAGTCAAAATTACAATGATTTCAACCACAAACTTCATTTTAGCATTTATGATTCAGAAAGAACCTCTATTAAAATCACAATTTTTCTAGCTAAAAATGAACAATTTTAATAAACTTTGTCCTGTGATTAAAGCATACGGGTAAATAAGGTGGGGGAAGACACTTGGAAACATGAGAGAAGTTGTAGCTAATGGGCTGCTGCAAAGTTTTCGATCAAAGGCCCACATCTTACCTCCTTATTCAACTGTAGCCGACTGATTTTGTCAATGCAATGAAAAACCATCTGCATCAGAGGTTTAATGGCTTCCATATCATTTGTGTTACTTTTTCCTCGTCCAGGAACTATTTAAAAAAAACAAACAAACAAGCTGTACATACTGCTTCTCCAGCTGGTAATGAAGGTTCAGTTGTTTAAAATAACATTTATCCCTCTTCTGTTCATTAATTATTTTTTTAAAATAAACTTTTGTTATTCTAAAATAAAGTAAGATAAATGATTCAGTGGTGGCATAAAGTATGGACATATCCCAATACATTTTAATTTATTACTATATTTCATTTCTTAAAGGATGTCTGCTATGACACTGATACACTCAATAAATTTAAAAAGTATCTTTTGTATGACATGCTTATGTCATTAATTTCAATGATATTTTATTGAAAACTTCCAGACCTTTTCAAATATACATGGAGAGCGACAATAATATTCCCGCTGGGTGATCCAAAATATGGTTGACAGAATATTTAGTTAATATTTTTTTCCGTTTCCTATCAGATAATTTATGGTTAGTGTTTTTAGCACTGAAGTTGAATCATAAGCAGTAAGTAGTAATAAACATGGTTTTCTGTGTTCCTAGTACACACATCTCTTGGACTTTTATTTATTTTTCTAAAAACAAAAATAGTTTTATCATTACAATAAACTGACAATAGTTTGGGTCTGATGTCTATTTCAAACTAGGATTTCTCCTCTGTGCATCTGTTTTCGTTAAGATTCATCGATCTGCATTTTCTTATTCGGATGGTGTAACAGAAGTGATTTCTGTAAGGAAACTTACTTTAGTTTAGTTACCAGGGAACCAGCATCACTTATATAAGAGCCCTCAGAGGAGACACACAACAGGATTCTTAAAATGATTAATGCCATCACTATTAACTAAACAGACTTGTAATCTATTCCACTGATTAACAATGCTATTACTGAAAAGGTAGTTTGTGGCATCTGGTCCCACCTAAATCTAAGCTAAGTTGTAATTATACCTCTTAGCATTAATAGATTAATAGCTTTAAATAGGAAAGAAAGGTTATTACAAAAAAAAGGGGAATTATTCTTGTGAATATAATCAAATCATTCATCTTAATCCTAGTTTGTAACGACTACCATGAAAAGCATTCCAAGTTTCATTTAATAATTTAATCACTAATTTCAACTTGAACGCTACCTAATAGGTAACTCAACACAGGTGTTACAAGTATAAACATTTAAAAAAAAAATTAGGGCAGGGTCTTTCTATGACATCTTCAGCAGACTCACCATTGAAGCAAAAGATGAGAACTGGTTTTGCAGCAGGCATCTTCTGTGGCTGAGATTCTCTGCAAAACACAATTCGGTAAATACTACATTAGGTTGCTTTCTTCTTGCAATTAAGCATGGAAATGGCTTATGTAAGATATGCTTTTGGACCTACAACACTTATCAATGTCAACTTCTGTGTTGTCTCAAGAGTTACTAACCCTTTATCAAGCAAAAGAAGTGGAAAAAACCTGATGATGAGCAGTTCCAGCTAAATAATTAATATGCATGTACACAGAGCCTAAAGTGCTGGAGTAAATTTGCATACACTAAATTTGAGGAAGAATTACTATAAAAAATTGAATTTCTTCAGGACAAAGAACTCTAGTAGAGACTTTCTGCAGTGCAGTAGCTAGTCCCTTTTCTGGTTACCATGGAAAGAGTTAAGCACGAGGCAAATCACTTAGCCTCATAAACATGGAAACTAGTTACGGAAATAGAGCCTGGCTGAGTTTTCACCTTGCACACTTCATCTCTGGCACTGGGAGATAAAGAAATCAGGACTCAATGACCCAAAATTTATAAACAAACAATTATTTTTCTGATATAGAGGCTTCTTCTCTTGCTGTTATTTGTGCTACAGAAGTTTTTTTAAAACATTAATTCTGTAAACAGTTTTAAAATCAAACAACTTACTCCTGAATTTTAGGTCCAGAATATTGGTCTGAAAAATGGATGTATTCAACAAGGCCTTCATATTTGGTTAGAACTTGACTCATCTGTGGATTAGAAAATAACATTTTTAAAGCCTTGTTTAGGGTTAGCATTTTCTATAAAACAGGAAATTAGAAATTCCAAGATGCTGTAGTACAATCCTATTTACTCCTGACCTCACACAACTGATACTGCAATCATTCAGACTAAATGTTTTTTCTAGATTTCTACAAATCATAATAACTACATAAGACAAGACAACTTTCAGACACTTGAACACTGATGAAAACAGGTATTAGTGATTAACTTCAAAAGATTAAATAATTCCCACTAAATAATGTCATTTGTTCCTTTCTTCGTCTTTCTAATATTTAAGTGCATCAAACCCAAAATATAACCTCATTTTAAAAAAAATCATTGAGAATCTGTAACTTCAAAATAAATTTTAACACGAACAAAAGCCACTAGAAGACACTTGAAACTTAGCAAGACAGCTGAATCGGCTCACCTTTTTATCTAGTAACATTGGAGTTACTTCTCCTATCTCACTAAGAATTTGGTAGGCTGGCAAACCATACCTGTCAGCACTCTTTCTTTCCTGGCAGAACTGACTCTGTAATAGCAAGAGAGAATGTAACATGACTATGATGTTGACAGTTACCTACAGGTAACATGATTATGGCTCATATAGCTACCAACAGACATCATGACTACACCACTGATTACTGCCTAAAGTTAGTATGACTACCATGCTGATAATCGTCTACAGATAATACAATTATGGTACTGCAAACTATAAAAAAAACAAGTAATATTAACTACATTCCTACTCAAGTTGTAAAACTGTCTCTGCATAAAATATTTAATATCATTTCTTTAAAATTATGATCTAAACAAAATTTCCTGTAATTCAAGTAAAAAAGTATTCAACACAATACTTCTATTTATTCATTTAACCATAATTTTCTTTTTGAAAATTTCAATTTCAATGGACAAATTTCAATCTCAGCTGATGCTATCAGACTAATACTGCACAAAGATATTCAATATTATTAAAAATTTATTTATATAAGTAATTCAAGAAAAAAATTGCAAGAATTAAAACAAAGCAATTAAATTAGAAACCATGATTTTAGTAAAAAGTAAAAGAAACTTGATTATTGTGCCATCATTACTGCAAAGATGTTTAAAAAATAATATAGGACAAAGTGTCAGTTGATATGCATCTGTTCTTGTGTTGAATCAGCTAAATTTGGCTTAAATGTATCATTTGTCTTGACCTTCTATTATGGCCATGTTCAGTAAAGGTGGACAAATTGAGATCATTTAAAAGAGAGTGTTGATAAAATGTGGAAACAGTAAGCTTACATTCAATTCCATTAATACCAAAGCTGTGGGTGTTATAACTATAAATTATTCTACATAACCTCAGATACCAAGCCATGAGGCTGTACTGTCCAACTTTATTGTTGACAAGGCAACAGTCATGTCTCCTATAGCACTGATTCAGCTAGAAATATTTTTCTTTCTTTCTGACGCATCACATCTGTGTGATTTTGCTTCAGGTACTACTGCGCTTTCCATCTCAGTGTTAATCTGGTGGCTTTCCTCAAACTGCACCCCCAATTTTATAAAGGAAAGTATAGCAATAGCAGCAATTTGTAAAGTTCTGGGATCAACCCACACTCACCAGATCATACATGTCTCTTTGTAACTTGCTGCAGATTTTTCGCTGAGCTAGCACAAACACAAACTTGTCCATGCAGCCTACATCCATGTTTACCGTGATCACCTGCGGAAAAGAAAAAAGGAAACTGACATTTATTTCTCTTTTCAAACATGAATAAGTTTGCTGCTATCAAGACAAACTTTGCTAATTACTGTAATCTTGGGATATCAATGTAAGGGCTTTCCAAAAGTCCCAATTATAAGAAAATGAAGTTCATTCACAAGCAGATATATATGAGTCCTTATGCATTGACTTCTAAAAAAGAAAATCTTCAGTCATATAAGGCCAATTCAGTGATAAAAAAATAATTCCATTACACAGTTTGCACAAAAAAACAAATAAAGACAGTTACATCCCTTTGAAAGTTATGCATTTCTGATAATTATGAAGCTCTGACAAGGAAGCAGTGTAATGATAAATTCAGCAGCTAAACCAAGGTTATGGAAGCACATATAAATTTACAGAGTTTCCATCATGAAAATTATTAAAAATAGACACAGATCAACGGTATCAGATCAAAATCTGAAAGCTGTACTAAAGCTGGGTACAACATAGCTGATGTTGATAATGTAAAATTTAATTGTGTATTTTGTGAATAGGTATTCTTTAAGGCTGAAAGCTTAACTATTGGTCACAAGCAATGTCAACTTACAATAATTGAAGCATATATATAAAGTATGTATTTCAGTTTTCAATGCATGACTATAATTCGCCGCAACAGTAATAGATAACTAATAAATCGTTTACTGGCCCTTATTTTATGGTTGTATAGTGAGTCTGGCCCATCACTTAAAAACATTGGAAAGCCCTGTTTTAGGTTACCTAATCATTTCTCAACATTACAATAAATAATGCAGACTTTCTAACAGATAAACATGAGTAATCTGATTTCATCATTGATATGGATAGATAGTTTTCCTTTTGGGTAGCTAAAATCTGGTAAAGCTGTTTTCAGTGTGTCTGTCTGGTTCAGTCACAGGTAGGCTGAACCATCTTTTAGGCTGAAGCCCTGACATTCGAAAGAAAGCAAAACAAAGAGAAAAACATGGTAATGTAGGCAGATGTCATAGAAACAAACTAGCAATTAAAATAGATGCTTATTTTTGGTCTCAAGAGAGAGAACATTTTGAAAACAATTTCCATCAGACAGTGAAGGGTGGGGATTAACCAAACCAAGCCTCAGCATATTAAAAAAAAAAAAAACTATTCTATTTCTTTCCATGATGGGAACTAGATGATGAGAGACATACTGACATCTCCCACCATTTGCTGAACTTAGCCACTAACACTGATGTGTTTGTTTCCAATAGAGTAGCTTCAGCAGCAGTCAGGAAATACAAATCCATTAAACTTCAAAACCTTCCTAATGGCTAAAACTGTCAAAACACCTGACAAAACAAATACAAATGCTGACTTCATTCAATGGCACTCTTGATACCAAATACCGGAAAACCCATCAGCACCACCACAATCTGTAATGTTTTCTCCAGCTGCAAAGCCTTTCACTGCTGTTCCTTAATTGTAGCTGAATGTGTTCATATTTGGCTGGACTTACTAACCAACTTGAAAATTTCATTCTGGACCTCTCAAATTTCCAATGGGACAGAGACTATTATTGGAAGTTGTTTTATAGAAGAAATGGATGGCAAGTTAGATGGCACACTTGGTCATCATGACAGTGGGTGGTGTTTTGATCCCTGAGTAGATTCTTGTCAGATGTCTATCCAGCAGAACCTTTACTTTCACTCTTCTGTGCCACCCGTCATTCTGTGAGAGTTATCTACCACTAATCAGAAAAGTTCTGGTAACAGGATCTTTCTCCATCAAAGTGGGTAACAACACTCAGTGGTAAAAGAATTATGGATGGCCTTGCCACCTCCAGTCAAATATCAACCTGCCTGCCCACATTCCACTTCACCATGTCTCATAAACCCCAGCATGTGTTCCTAAGCTCATGTCCAGTCAAAGGATTACAAAATTCATTAGTACAAATACATAAATAAAGTATATATGAGTTTTGTAGACAAAGGCTAAGCATGATGCTTCTTAGAACAAAAGTATAAAAAATTAGGTACCAGTGTGAACATGCACTGTCATTATCTTTAGTTTATCAACCATTTTAAAAACTTGCTTAGAGAAACTCTCCCCATGTTGACATTTTGATCAATTTCCATTCAGTCTATATATTATATAAGCATATCACTGTCAGAAAGTGGATGTGTGTGATAACATTTTTAAAAATAAAGGATTTATTTTCGACTTTTTGGTACATGAGAAATTTTTCATCGAAATATAATCTTTCACACTTGAATTATTAAAATTTTTTAATTGGTGAATCCACAATTATGGCCTCCCATCCATGGCATCTTTATTAATTAACTATTGGTATGCCTTCATCAATGAGTTTTGATAAACTTCTGCCCAACCAATAATAAAACTCACAATCTGATCCGATGCAGGCTTGAATGCCCTGGCAATTGTGTTGACGAGGTCTTGTCGCTTTATCAACTTTAGTTCCACCAACATCCCCTCCACACACACACGACCACTGCACCACAGTGCGTAGATATTTTCTGACTCCTTTATCAACACACCAGACTGCTGTACATCTTTGGATGTGCCGTCATCACCTAGTTTAGATCAAATGAAATGAATATTAAAAAAAAAAAAACTGTAGCAACAACAAATTGTAAATACCATTGTGTTCCTTGTTAAGTTAGAAGACAACAACATAGTTTTCTTAAAGCTGTCACACACTGTATACAAAGGGGAGAAATGACAAATTTGAAACTTTTCTTTTTTTTTTTTAATCATAAAAATAATGGTTAGTTGTTTGTCATGTGTTAGTCATGAATTCTTTATTGTCTGGAGTCATCTTTGTGATGACGACGACGAACAGGATCTCAGAAAAGTTATCCAAAATAAACTAAAAAGTGTAGTCAAGCAGAATCCTAGGTCTATTAAACAAAACTGTTCAAATGAATAGACTAGATATTCTTGTTCTTTTATCAGGTTGTTACAAACGTTTTGTAGGTTTTTATTACTGCAACAATGAGGCTTCATATCGTTTTTGAACGTAACCTTTATCACTCAATGTCAGTTCCATCACTTTCTGTACACTTCTGCCAATGAGTAGTTACAAGCGCATTTGTACCATTTTGAATATGGAGTCGATAAACTGTCGGAAGGCAGTTTCAATTGCTGCTTGGTTGGAGAAAGATTTCATACGGAGGAAGCTGTTGAGGTATTTGAAAGGGTGGTAGTCTGTGGGAGAAAGGTCTGGTGAATGGGCCGGGTGAGGGAGAACTTTGTACCCCGACCTGTTCAGTTTCTGAAGAGTCATCGGGACGAACATTGTCGTGGAGAGTTTCTAATGATCAACGGTTAATTCATGACAGTACATTTCAGCTGTGATGGTTTCGCCAGGTTTTGTTTCTTATGACAAGTGAAGAGCAGATCTCCAGCCCACAATTTTGTTGTTGTTCATTCAACTCGTGAGGCATGTCAAGCTTTTTCACGTTGCTGATTGCATCAAGATGCCGGGAAAAAGTCGCAGTGCTTACGCCCAGCTCTCCAGCAATTTTCTGTACTGTTTTTGTTGGATCGGCTTCAACTGAGGCTTTCAGACGGTCATCATCACAGTTGGAAGAACATTCCCTACGTTCTTCATCTTCGAGGCTCGCATCTCCTGATCGAAACTTTGCAAACCATCGTTGTACTGTGCGCTCATCTGTTGTGTGCCCGCGTTATGTGACGAGTCGTCTCGCTCGCTTTGTGGCCCGGTTTGAAGCCGTGAAGCAAAATGGCACGAAAACCTTTCTATCCACGCTTCACTCAGAACCCGGAAACAAATATCCATTTTACGATTTTTAAAAGGTAGGTATTGCATAATGTATGCCAAAATACACAATACAAAACCATATGTAACTTACCTACATACACCTTCACAAGCATGCAAAAGATGAACCCCAAATTAACATAATATAAAAACTGACAAAGCTTTTGTAACGACCTAATAGCTAAAGCTTTGGTCAAACCTCATCTGCACTATCCAATCCAGGCCTGGTATGTCTGTTTTGTTAAAGACAACACTAGTTTGAAAGGGGTGCACAACCACTTCACCTGAATGATTTAGGGAAACCTTAGTCAATCTGAGTGATTAGCAAAAATCGAACTTCTTAATCTTGCACATTATGTGGGGATCTAATGGAGACATAAGAACTACAAATGATCGTCATCTTCTAATCATGAAGGTAGGTTAGACATCTATCTGTAAACTGATCTCAGATACAAATCAGTGCATACATAAAACAGTCTGTCTCGTGCAGTTATTCATTATGAAACAGACATTTAAAACTGCATTAAAAACATGATTTGAAAAGAACAGGAAATTCATACAAGTCACAAGACTTCCCATCCCTCTAAATTGTAATACCAGTCAGTATCGTCTTAACAGGAACTGCTTCTTCCACCTGTTGCTCAAATATGCAAATGTATCAAACACCTTGAGTTAAAGTCAGGTAAGTGAATATATAATCTATATGTGCGGTAAAATCTTTCAGCTTCTGTATGGCCAACCAAACCCTACAATCACAGCTCCATATTGTTATTCCTTCAAATAATACAACTGTAACTAACCCCATGCAGCTAGGTCTAAAACTTGCCTTACAGAATGTTTATTTTCTTCAAAAATACTATCTCTGTAAGCACTGAAAGAAAGCACCCTCAACTAGAACTAAAAATGCACCAAAAATACTTTTTGCAGCTCAACAGCAGAAAACATTCTGATATTGTTCCCAAGACACCATCTGTAGTTTTGAGTACATCCATGTGTTTGTTTTCATTAAAATGGTATCCAACTAATGTGCAATTTCATTTTCCTCTCCTTCAATATTCCATACTTTATACAGCGACATAGAATCACTAAACAAAACATTAGCTACCAGAGGAAAGAAAAAAGAGAGACAACTACGAACCTACAATCGAAAAGTTGGCATCCAGCAGGTCCCTGTGTGCATTCAGCCAAGACTGAGCCAACCTGTTGTTTTTTGCTTTCCCTGTCAAGAAGTTGAAGAAGTAAGCACTGAGTCCTGCCAACATCAGCATCTCCATGTAAAAGCTATCCCAGTTGGTACGTAAATGGTACGGAATCTTTAAAAAAATAACAAACAAGAAATCAATAACATCTGACAGCATGCTTGCTAATATTAAATATCAGTATCAGGGGACTATATTAATGGCTGCTCTACAGCCAGCTAAGAAAACAAAAGTTCTTAGTAGTGACATAAACCAGGACTATGTTACATCAGATGGCAAAGCGAAGAGAAATGCATCTTGTTTGTTTGTTTTTCTTCTGTTCGACTGTTTTCCTGTGTTTGATTCACAACTGCCATATTTTTTTATATTGGAGGGAGGGGGAAAGAGAGGAGGGGTGGGATGTATCTGCTCAGGTTCTGTCATCTAATCAAGGCATTATTCTTTAGTTTTTAAAAATATTCTTACCAGTACAACCTCCAGGACATCAGGCATATTTATTGTTTTCCCACCTTTTGTGTGTGTGTGTGTGTGTTTTAACCAGTTTGTTTTCAAACGTCCAAGTTGACTTTTTTAAAACTTTACTTTTGTACTTGAGTTGTGGTGTCTGGCTGCATTGTGTGCTGCAACCAGCTACATATCCCATTTCATTGTATCAGCTGTCATAGCAACCATAAATTAGCATCTGAGTTTTTCAGGTAAAAATAAAAGGTCAAGACTTGGAGGCATTAAAGCTCTCTCAACCAGATCCTGATCAGCTTTGAGTCCTAGTACTGGGAAAGCATCTGGAGTTTAATGCTGCCTAGTGAGGTGATGAAGGAGAAACATTCAGAAGAAGGGAGTGGAGTCGTCCATTGGTAGAAATTCATGCACCCACCAAAGACCTAAGACCTGTCAGGCAAACTATCAACCCATGGTAATATTTTGCACACTGGAGAGTGTTATCTGCTGCAGTTGAGCAGCCACTACTGCCAAACATCTGCCCAACTCATGGTAATCAGCAGAATCTGCCTTGCATTCATGGGTTTGCAGCCAGGTTCATCCATCTGTTGCATCTGCCAGGCTAACAATCACTTAGCCAACAAGTGTCCTCATAGGAATAAATGTCTGTACTATGGGCAAAAAGATTATTTTTTATGACATTTGCCTCATTTGGAGTCAAAATTACAAAGACAATGCCAGTAATGATAACAAAAAAGTTCTTAAAGCACCGTCTAGTCCCATTGCAGAGATTCCACGGGAAAGTCTGGGGACACTGAAGGAACAGTTTACTCTGATATTGTTAAGAAACTGTACAGGTTTCTGTGCTCCCATAACCATCATTTTACAGGTTACCACTCCATGTGATTCTTCTGGTGCTGACAGTGTTCCTGACAGTACCGCACATCTGGTCCCAACTGCTTTCATTTGTGCTAACTTGTCTGCAGCCCTTAAATAAACACCCTGCTTGCAGTGATTGTGATGTGAGTCTTTAGATGGGTCAGCTAGCAAAAGTACACCGGCTACACTTAGGTTTTTTATAGTGCTCTTTTTGAAACAACATCAGGTGTCATCACGATCTTGGCACCAATTCCAGTCTCGCCCACTATTTGGTTTATTCCTTCAAAATGCTGACCGATAATGGATTTCAGCTAGAGACACCACAGTTAGTCAACAATAAGCGGGCAAAGTGTGTCTGACAGAAAAAACAGCAACGATGAAGAATTACTTGTCTTTCAGCAGTCTTGCTGACTGCAATTTTCCTGCTTCTTGCATTCTATATTTCAGTGGTAGCACTTTAACTGCCAGCTAGTACATAGGCTCTGTTTTGTTTGGTTAAATGTCTGCCTATTGCTCATCACAGCTCATTGGCTGTGACTTGCATAAAAAAGAATACATGCTACAGGTATGAGTGATGAGTAGTGTCACATGTTCACAACCCATTAGGGATTAAAATTGGTTTATTCTATGGATTAATGTTGAGGACTATCAATGTTATTATAACTACTGCTTAAGTATTAAAGTAATGAAAAAACATCAGCTAATTCTGATTGCATATTAGCCAATCAGATGGTTTACGACAATTGACAATGAACAAGAAAGTTTGTTAACAGTTAAAAGAAAACCAAACAAGCATAGCAAATGACAATCAGTGGAAGAGATAAACGACCGGTAAATCTTAGAAGGGTTGGTTAAGCTAACTGATTTTATTATGGGCAAAAGTGGGACCAATTTTTTTAAATTATCAGTTTCATTTGTATCTAAAATAAGAAATGGAAAATATTGGCTAATTAATGAATTTAGAAAATAGTACTTTCATCTCTTAGGTCGTTACAAAGGTTTTGTCGGATTTTATATTATGTTAATTTGGTGTTCATCTTTTGCATGCTTGTGAAGGTCTATGTAGATAAGTTATATATCGTTTTGTAGTGTGTGCTTTGGTATACATTATGCAAAACCTACCTTTTAAAAATCATAAAATGGATATTTGTTTCAGGGTTCTGAGTGAAGCGTGGATAGAAAAGGTTTTTGTGCCATTTTGCTTCACGGCTTCAAACAGCCACAAAGAGAGCGAGACAACTTGTAACATCAAGCAGGCACGGGGCGTGGACACAGCAAATGACTGCACAGTACAACGATGGTTTGCAAAGTTTTGATCAGGAAGTGTGAGTCTTGAAGATGAGGAACGTAGCAAATGTGTTTCCAGTTGTGATGATGACCGTCTGAAAGCCTCAGTTGAAGCCAATCCAAGAAAAACAGAGCAAGAAATTGCTCCTGGTATCTTGATGAAATTGGCCAGGTGAAAAGGCTTGACAAGTGGGGGGGGGGCCTCACAAGTTGAATGAACAACAACAAAATCGTCAATTGGAGATCTGCTCTTCGCTTGTCATACGAAACAAATCCTGGAGAAATCATCACAGCTGAAAGGTACTGTTGTGAACTAAATGTTGCTCATCAGAAACTCTCCCAACCACAGCAGGCATTGGTGAATTGAAGAGGTTCAATCCTGCTCCATGACAATGTTCATCCCGATGACTCTTCAGAAACTGAACACGTTGGGGTGCGTAGTTCTCCCTCACCCAGCCTATTCACCAGACCTTTCTCCCACAGACTACCACCTTTTCAAACACCTCGACAGCTTCCTCCGTATAAAATCCTTCTCCAACCAAGCAGCAATTGAAACCGCTTTCCAACAGTTTATCGACTCCAGAAATCCAGACTTTTTTCAAAATGGTATAAATGCACTTGTAACTCATTGGTAGAAGTGTACTGATTGTAATGGAACATAATTTGGTTAATAAACTTTATGTTCAGCATCGATATGAAGTCTCATTGCTGCGATAAAAAACTGACAAAACGCTAGTAACTACCTGATATTTGCAGACTTTAACATTTATTTCTGGGTCAAGGGTTTGACTTATTTCCAAGATTTTTTTGTTTTTCCTTTTAATGTTATTTGGCGAGCATCAACAGCAAGATCTTTCATACAGGTGATATATATAATATATATATTTTTTGTGGAAATGTAAATAATAAAGCTAAATGTTTCAAAATGATAACATTGACTTCATAAGTTTCCTAAATTATAGAAATAAATAATTTTGCAGGTTAGTTTTGGTAGAAAACTACTTTTTTTTTGTAGCAATAGTTTTGTTCTCCATCTGTCTGACCAATGAGATAATTAAGATAATAATCAAAATGCTTGGTTTAATGCTTTTAAAATGCATAAGAAATACAATGGCTGCTTTAAACATATAAAGATAATGAAAAACAATAAAAATACAGATAAACAAAAAAAAAAACGAGAAAATAGCGAGTCACGTATCCATCATCAGCAGGAGAACAAAAGAAATAAAGTAAACGGAAAAATACAAGCAGCAGCAAAAATGCCTTTCAATTATATTTAAATAATTTAACATAATAAAGGTACAACAAAAAAGTCAGCTGCATCTTGAAAGGTGGTGAATTTCACCGATTGTTAGAAGTACAAAAATAAAAATAAGTATACATAGATTTGCTTAATTTTAAACTTTAAATCAAATTACCATTATCAAATATTCTGATATTTGAGATGAACAAAGTTATGATTAAGATTTGGAAAAGAGAATTACAATTGCCTCTCAGATGCTTTACAAATCTTATTTTTAAGTATCCCATTGTCTATGGATATTATACCATCTACATTTTATAAAAAAAACTGCTTTTCCTTGAGTTGGATGGGAATTCTATCATTAAACAAAGATCCAATAGTGCTTAAATCAATGTGTGGCATAATTTTTAAAATTAATTGCTTGTAACTGTTTTTTTTGGTTGGAAAAATGAACTTGCTGCATGCAGTTCATTTTGTATTATATTTCTATTTCTTGTGCCATTTAAAAATATTTCGACAGAACACTAAAAATAATTTAGGTTTCAGAACATTCAAAAGTAAATGTTGCATGTCAGGTAATCAATATACCTATTTTCCTCACATCTGAAAAATTACAGGTAGCAAATTTATTGCATGTTGTTTTGTTTTTGTTGATTTAACTGTGCACTATCAGAATTCATTATTTTTAAAGAATATTTTCATTAAACATAAACTTGATGAAAGATAGTGCATTGTCTGTCTGTTTATCAGGCTGATAAAGTACACATTGATTGCAGGTCATTCAGCCCTCAAGCTTTGTTGTACCTGAGATCCAAAACAACAAAAGCACTTTATTTACCTTAGAGATTTTCAGGGCTGGTGGTGCCTCCTGTGATTTACCTTTGCCTGGTGTTCGATCCTTGTCAAAACCCTCAAACTCTTCGTCATCTTGGAAGTGTTCAAATTCATCATCTTCAGTCTGAAAAGAAGTTATCTATCTTTGTCTTATAACTCCAATGTTGAGATAGATAAAACCAAGAACAAAACTCTCTACATTTCACACATAACCTTTTCACACTAGTGTACAATCTCTCTTGTTTGAAGTAATAACAGCTCATTTAGGATTAACTTTTCCATAGCACTTCAATGTATTATATCGTAATTATTTCATTTTCTGAAAACCAGCGAATGAACATTATAGTGATTGCAGGTCTAAGGTACGTATTCTGGTACACATCCTCAATTAAGAGAGTCTCCACCATATCAAGTTATCTCCACTTTGCTCAAATTATTTAAGCTTAACCAATAGCCTTAAATCCTGTGCGCATGTCTTCCCACATTCAAAGCACATCATTCTCTCTAAACTATCAAACTAATAAAAAAAAGCTTTTGCATGATATTCTGACATATAATGCTTTACTATGGTCAGCTGCAACATATGTAAGACTGTAGTACAAGTCCAAACTACATACTTCAAATGCTATAGTATATGAATTCTTTTCCAAAGCTGCCATTATCTTAAATTATTAGAAAAGGCACCAATCTATCATCTATAACTCACCTCCACAGTTGCATCTTCATCATCAGCTGTATCTGAATGCCACTCAACATCTGGAGACTTCTGATTCTGAGGT
Organism: Nautilus pompilius; assembly: GCA_018389105.1. NCBI lineage: Eukaryota > Metazoa > Mollusca > Cephalopoda > Nautilida > Nautilidae > Nautilus > Nautilus pompilius. Next base: position 1,509,463 of record JACATO010000316.1, on the reverse strand, counting down.
TGTTGGAATGAAGCAGTATTTTCAGTTTCTGATTCTGATTCTGTGTTTTCTTTAAAAGAAAATTAATTACAACAGAATCTACTGATCTTACTGTAAAAAGACATTGTCACTGTATCTGTATGCCAACTTTTCACACCATTTTCTTAAACTCTTTTCTTTTTAAAAACATATTATGTCAGTATATATAGGTAAAAGTAAAAAATCTATAAAATAAAAGTTTAATCAGGGAAATGTTCAGACTCTTAAAAAAAGTGGTCGTTTTCTCCTTAATACTTCACAATCCAAATGGTTTAAACCCACCTTCGTCAAATTCTTCAAATTCTGCGAATTCATTGTCTTCAATGTCAGCATCATGGTGGTGATTTGTTTGTGTGGATATAACTGCCAAGGTGATTACGCCTAAGGCCACAAACAGACCATTAAAACTCTGCTTCATCATCTGAAAAAAGCCAGTGAATCATCATAATCAACAGAGAGAGAGAGAGAGAGAGAGAGAGAGAGAGAGAGATGAAAAACAAACATGTGAAAACTCTTGAGTTAGCAGCCAGATGCACTATTTAATTCTAATTTCTTTCCCATTCCACTATCCAGGAAAATATTTTAAACAATCAAAGCACTAAAATAGTTTTCAGTTTTATCAATCCCATAATATAACAATTTTAAGTTATAAACCAGGTGATACATATAAAAGAAAACTAAAAATATGCTCTCAACAGCTGTGAAAAGTTTTTGATGTTATTTTGAACTTGTTGCTTACTAAACTATGACGCAAGATTGGTATTTTACTAACAATACGAAGGTTACATTAACCGTTAAAATAAACAATCTATATGGATATTTTTAAAGTAATGCCAATGTTATCGCTTTATTTCTGTTATTTTTTTTTTTAAATTTTGTCCTTACATTCGTATAATTTCAACATCTTATTTGGCAACATAATGCAAAACAAAATAACTCGTTAATCATAAATCTTAAAAAAAAACAAAAAACAAACGGGAAAGCGCCCATTAAACTCTGTCAACCTGCAGAAGTAAGAAGTTATACGATTCCGGCGTTTGAACTGATGGAAATTTTTCGGATACCCCCACCCCACCCCACTCCACCCCACCAGTACTCCACCGCTCCCTAAGCTACTCACATTATTTTCTTCTTAGAAACGAATCTTTTTTTTAAAAAAAAGGTGAATATGTTGTCTTTTAAAATTAAAAAGATAATACATTTATATATATATAGATGTATATAAAACAAGACCCCGGTCAAACTCCAGGTAGTGTGAGTGCGAGATCTGGGTGCCAGAGATAATCAGTCACTTTAATGTCCATAAATGTGTGTGTTGGGGGGGGGGGGGAGTTTCCTTTAATCTATGGGGGCGTTCGAAAGAAGAGAAGAGGATGAAGATCGGGAAAAACTAGATAATATCCTGAATGGTGACAATGAGAGACTCGTGAGAACCGTCTCGGCACTGATGATGATGATGGTGGTGGCCCTGCTGTCCCCTCTCATATATTTGAGATCTCCATTCAGGTAGACGGCTCGGGGTGGATGAACGGCTGAAACCCGTAGACTTTGGCTTCATCAGGCTACGAACCCTACCAGAAACCGCGAGATAAAAGGACAATAATCGTCTTTTCAAACCCGAGCCCCCGCTCACCTCTTACGGCAGCCTCAGCAACAGGAACAATGCCCAAAAAACAGACTTTTTTGTATTGAGAGTGCTACATCTCCTTTCGCGAACGAGTTGTCTCCCTTATCTCAACTGTAAGCGCCCAGCAGGCGCCTTACCCTCCACAATATATATATATATAGCGCAACTGTTTCTTTTTCCACTTAACAAAAAAACAGTAAACAATCAACAGAGGAAAGAAAAAAAAGGAATTGTGGGAAGGAGATATCCCTTGTAGAATTCTTAGGAAAGGTCTAGACGGTATTAACATCTTTCACTTGATGTACTTTCATAACCTGCAGTATATCATTTATCACTTATTAAAAATACTATAACTGTTGATGTTCTTATATCTAAACAAAAATAATTACTAACAATTACAAAATCACATGAAAGATAATATTAAAATAAAATTAGGAACCCGCACAAACATATTCATTTATCCATCCATCTACCTGTCTCTTGTATCTTAGTGTTTTCTTGATCAAAAGGAAGTAATTAAAACAATAATTAAAAAGCAAAATCTACTGTGATGAATATACTAGTAACAACGAAATTTTGTGCAGGATACATTGCACACTAAGCTAAAACCCAAACCGAATAACCAGTATATATACAACTTTTGGAACAAGAAACAAAAATTGTATAAAATTATCAATTTTAATAATTTTGTAAATTCTCTAAAATTTCTTGCTAGAACAACTGTGGGGGGAGTTCTCCAGTGATATTAACACTTATTGCAAACGATTTAATTCATTGGTTAACTCGAACAGAGGCGAGACGTAGGTTAGACCTACAGGAGACCTTGATGGTACATTGAAACGAACGATAAAGATAAGGCTGAAATTCTAAGTGATTATTTTTCCTAGTATTGTTACTTTCGTATTAATAGAATTTTTTGCAGATTGAATAAATTGCAGCCGCTCCAAAGTGCCCAGGTAACCTTGTAAACGTGTAGCCATTCTCCGTAAAAGTACCTTCACAGAGAGGATGTACAGTTTTCCCAATGAACGGAAAGCGACGAATGTTTAAAGGGCGATACAAATTATCCTGGTAAAGTTGTAGGTCAACGCGATGGTAGCCAGGGTTTTCCAGAAGACTTTGGTACGCGTGATATTATATAGTTTATCATCGTCTGTATCAGCAGGTGGGGGGGTCCGGCTGACTTACGTTCTGACTTTACTCGCGTTTTTTTGTTGTTATTCGGTTGACGGTCTCTACAAGGGAGACTACTCTGTCAGTGCAGCGGTTATCGACAAGAGAACGTTAGTTACCCTGCGCCACTAGAACCCCGGCACCGCCGACTTCGACAGAGAAAATCCTTACTGTAACTGTAATTTGTTAAGTCCCGCTGCTGAGGAACGGGTGGGAGGACAATGCCAGGAAAGTACCACCACCAAGCCGAGCCCGTCCCGACCAGGATTCGAACTCCGGAGCTCTCTAGTCTACTGGCTGCCCGTTCTTGATTTATGTACTGAACGTGTTGTGGTCGTAAATGTCCGGAATTTTTCAGCTAGTGCTAATAGAGGTCAGAACAGAGACACCTCTATGGCAACTATTAATAATTGAGGTGAAGGTAAAATAGATTGAAGCTATGTAAAACTATCCAGGTAGGCGATAAATTAGATTGTGATCGTCAGTATACGGGTGACGCTGAACTCGAAGGTGTAGTGACAGAAGAGGAGCTAGTAATAAACATACTACACAGATCGTACTGCCATTTCCCTTTCTTGGGTCGCTTAGCCTAAGCAACGATGGGCTCGTTACGGCATTGTCGGCTTTTGATATCTATAGGTGTCATGGATGACGGCAAATGACTACCCAACTGCAAAAATTATACAGTTGTCCCCCGGTATTCGCGGGGGTTACGTCCCTTGAGCACCCGCGAAGATTGAAAAACCGCGAATATTGGACGCGGTCCATAAAATGCCTATAAACGTCAAAATATAACATAAAATATAATAATAATTTAATAAAAAATACAACACTCAGTGAAACACTCGAGATAGCTACACGCGGTAAACTGGGATGATGCTGGGCTGCATCTGCCTGAGACAGCGCCTCGTGGGCAGCAGCCAATCAGCAGCGAGGAGAAATGAATAACGCTCTCGGATTGGCTACTTTCAAACCTCCAGCCAATAGCGTTTATTTTATATTGATATTTTGCTGAATTTACGTTAGTATTTATATTACAAAATTAGTAAATTATATTGTTATTAATAATTTAGCGTTAGAAAGCGTGAAAAAAAAATATATTGCCACGAAAAAAGCCATAAAAAATCGCGGAAGATATTTTCAATTCCGCGAATATGCGGGGGTTTCCACGAACAATTATTAGTTAGGTTCTAAGGAAAATTCCGCGAATAACCGGGGCCGCGAATGCCGAACCGCGATTACGCGGGGGTCGACTGTATAGAAATGGAAAAACGGATCCCGGCTTTTCCGGGTACTTCGCCGCATATTTGCCCAAACCCGGGCTGAAATATCTCAGGGTTTTTCCTGTCGACAGGTCTTGGCCTCACGTCACCGGGACAACTCCCCTGTCACCCATTTCGCAGAGCCCTCTTCTTATAATCAACAGAGTAGACAATACATTTATACGCTATTCGACGATGTTACCAAGTAGCCCCTTATTACCGCATCGGGCACTGGATACAAGTAGTACATGGGTGATCCGCCAGGTTTGGCGATCACTGCTATTTCCGCTGTGGCTCAGATCGAGGTTTTTAAAGCGGTTATCGTTCCCTCTTTGACGCAGGGTGAGGCCCAACCAAAAGCACACAAAACGAAGGTGGGGATACGGAAAATGACGTATTAAAACAATGGGTTAATTACGACGCAGTGGCTGTTTGCATCAGTCATTTACATCTAATAGATACGCAGTCATAACGATTAAGCGACAGAACTAATGTACCAATGATATATATATATAAAGATTAACTTTTAAATACTTCTCTCTCATTTGACTATTTCCATAATATAGATGTAATATATGCTTCTTTATAAGTAAGAACACGCCATTCCATTCATGCAGATAAGCTTATAGAGCAAATAAAATATTGACAAGATATTAGAAATAATAAGTAAATTGCATATAACTTTTGTCTTCTTAAGAGAAACTTTTTAGTGGTCGAGTAGAAACTGATTTAAAGATTTTAAAAAGTAAAATCGACTCATGCTGATTCTTTGGGTCGAAAGATTGATTTTTCTTCTGTTCAATACCATTAATTTCCTGTACTTTTTTTTGTTTTTAAGCAGCCATCACATATTCACAGAGATACGGGCAAAACAACCCCGCAGCTTTCTCTATGTTGCCGTATCTCTGTAATGTTCTTTTTTTTTAACATTCCTTCTGTGGACTGTCTGAAAAGTTTCCAAATGTTTTCGGAGAAGAATAATTCACGTGATCAATCTCCATGATCCTCTTTTGTAATATAACTCAGCATGAATAAGAATGGCTTGTAAACAGCTGACAGCGTTTCCTTTTGATTTGCTCTTCTTGTTTGTGGCTACTGTTTGTCTTTGATCTGGAATCGAGATTTGAACTCACATATGTATGTAATTTTTTTTTCTTTTTCTCGGCATTATCATTATACACCATCCGGATTTTGATTTCTTAAATATTTTAAATCTCAAACCAGCTATTAAACTTAAACTTCACCACATGAAAATGTGTTAGTAATCTCATGTAAAGTTCAATTTTATTAATATATGTTATATAAAGTTAATCTTTATTAATAAATATCGTGCAAAGTTAATTTGTATGCGTAGATGTAAATGCCACGTAAAGTTAATCTTGAATGTCAGTAAATGTCATTAAGGTCAGTCTTTAATAGCAATTCTTAGTAAATGCCAATAAAGTTTGTCTTTATCAATAAACGTTAGTAAGTGTCATGCAAAATTTCTTTATTAGTAAACGTTAGCAAATGCCAAGTAAAGTTTGTATTTATCAGTAAACGTTAATAAATTCCACGTAAAGTTCATCTTTATCCGTAAACATTAGTAAATTTGATAGTCCATTCCTATCAGTAATTCCCATTAAAAATTATGTAAAGCCTATCTTTAACAGCAAATGCCAGTACATTTTATCCAAAATTTACTCCACTTATTCTAAATGAAGCATCAATATAAGATTCCATTGAAGGGTCCGTCAAGCAGTCTCACCTGTACTGTCAGTGGGATAAAAAAGAGTTGCATCCCGTTGAGACATTCTTGTCTTTTAATTCACTGGTTAGCCTGTTTTCTCGCCATTATTAACTTTCCTCCTCTGTACAAGGTTCATCATTAATTCAATTTGGTTTTCTTGTGTATCATTTTTGTTTAAATTATCGTCATTCAGCGGATCATTTCGAGTTCTCTCGAGGTCGTATTCCCCATTCTAAAATCTCCTAACCTATTCAGGCAGTTGGAGTACAATTTTATAAAGAAATATTCAAAACCATTTAAAATTAACAATACTTAAAAAAATTTTAATTAAATTTTGAAATACCACTTTTCTTTTAAGATAAATTTCGCTCTTCATAATTACTACAAGATAATTACCAAAGCTCTAACCAAATACCTAATATTACTTTACTCACACACACACACACACACACACACACACACTATATATATATGTATGTATGTATATATAATTTATCGCACAGATTCATTATTTTTAGATTTTAACGAAACACAGCAGAAAAGTTTCTGCTATTTTGTTATTTTTAATGACTGCCGCAAAAATTCGGTTGTTTCCGTAAGTTCGTCCACTTAACTGGTTTTGAGTGAACCAGAAGCGTAACTTTGACGTACAGACGTCAGCAACCATCGTGCATCGAGGTCGTACTCTTGTTTTTTGTCCCCCCCCCCCCGGCTACAGGGCTTGCAAATCCCCATCTTAGTTACTGCAAGATACGGGATCATGTTCTCACCCAATGAACCGGCTGTACGGCTGCTTCTCCGTGTGGAAGACGGTGACAGACGAAAGTTCGCACTAAAACGTTTCGCTTTCTGATGTGGAAAGAAGCCGAAGGGCAGAAGAACTGCCAACACGGCCGGGTGGTGGAGACGAGCGACGGGAAGCTCTGCGCCAAACCGAGCCGGATACGAGCTCCGGCTCTCGCCCTTGGCGGTCTAGCAGGCTAAACAGTCGCACGTTCCCATCCATACGTTAATTATCCGAACAGTTTTCCCGAGCTTTTGAAAGTTAATTCAAAATATGAATATACCAGCAAATATTCCTCGCTGTCATGAACACAGAAATATGCGAAAGAACGAAATACCAAATCATATGCTTTCTAACCCGGACACCCCTCACGTAGCAGACTCTCCTCAGGTGATACCCGAGTAAACTTGTTTCATCCATCAGTGAATGAAGTTTACTATTTTTTCACGCAGCCGCCCAGAAGATGATACCGTAATTCTTGGCGAAAAAGGCCTATCTATTACCAACCAAAGTTTCGAGTTCCCTTATTTCTTTGTGGTATATAATGAGAAAATAAAACAGAAAGGTCATTACAAATTTTAACAGATGTTTAACAGAGTCATGTGGTCACCCTGTCAAGGGGAGAGAATTCTTCATCGTGAGCGGTAGAACTTAAAAAAAAAACAAACTAAAAGAAGAAATCCACGAAAACAGAAGATTAAGTAGGACTGGTGGTACGGTCGTGGTATCTCGGTGCCTGTGGTGGTACGGTCGTGGTATCTGGGTGCCGGTGGTGGTACGGTCGTGGTATCTCGGTGCAGGTGGTGGTACGGTCGTGGTATCTCGGTGCCGGTGGTGGTACGGTCGTGGTATCTCGGTGCCGGTGGTGGTACGGTCGTGGTATCTCGGTGCCGGTGGTGGTACGGTCGTGGTATCTCGGTGCCGGTGGTGGTACGGTCGTGGTATCTCGGTGCCGGTGGTGGTACGGTCGTGGTATCTCGGTGCCGGTGATGGAACGGTCGTGGTATCTCGGTGCCGGTGGTGGTACGGTGGTGGTATCTCGGTGCCTGTGGTGGTACGGTCGTGTATCTCGGTGCCGGTGTGGTACGGTCGTGGTATCTCGGTGCCGGTGTGGTACGGTCGTGGTATCTCGGTGCCGGTGGTGGTACGGTCGTGATATCTTGGTGCCGGTGGTGGTACGGTCTGGTAATCTCGGGGCCGGTGATGGAACGGTCGTGGTATCTCATCGGTGCCTGTGGTGGTACGGTCGTGGTATCATCTGGGTGCCGTGTGGTAACGGTCGTGGTATCTCGGTGCCGGTGATGGAACGGTCGTGGTATCTCGGTGCCTGTGGTGGTACGGCGTGGTATCTCGTGCCTGTGGTGGTACGGTCGTGGTATCTCGGTGCCGGTGGTGGTACGGTCGTGGTATCTTCGATGCCGGTGGTGGTACGGTCGTGGTATCTCGGTGCCTGTGGTGGTACGGTCGTGATATCTTGGTGCCGGTGGTGGTACGGTCGTGGTATCTCGGTGCCGGTGATGGAACGGTCGTGGTATCTCGGTGCCTGTGGTGGTACGGTCGTGGTATCTCGGTGCCGGTGATGGAACGGTCGTGGTATCTCGGTGCCTGTGGTGGTACGGTCGTGGTATCTCGGTGCCGGTGATGGAACGGTCGTGGTATCTCGGTGCCGGTGATGGAACGGTCGTGGTATCTCGGTGCCTGTGGTGGTACGGTCGTGGTATCTCGGTGCCGGTGGTGGTATGGTCGTGGTATCTCGGTGCCGGTGATGGAACGGTCGTGGTATCTCGGTGCCTGTGGTGGTACGGTCGTGGTATCTCGGTGCCGGTGGAGGTACAGTCGTGATATCTTGGTGCCGATGGTGTTATGTCATATGGAGATTTAAATACCCTCAAAATAACTGGACAGAAGCCCCGTTGACACCGATAGGCTTAAAGGCTCAGGTCAGCCCAGTCGAATAGTAAAAAAAAAAGATAAATCCTTCCCCTTAATTCAAACTGGTTCTTTTAAAACAAAATGGTAAGTTAAAGCTGTATGATGTCAATTCTTCTGATAACGATTCCCCTTTAACGCCATTTATACAGATTCCAAAAAGCTTAATGTCTGCACAATTCCTCAAACATTAACAGGAAGCTGCTGTTTCGTCTCCCCTTTTTGTGTGTTTTTAAAAAAACAAAACTTATTTGGCTTCGTTATTTTAGTATAAAGTTAAAGATAAAGACAATCAATATTATAAGTAGCTGGACAGATTTAATATACCGCATAAATAAAGCTGAACGTACTATTTTATTATTACTACACTAAACATTGTTTTAATGTTATTTGCACGTCTAATTTATCAGTGTCACCATTTACTACGATTTATTCTATGTGAAACAACTGCAAATACCATTTTTCACTTATTTATGTTTTCTTTGGTAAGATTACGTAATTTCCTTCTCCATTAATAGCCAAAGAGGCTCCTGAGATGGTAAAATACAGTTTGGTTTAAATATTTTTTACTTCATTTTCTTTTGATTTTCAAAGCACAACGATTACCAAAAGGATTAAATAAACTTTCATCTGGTAACATCACCTCGCTCACATATTTTACTCGCTAATTTTGGTATTTTTGTTTTACAGAAGTGAAATCTGTTTTGTCTTTGTATTGCAGAAAGTCTTCATTTTTTTTAGCTGGGATGTTTGCTATTAAGCCAGTTCTTATCAACCATCTTATCCAATATCCTCTTGGCAATACTTTCTTTCCATTACATAGCTAGTGTGCCTTTGGAGGTAAACTTTTCTTTTGAAACCTTCTCAGCACCTGCTCTTCTCTTAATGACGGTTGTTTACTCGATTCATATTTGTTCTTGGGAGCAAAAAAGTGCATAGTTTTCTTAACCGTTTTAATAATTTCGCCAACAGACTTTCACCAGAAAACAAGTTTATCAACAATTTCAAAACCTGTCAGGTCCGTAGCAACCCGCTGTCTATCACAATCACCTACACACTTTCCATACATATTCTCATAATTCAAGATTAATATTTTAGCTGACAAAACCGCTTCAGCACTGGCAGAAGATGCTGATGCATGTGTGGGTCGTTATTTTTGTACATGGAATGGAAAAGTTAGGAAGAAATTCCTACAAATCTCCAGGATTTTCTAGACCGTAAGCAATGTTCGGCAAAGCGAACATTGAAAATGACTGGTCGCGGTTGCAGTGGCATCCATAGCCGCTGCTAACTTGCGCTTCACCTGTCCATCTCTTATCTGACGCGGCCGTGTGACAGAGCCGCTCTCCTGTCAAGAATTCACGGAGTTCCGAAATGGACCCTAGAAGCCCATAGTCAGCTACCACTGTCCCTAAAGAGCTCTTCGCGAACTATGTTTTATGCGGTTGGACCGAGGGTAACGAGTAGGCCACGTTGAAGGTAGTTTAAGAGACTATTCTTGTACAACGTGCCTTTTCGCAATTTTTTCGATTAAGGCAAATTTATTACCAAATATGCGTACGAACAAATGGCCTAACAACACGTCGAATGACCTCGTCCTGGTGGCGCCAACATGTAGCAGTTCCATCAAGGAGAATCAGGGCCACGGTACACATTGTTATGCAGACGTCTCTGTCTCCTTAACACGTCGCCGTTAGCGTTATGCTGGTACAGATCCCGCCCGGAACATAAACGACTGTCAGAATAGCGGAAGTGGCTGAATTTACTCTGATCAGAGAAGAGGACCTGGCTCCAGTCAGCCAGCGTCCGACGCAAACGAGCCTATCCCATTCATACCTCTCTGTAAGGCGTGCTGGAGTCAGGGGCGGCTGAGATGCTGGACGTCCAATGTGCGTGATCAGCAGAGTATAGTAGATTTCGTATAGTCCGGTCGGGGACACGGGCCCCACGGACCTGTACCATTTTGGTTAGGGTAGAACGTGCCGACAGAGTGCGGTCGCGTCTGACGGGTGACGTAGCGACTGCCGTGACGACCAGTACTGTTGCAGCGCCTCCTGCCAGGTCTTTAGTGAGTAAACTGAACCGGTCTTCGTACCTCTGCCAGCAGTCGTGCCTACTCCTAGCTATCGGCTGACTAGGTACTGCTGTCCATCGATAGTCAAGGTCGTAGAATCAGCGCCGCACTCTCAACGTGCCGATGACTTCACTGTGGCAGGTTCTGGTCCCCGCTTTGGTATAATTGTTATGTAAATTTTGAATCAGCTGAGAGAAGTGCTGCGGGCACACACCTCCCTCCTCACCTACAGACGAAAACTTGTCAAATGGTTCAAGTCCTGGGTTGACAAAGAGTTGAGGAATTATATGCTACGTCTTCTGCAATGGCTGTAAATAGTCGAAGATGTGGCAAGCAAAAGAACACCGCGCTGTTTTGTTCAGTGTACTGTTACGACTACTAACACCACTGTTTCCATGACTACAGTTTTACACTGGCTAACACCATTATAAAAACGCTACTACCGTGATTACTATGTCTTACTTTGTTATTAATAACAAGGATATTACAAACCCTAACGACATGTAATATTATGGAAATCGCGTGGACACAAGTGACTGCCCTTTTGTCTGGCACAGAAAGAGAAGTTAGGGTGTAGTGATCACGAGGGATCAGAACCTGGCTGCCACAGTTCGGAAGCGTTAACAACATCTCAGCTACAGGTTCGCTGATTGGTTCAGTTTAAGTAATTTTTTTCTTCTTTGAATAAAGTGCAAAAGTTTCAGTTCCGATCAAAGTTTCTTGTTTACTGCTAGGAACAGAATGGACCGGAGCCTGTAAACTATCTTCGTTCACATTAATTTCGCCCTCTGCATCAGCAGAGAGATCGATACACCGTTCTATTTCCCTAACTCACCTGCTCCTTTTACTTTTTTTCTTCGGAGTACGCGAACAGTTGCTGATGTAATATCGAAAGTCCATATATAATGATACTGATGGGAAGAGTTTATTTCAGATGCTTTGTCTGGAGCACAGGTGATGACGTGGAGCTGAAAAGGAAATTAATGACAGGTGTTGTGTAAACTCAACTCGGGGATTAATGATTCTCTCCTTTTGCTGATTCCGTGCAGAGATATGGATTATTTTACCGACTTTTCTCTACACAGCGCGGTCAATAAAAATCACGAAAAATACGTGCACATACAAAGGCGACGCATCTTAATGACGCGTGCATAATGCGCATCTGTGTATACAAAGATGCTCTTGCATAAGGCTCGTCAGTTCAATGCCCGACGCTTTAGTTTATTTGCCTACTTATTCGAAGAATCACGACATTTATGTATATTAATATTTTCAGTTTTTTTTTCTTTTCTTTTATTTGTGCGCTGTGTTTCCTTTCTAGATTTTTTCCTCTCCGGAGCATCTAATCTGGACCGCGCCGTGGGAGTTCGCTTATTCGGTCTCCGGGCCGGCAGAACTGTAGATTGCAATGCACGGTATCTGAACATTCATATCGGACAGGAACTAGTAGTAAATTAAAGAAACAGACAAAAAAAAAAGCGAATTATTATATTATTATTATTATTATTATTATTATTATTATTATTATTATTATTATTATTATTCAGAGAAATTTAAAACAACGACCGAAGCTGTTTATGACGTAAAAAAAAACCGATTTTTCCAGCATAAATCATCAGGTCTGCTCTGCTGAAATATAAAACGCAGATTATCTCTATTAAACCGGAAATAAAGTGGATAAAACGTAAGTTTTTCTTAAAATGCTCTGGAATAAATTCTCTCTCTCTCCTCTCTCTCTCCTCTCTCTCTCTCTCCTCTCTCTCTCTCCTCATCTGTCTCCTCATCTCTCTCTCTCTTCATCCCTCTCTCCTATCTCTCTCTCTCATCTCTCTCTTCATCCCTCTTTCCTATCTCTCTCTCTCTCCCTTCATCCCTCTCTCCTATCTCTCTCCTCATCTCTCTCTCTTCATCTCTCTCTTCATCCCTCTCTCCTATCTCTCTCCTCATCTCTCTCCTCCTCTCTCTCTCTCCTCTCTCTCTCCTCTCTCCTCTCTCTCTCTCTCTCTCTCTCTCTCCTCTCTCTCTCTCTCTCTCGCAGGGAGTAGCTCAATTAGCTGTAAATTGATAGACGTCTCGTTTTCCGAACAATGACAGCAATTAGAGCCGAGGCTTTCTATACCCAACGATGGTTGAAAGGATGGAGATGCCAGCAGTTGATGACCGCAACAACGAAGTCCGCAACCTAACAACCATTACAGGCATCACCGTGACCCCGGATTTCGTTTCTTCTTAAAATGACGGAAATATCTTCAGCATCTGAAACACTTCACTTGTATGAACAACCAGAGAAACTGAAAACATGTATACACATAATTCACTCTACTTGCGACAGAAAGTACTAACCCAGTTACAGATATTGCAGCGAGTTCTGTAGCAGAACATCCGTAGATCCCCCCTTCCGTCTCTTTTTGGTGAGACCTACGACAGCAAGGATGACTTGCTGATCGTATGGTCTATGAAGGAAGTTAAGAGCATACTTAATACTGCGCAAAGTTATACCACACAGCCTCTCTGCTGCTGCTGCTGCTGAAGTCAGTCTTGTAGTTGGTTACATAAAATCAATTTTAACCTGGATCAAACAGGTTTTTGTCTTTTTTTTTGGTAAATTTTTTAATGCTGAAGTTTAATTTAGTTTCTTCGAGACCAGCAGAACCTGTAATCATTCGAAATCTCACCACTGCGCACCTTCGTGTCTTCTCCGGTTATTCCCCTCCCACATTCCATCACTGTCACTGCAGCTTTGAGTTTTCCCTATTTTTAAAATACATATCGTCCTTACGGGAAGTTTGTTTTTGTTGTTGTAGACCCCCCCATTAATTTAAACGAGATTCTAACACCGGACGAAAAAAACTCCTTAATTTCATCTTTAACGACCCGTAACCGCCACGTAAAACCGATTATTTCTGGTTCTGTACGACATTCATGAAAGATGAGACGTCGCAAAAAAACACAAGAAAACTTCCACAAAAACCAGTATAACGTTACTCTGAACACTGTGGCCACGAATGAGCCCTTTATTACATTTCCGGGTTTATATTTAATATTCTACCATCCCAGGCTTACTGATAAAGGCAATCATAAAGTTTTGGTGTATAACACTACTAATTATGACTTGATTTTGCTGCTAAAATTTCCAACCACAAATTATCAAATACACTAACGAATAATGAATTAAATATTCTCGTATCCTTACTTCGGTAATCGCCAGCCTTTTAAAAGCTGTGTGGGTGCAAGATTAGAAAAACGTAGTGCCACATAAATCCGCACGAGCATCATAAAGCTCACCTCTAATAGTTGAAAACCGTACAGATCTACGCACAACTATGACAAAGACGAGTTGTTTTATGTTTTTCTTGGCAGAAGAGCTACGACGTCGCTCATATGTATTATAAAGCATGAAAAGTTTAAATTTAGCGGAGTTCATGGAAAACTGTAGGAGGTAAAAGCGATTTTAGTTGTTTGACTAAAATTAAGTCTGTCTCTATTCCTTTAATCTCTCTCTCTCTCTCACACCACACACACACAGAGAGGTACTGCAAGAAAAGTCACAAAAACATGGCGATTTAACCGTACAGCAGACTTTTAGTTTAGAGCAAAATTGTGTTTCTAAGATTTTTCACGTACAACGCTCAGTTAAATTTGGCAAATTAGACCACAGACGGCTGATTATGTAGCCATTTCTTTCTGATGCACGAAGAAGCGCTGAGACGAGATAAATAACAGAAGGGCGAATTAAGAACAATTTTTCTTTTTCTGAAAAGAATCCTGTGCCCTAATCGCTTTAAGACAAAATATGAAACGATCCAAAATTGGTCGTCGCAAAACAACGTAAAACTTAATTACGCGGGATGCTTTCCAGAAAACACAATTAGATTTTAAAATTGGTTTTGGTTGGAGGCCTCTTTTGGATGTTTTATTTCGATCCTTTATGCTTATTAGTTTAGCTACCCTTTTTTTCTCTCTCTCTCTTTCGTTTCTACCAACGCGGCAAATCGTAGAACTGCGCGTGCATGATTCCGAACGCCTCGCAGGAAGCAAAACCTGAGCTAATTATTTCGCGATACCTGGTCATTAAGAAAGTAATTTAGGAAAGTTTTACACACACACAAATCTTAAACATTTCACTGAAGTTTAATACGATGAATACGAAATGAATCAGATCAAAATGTATTATAGAACTATTATTAATAAACCGTTTTCTTTAAAATGCATTCAAAAGAAAATATTTAAGAATAAATTGATTTTCGAGTTATACACAAATTATAAAATTATAGATTAGCGTAATATCGTTTCTGCTTAATTGAAATTTTTTCAGATTAAATGTTTCTATATATATATATAAATTTAAGACGAATTGACAAGATTTTAGTATGAGGGTATCTCAAAAAATATCGGCAGTATTTACATCAGGGTTGTACCTAACACCATGAGGCCAAACAAACCTGAGGCGCTCGTACTTGAAGGTGTCCTTTTGTTCACATGTTGGGCACTCGTGACGCTAGTGAGCAAGTAAAGAACATGGCCGCGAAGTTACTAGTGCACGCCGGGAGGTGGAGCAGCGATCTGTATTTCTTCTGTGGGGAGAGAAGCCGTTCCGCTGACTGAAATTCACCGAAGATTGTTGGCGCAATGTGAAGAGAACATGTACGGCAGGAATAAACGTACAGGAGGGGGAGGGCGGGTTTAAAAATGGCCAGACGCCAGTAGTGAATGAAAATCGACCAGGGTACCCTATCAGTGCCACGTGTCACTACACAGCGCTCAGGCCACCGTCGACACTTTGAACTTCTACCACACCCTCCCTACAATGGTGCTCTTTCTTCGTCTCTTTGGACAGCTGGAAGACACTCTCCGAAGTCGAAGGTTTTCCGGTGATCACTAAATCCAACAGGTGGCGCAACTGAGGCTTACACGGAAACCAGAAAGGTTCTATACCAGGATTGTATCAAAAAACTTGAAAGTCGTTGGAGTACTTGTTTCAAGTGATGCAGTCTAGTATATTATACCTGGTCACTTGTTTTATTTATGAATTACCTTTACCTTCTGAAAACACCCCCGCCGTATATATTGGATTACTTTCACTTAGAAAGAAATTTACGCTTGTTATCCTTGTTATGAAATATCTTCTGAAAAAAAGAAGCTGGCATATCTTCTTTGGAGGACTCTCCAGATCACAGAAGGAATTGTTGTATCTCCTTTTACCCAACAGATAATCGTTGTTGCGTTTCATTGCCTTTGTAAATAAAAAAAGTTAATCGTGAGCCGCTAGGTGATAGTGATCACGAAATCTCTGAATATTCATGCATATTTAAATTTTAAAATACCATCAAACATCTACAAAGAGATCTAAAGTAAGATAAAATAATTAAAGGGAACCTGTTTTAGATCGGAAAATGATCGAGTTATTTTATGAAAATATTCACTGGAGCATTTTGAAAATGCAAAAAAAATTAACTTTAAAATGTTGACGAACCTAATCTGTGCGCCAAACTTTCATGACAGCAAAAAGGAATAAATTATAAATAATTGTTTAATATTTCTGTCTCATAAAATTACCATTTGTAGAGAGCAGATTGATATAATTGTATTTATCGACAACGTGACTGGAGATAAGTGAAGGCCGCTTAGATCTGATAAAGCCACAGGACCGCTAATATTTCCCTCCTAAGATCATCAAAAATAATCTTTCAGTTTATTTGCAGAACCCGTACTATTTTTTTGGTTAATTTATTGTGAAAAGGGATTTTTTTCCACCTAACGCTGTACCTAGTTTTATTTTAAAATGATGCAATAGGGCAATCTCAGAACCTATAGGGAGGCTTGTAACTCTGCTTACAGACGAGGACTATAAAGTTATCCAATTCAAAAATCGATTTCCATCACAGGTCTGAAGATAAAATACTCTGCCTAACAAACTGGGACTGTTTCAAAAGACTTGACTTGCTCGATGGTAAAAATCAGTTTGACTAGTTATACTTTAATAAATCTTTTGATAAAGTTCTACTTAAAAGATTAATAGAAAAAGTTAAGATTACAGGTGCGTGTGTATTACACTTTTGGTATTGATATATAACCTGGAAAGTTAAACATTAATTTATAGTTTTGAGCGGAGGGTCATCTCTAGGCAGACAAGTTACGAGTTCGTGGAGTCACAGAGCTCTGTTCTGGCTCCTCGCTTGTTTTTAATTTACAATAATGAAGCTGATAATGTGGTAAACATAAATATTAAGCGTCTGAAGATAAAACTATTATATAATCTAAGAGAATATTGTGAAGGACAAATGATTTTCACTTTAAACCGAATAATTTTTTACATCCGCCATTGAAAGAGAAAATTTATTTTAACGCAGAAAAAATGTTAAATTATTTTAAAAAGCGAAAATAAAGTAAATTGTAATTATTATTATTTTGAAGATATTAAATTTTAAAAAAATGTTTTAAAAAGAAATTAGAATTGCGTAGCTTGAGTCTTAGATACTTAAGATGACAACCTGATTAAAAATTCTTTTAAAAAAGATAATTACAAATTCTAAGGGACAGTCAGATTTGGGAAATTTTTTAAGTTACCAGTATTAGGGGCCACAGTTATAGACATGCCTCTGTCAATAAGGAGGGGGCTTGCATCAACCCCCTGTCTATTTGTAAGACTTAATCTAAACCTAAACCTGCATCTACTTGTTCTTGAATGCCATTGTTTAACAGAAAACAATCGTTGAACCTCATCATCCCGCAGAAAGTATTTGGTAAATGCCATTACTCAGCAGATGATCAAGCATTAGCGCCGTACCCGGAACTATTCTTTTAGAAATCTTATCGCACGGACGTTAAGAATTAATATCCTCGTACCAGGAGGAGAAAGATTTACAAGATCACCGCTTTCACCAAACAGTTCATCTTTGCCATATCGAAGAAAGAAACCTTGCGGTACCACTCGCTTCTTTGCCAATGCGCAGAGATAATGAGCTGCCCGCTGAGTCTCAAGATATCCAATTAAAAATTATGACATCTCGTGACATCTGAATCTAAATACCCACACATCCGTAACGCGCGTCACGCTGTTACTAGATAACATGGAAGAATTAAAAAAAATAAACGTGCTTGTCTCAGTTCTGTACACGTTTTCTCATTGGGCTTCTATGAACTGTTTCCTTTTAAATTTATTATATGGAACCTGAGCAGCATCTTTACCCTACTACTCTCGAAATCTGCGTTATTCGGCACGTTTTGAGACACAGAGGCTGCGACTTATAGCATCTTTCTCATTAATGTATCTTTTGTAATGACAAATCCGTATATCGCTCCACCACCAGGTATTGTAACATTAAGATTGTGCTGACTAAATATACACCGAGTTCAGCAAGAATACTAACTAGTGCTTTAGGTCTGGTGGTATAATGGAGCTAAAAGGTGACATGGGTTAATAGGCGTTATTCAAGAGGCAGACCTTTGTAAAAGCCATTAGGGTTTTGTATGAGCTAAATTACTACTTTAACCATTGGATATTTTGTAAGTTGTTGTAAACGTCAGGATTACTGTTGGGGATGAGAACGGGCTATCTATTTGCCCACAGGTCAGTACTTAACATTTTATGCTTCGGAATAAAGAGACGGAACTTTTGTTGATGGGTCGAACCCGATTTGATCCCGATGCTCTTATTGCCTTATACAGGAATTTTGTAAACTAACTCTTTCGATGCGTGGCAACGATGAGGAGGAAGAAAATTGTTCATTGGCTGACTGATATCCACGAGAGCTGTAAGCGGCTAAAGTGTGTCTCTTTTTCGCTACATCACCAGCTCTATGACAGAACTCATTTCCACGCCCAGGGCGTGGAAGGCGAACACTTATTGCTGCCTTAGGACACGGAAAGGAAGAATAGGGGTTTTCTTATCTACATAATTACACTGGTGGAAATCAGATCCCTGGCATCCCTCGAGTTGAGCTACTTACCTTCTCGGGGATTCAAGGTCAAATAGTGTGTGAATCATTTGCGAAACTAATGGTTCAGTGAATTTGTGCAGCAAACGGATTCGAGCTCGCGACGGCGGCCTGATTACTCCACAAGTCTGCCAGACGTATAGGGGACCGGATATTCTCCATCTCGGAGGACATGATGATCTTAATACAAAAACAACATTGTGTTTTTAAGAAATATTTTTTAAAATATATTTTGAAAAGAAGTATAAAAATAAGAAGAAAAAAAACAGCCTGGACTTATCTCCCTTTTATCAAGAATCCTATACGTCAGGAAAAACGAGGTTGGATGGCATTTTGGATTACCCAAGGTATTTAGGGTAGAGAAATAATTTTAATTGTAGATTCTGTGCTCTTAACTCTACTGTAAAATTAATGAACAATAAGCTGTAAATTGCATGTAAATTCTAATTCTTATTTGGATATATAAAAATTATAAATATTTGTATATGCTGTAATTTTTTTTTAAAACTAAAACCTGCCCACAGATGTTTATATTAGATGTGTAACCAGTCACTCACTACCCAGCTTTAATTACTTTTAAAAATTTGACATTTTAGCGTAGATCAAAAGTAAAGAAATACGAATGATTTTTTTTTTTAAATTCTGCAAAATTAGATTAACAGAACGTTCGAGAACCTCGCAAATCTATGTTTTTCTGTTTGATGTCAAAATTCCTTGTTAAAACCTCAAATTGGTCTTAACGGAAAACGAAATCCAATTTCCGTTTTATTGCTATGCAAAATGAAATTACATCAGTTATACGAGTTACCAAATCACCCGCTTACGACAAATACACTAACCCTATTATCAGGTGACACTCGGATAAATAGTGGACATTGAATCCGATAAAATAAGAGGTTTCGCTGTCTGGTGTTTCGAGTTCCCATTTATGGTTGCAAAAACCAACAGCTAACCTACTGCTTCGACTTTCCCAGGAAATTAGAAGCATGCAGCCCTCTGGTTCCCATTTATGGTTGCAAAAACCAACAGCTAACCTACTGCTTCGACTTTCCCAGGAAATTAGAAGCATGCAGCCCTCTGGTTCCCATTTATGGTTGCAAAAACCAACAGCTAACCTACTGCTTCGATTTTCCCAGGAAATTAGAAGCATGCAGCCCTCTGGTTCCCATTTATGGTTGCAAAAACCAACAGCTAACCTACTGCTTCGACTTTCCCAGGAAATTAGAAGCATGCAGCCTTCTGTTGTTGTTACATCGCCTGACGTCAAGTCTCTGCAAAATTGGTGCAATTACACGTGCATTGTGCTACGTTAACTACCGTTTACTGTGCTATTTATTTTAGTTTGCAGACATCTTAAAGGGAATATAATAAAAACTAATTTTTTTAGCAATTATAAAGTAGGGCATTTCAGAGCATTAGGACGTATTCATGCAGTAAAAGAAGAATTGTTAAATGTATCATAAAGACCGGTTTAATAAACACTTCCTAGTCTGTTTTCCATGCACGCATCGGGACGTGTCTTCATCAGCCATAAAATCCCCTTTTGTAATAACTATCATCTGACCATCTCACTTCGAATATATAATCTTTCCCAGCACTTGTACCTACATCTGCAGCGTCAGAGTCGATAGAAACGAAGTTCATAGTAAAGATGAAGCGCTTTTCAATACAGTCATGGGCAACTGCAATGAATGATGCATCTTCATGTCCCCAGTCCTAACTCTAGAGGTCTATCAAGACTGTTTATCAAAGCACCGCTATTCACTCACGATCGGCACTACCCAGTCGTTCGTTCTGGATGTTGTCAAAAAATCTCCAGCGATTGAATTATCTGCTCAGCAATTTTGTTCATAAGTTAAGCATCCAAGCTCTTAAAATTTTCGGAGTCATCCATGGCAAAGAAAAATCTGATGTCTGTAATCATCTTCCGATAAAGTGACACAAATTGATTACCTGTGATATTAAGCGAACATCAGACGGAGGAAGAAAAAAAAATTACTTTGGTAATAAATTCACCGTCGACGGTTGCTTTTTAACCATAAAACCTTGGCGCGGTAAGAAAA
The DNA here is from genome assembly GCA_018389105.1 of Nautilus pompilius. Taxonomy (NCBI): domain Eukaryota; kingdom Metazoa; phylum Mollusca; class Cephalopoda; order Nautilida; family Nautilidae; genus Nautilus; species Nautilus pompilius. The sequence goes on along the minus strand of JACATO010000316.1, from coordinate 1,488,867 downwards.
ACGAGGGCTTTTATGCAATCTCTGTAGGACTGCTAACTTCCCGAAAGGTCTGGAGAGAGAGAGAGAGAGATGGAGAGAGAGAGAGAGAGAGAGAGAGAGAGAGAGAGAGAGAGAGAGGAGAGAGAGAGAGAGAGAGAGATGGAGAGACAGAGAGAGAGAGAGAGAGAGAGAGAGAGAGAGAGATGGAGAGATAGAGAGAAGAGAGAGAGAGAGAGAGAGAGAGAGAGAAGAGAGAGGAGAGAGAGAGAGATGGAGAGAGAGAGAGGATAGAGAGAGAGAGAGAGAGAGAGAGAGAGTCTCTAGAGAGAGAGGAGAGAAGAGAGAGATGGAGAGCGAGCTCTCTCCTCAGAAGAGAGAGAGAGATCTTTCTCTCAGAGAGAGAGAGCTTTACTCTCTCTCTCCTCTCGCTCTCGACTCTCCTCTCTCTCTCTCTCGCTCAGATAGAGCTGTAGTAATACCGCAGTCGTTTAGATTTTATTTTGCCAGTTTCATTAACATTAGACTTTAACTATACGCTATTGAAGAAATAGCAAAGCCCTTTAACAAGCGTACTTAAAATAATCCGAAACCAAGAACTTTTTGTAATGATAAATCTTCCTAATTCATGGGTTTTAAGGGATGGTTAGTAAACTTAATCTTTTGGCGCTTTTAAACACGAATGACGACGCCGTAGTTCTTCGGTCAAGAAAACCGCAAAGGAAATCCAAGTGCGCCATAGTTGGCATTGTTTTGTGTTTGGTGTCTTCTGATGCTTTTACAGTTTCCTGTTCGCTAAAGCAGCTTAGAACGAGTAGCAGAGTTATCGCGGGAACGCAGAAATACACGGGCAATTACGGGCAAAATACCAAAAGGAAAATTCAACGTTTGGCATAGGAAACGACAAGATAAAGTCTCATGGGCGGCTGTATGTAGAATAAAACAATAATTACGTCGCTAGTGAGATTGCACTAATGTCGCTTAGCATCATAAAGGATCGAGGAAGTTTACATCGCGTGGGCAAATGAATTATTCCGATATTCGGCCAGCAAATCGGGATGTAATTAGAAATCGTCCAGATCATTTGGTGCTACTCAAATAACCACTGCGAGTATTACCGATACATATATAAATTCTTAGATCGATGGAAAGATCCGGGTTTGGTCAGGTCTGCGGTCGATGTCCATTTCGTGATGTTTTCTGGTGAAGGTTTTGCTTTCAACACATCAATCACCATTCTGATCTGTAGATGCTTGCTGAACTTAAAACGCATCAGTAATCAGCATCAGTTAACTTTTCATCATGTGCGTGTGCATTCGGGAAATAATTCAGCTACGCGAATCGGTGGCCTTAAAAGAGGTACTGACAACAGATACTAATTCCACGTTTGACGAATCTAACGATGGTCGAAGAGATAAAACTTGGTATTTTAAACTTAAGTTAGATTTTGGAAAATACTCGTGAATGGGGTACCAAACAAAAGAGAGAAGTAAACCCCGATTGGACGCTTGCTTCCTATTGCATTCTTTTTTTCAGCAGAATTGAATTCCGTAATTGTGGTCTTTAGACTAACATCGTCTGTCCTGGTTATCTTAAAGACGTACAACAATAGAAGAAATATGTTAAGCTTAGCGCCGTGGATCGATAGATGCCTCTACCTGCTGGTTACAGAAGCAGACTTATATGGCGACATCAATTAGCAACAGACGACTGCAATTAGGTTAACCTAGAAATCCGTTATCAAGCGACACGAGCGTGAGTGTTTCCATCTTGAAGGTATATCCGCGTCGGTTAGGATTGCTGAAGATAAGTAAATATGAGTGAATTAAAGCAATAAGAAGTAGCAGACAAAAGCAGATGAATGCCGAGAACCAAGATATAATGTTGGTCCTTATCGATGGAACTATTTTTTTTTTGTTTTTTGTAAACGGCTGGGTGTAATGGAATAAATCTGATGCTGCCAACATATAACCTGAAGATTACTCAGGTAATTTACATCCCGAGAAGATTGGGTGCGCGCGCTGTCGACTAATTATGCAATAACTAAGGCCTGAAAGGTTACGACGATGATATTAGCTGCGGCGGTGACAGGATAGGCGATACTGTACGGAAATCAGTCTACATCTTGCACGGAGAAGACTTTATTCTAATAGGTGGTACATTTATGTCACGTTTCCATGGTTGTGGCTGCCGGTGTAGGGTTTTCTGTGGAATTCCAGAATAAAACCAGGCGAAAAAGAAGAAAATACAGAAAGTACGGCCAGCAAGAACTTTCCCTCTGGCCAAAGCAAGACGAGGATTTAAGGGAAGAACCCCTACGACGACTGTAAAAAAAAACAAAAAAAAAAAAAAGAGAGAGCAGAGAAAAACGGCAGGAAGGACAATGTTATTACTTAGAGCCACCACGCGATCTTCACTCACCGGGGACAGACCTACGGCCGCACCGTGGCGAATGTAGGAAACTATCTCCCGCTGTTCGCTCTTCCTTTGTAAACGATCCACATTAGGTCTAGTTTCAGCCATTGTTTTATTTGCGTAAAGGCTGTATTCCATTTTATTAGTAATTACTTACCGTATCTCAAGCCGGATTGGCGTTTTTATACAGAAAGTAAAAGTTCTTTTGTGGATTTCTCCGATATCTGCTTAGATGGAAAAACGACAGAATCCAGCCAAAAAAGGAGAAAGAGAGATAGAAATGGCTGGAAATCTTTTGATCCTGAAGTAAGTCGAAGATTGGCGTTGGAAGAAGGATTCAGAGAAAGTCGGATCCAAGGTTGGACGTCCACTTGACGTCTATCCATCCATTGCACGCAGCACTAATGATGTGAGCACAACTGCTGCGTCAGTAGACATTTCTGCCTGTCTTTGTATTACGGCAAGAATGGTAAACGACCGCAACAATATCTTTATTGAGGGGAAAAAAAAATTTTTTTATGCCTGGGGGCATCTCGGAGAAGTTATTTTAAAAAGATGTTCTAACCCTGAACTCTTTCTAATCATTTATTCTGCTCAAGAAGATATATTTGCTAATCTCTATGCCGCATTTTCCTGAAGTGTTTAATAATTAACGAACGCAAATAAGGTTTGTTTTTTTGAAATAAATAAAAATGAAATGCTGTGCATGATTACGAGATTATAGATTTCATAGATAAGAAGTGTATCAAAGGGAAAGAATCAATATTTCACTGCTTTGCCTGTGGGAATATTGTATTTACGGTGTAGAAACGTCGTTCTAATGAACTTCCAACGGTCCGTCTTTACTGGAAAAACATTTCCCCACCCCGGGAGACATTTGGGCAATGCACCGTATACAGAATTATGATATTTGATTGGTAGAGGACTGCACGCATTTGTTGATCTTTTTAAATTGACTGTCAGCTGGAGAATCTCGATAATTAGAGAAATCGATGCCAAAACCTAAATTCAGGCGCCAACAAAAAAGAGGAAGAAAGAAAGAATAAAAGACATTTTTTTTACTTTGTGGTTTATCTTTCTTATTTGTTTTTTTTTCTTTTGTTCTGTAACATTATAGACTTCGAGTAAAAGAAATTATCAGAGCAGACGTTCTGTTGAAACTAGTCACGAGTTCCAACTGAAAGGGTTTTCAGGGTAAAGGTGTTCGCGACCTCCTGGGAAGGCCGTGTACACATTGGAGAACTGTAAGCTATGTTTCTCGGCAGGAGTTGATTAAATGGTTCCATGCGCTGCTGACACCTACTGGGCGAAATAAAACAATAAATGTCCTACTAAGGCCGATAACAGAAAAGTGGAGAAACGTTAATCGGCTTGGTGAGAGATGCCAGTGACTTTCCTTCCCTTATTTTCCAAGCCCGGCCGCGTAGATCAAAAGATGAGGAACTTTCGTTTAGCGAAGGCACAAAAAACTTTTCATTTACGTGGCTAACAAACCCGGCCGGCGCGGAATCCCTGTGACGAAAATTTAGGGAAAAACCCCGATATCTATGGACCCCTGGGGGCGGGGCTCTCGGACTAGCTAGTGGAGTACGTGCGTACATATACTACATATTTTAAGGATCACCTTTACAGAGTGGCGCTGTACAACTGGACATCTCGCGATACCAACCAACGAATCTGGTAGACAGTTGTAAAGATGGCTTGGTATTGGCACCGTATAAGGCCGTTTGCAGAAGAATTCTTTTCCCATGTAGCGCTACTACGGTGGAACCACGTCACCAGTCGCTGATTTATCACGACAGTCTTAGCGTTATTGACGTTTGCACTCGTGAATCAAATGATGACGTCACTGTTAGACGTTCGATTCGCCCTTCAAAATTTAACAAGACAGTTCCAACTGAATTCAAGGATTGAATGTAGTAATTGAAGAGAATCTCGTCATTGCTTAAAGTGTGGATTTTGTTACTTTGAATAATGCCAAGCTTCATGCAATACATTTGCAACGTCGCAGTAGATAAATTCATCAATGAGGCGGTATCTTATTTAGCCTTGGTGCATAACAGCAGCTGCGGAATCACCGTCGATACAGTAAAAATAGTTGACACTGAACAAAACCACTATGGTTGTCAGTGTGAATTACAGCAATAATGTCGCTACGAGTGACATTTATTTATTGCGTGACCGTGGAAGGCAATCGAGACATCTTGCTGCTAACTGTGATTGTCCTTTTTCGTTGCGTGTATCTATTGTCTAAAGTACCAATGAAAAGGCTATTATGGCAATTGTTCGTTTCGTCAATGGCCGGTTCATCGGATAACGAAGTAACCATTTTTCTTCCAACTTTATAATTTAAAACCCCCCCAGGACTTGCTACGAAATAATCTTTAAAAAAAAATTTCTTTTTAGATATAATAATGAAACGAAACTCGAAGCCTCTCGAGAGAAGACCCAAAACGCCAACAAATAAATAGATAAAAGTCCCCAAATTAACGAAACGAAACGAAACTAATCAAACAAATAAGAAAAAAACACATTCGTCTCCCCCCTTAAAGATCCTGAAAAGTTGACGCATTCTTTAATTAAAGACTAGCAAACGATTTTTAAAAAAAAAAATATATTTATAAATGAATGCAGCCTCTCTCGGCCTTCTTATCGGTTGCAGGATGAAGCACTTGTTAGGGAGCCGCCAAGTACAGCTCATAATTTGTCTAATAACTCTATCCCCGTTTTTTTTTTTTTTGACGCATTCGTTCTGTGAGCTTTCATAGCGTCCACTTATTTCCAAAACCCGGTTAATGCAGTTTCATCTTGAAAATGGGTGATTACTGAAAAGGAGTTCCAGACGAATGTGTTAAATTTATGGATGAGGGGGGGGGGAATGCATCATTTCAATTGCCAGTTTTCTAACTGCATTCCTCGTTCTAATGAAACACACACACACCCCCCTAGAATTGGCAGTTCACAGACTCGCTCGTATGACGTTAATTACACGTAGAGGTAAAATATAGCCTTAAAGGGCGGTTTCTTGCCTTTTTGTCTTTTTTTTCGCTTTAAGGAGCAGTTTTTCAGTCTTTTAGCAATCTTTAGCTCCTACGTGCAAGAATCGATCTTTTTAAAGCGCAAAAAAAGGAGGTAAAAGTGATGGTGGGAAAGGAGGGGACGAGGAATGAACAAGTGCGTGTTCTTGTTAATTGTGAAATACTGAAAGGGTTTAGGGACGGTACGTATATGGCTAAAATAACATAAAGCCAGCGGAAGGATCATTAAAAGAAAACAACAACACTCGATGAAGTGCGACGCAAGGCTTTTATCTTCGGTAACTGGACCCCATGAAACTTGAACTGCGATCAGTGGACCCTTATTGTAAGACCTAAACGACACCGAGCTGAGATCGTTTTATTAGGAAGCAAGATATCGAAGCCTGTCTGCAGTATTCGGAGACCACTGTTATTCTGTCTGACAACGATTCTAGTTGGTCCCGCCTCCTTAACCCCCCATAATCCTCGGTTCACCACGATCGGGCGGTGATGCTTATTTGAACAGAAATTAGCATCTTGGAATAAACCTTTACTTCTTCATCTTTTCCGAAAACCGACCGGTGGCCCTTACGACAAGACTTTAACCGTTATCCAGGTTCACAGATAAAGGAACGCCGCAAATAGTGACTTCTTGTGTACAGATCTATTTTATGACCGCATTATATGAACATTATTTCAAAAGGGATATTAAAGGGGATTTTCAAGTGTGTCAGGTTTTTTAAAATACATTCTGGCCTGGCAAAAATCTGTATTGCCGTTAAATAAAATGGATTCACTGCATTATCATAAAAGGGGGTTATGACGTCAGAAATCAATATATGAACAGCTTGATTGCAGAAAAGGTTTAGCATTAGATGTTTATAATCCACGTGTTATTGAATATGGTATCGATCTGATGCTTAGAAGTAATACTACCCAAAGTACTAAAATGAAAATATATTTTCTTTAATTATAGCGAGGGTCGCGCATAAGAAAGCCCATGTGCCATGTATACCGAAAACAAACACGGATTCGATTAACAACCAAGAAAACCAGAATCATTTCATTTTTTAAAAAAAATTCGTAAAATGAATAAAATGTGAAATAATTTCGTCAAGTCGATTATGAAGGAACTAAACCAGAATTACGTCATACGCTAACTTCTTTTAAAAAATCGGGGAAATATCAAGCGCGAGAGCAAGCCTGGGCTCTATTCTAAGAGCTCGTCCGAGTCTCGTGAGAGCTGTTGGTTCTTGGAATGAATATCTAATTAAATAACTCTCTAATTAAAAATCTTCCGGATTCGGCTACACGCCTGTTTTTTTGTTGCTTTTTTTCGGTAAGGCCGATCCGGAAATGTCTGACAAGACTGGCGGAGTCGGTCGGAGAGATTTCTCGAAATTTTTTTAAATAATTAAAACTAATTCTTGAAATTCATTTTTTGTTATAACTGAATATTTAAAAAAAAAAACATTTTAAAAGAAGAAAGAAAAAAGAAACAATCAACGAATACAAGGATGTAAATTTTTGTTTTTTTGTTATTGTTGTAGATTCAAAGTGGACTAGAGAAACGACAGTCTTTCTAAACAGGTGCGCTGACGGTTTTTGATGACTACAAATAGCTGTTGAGCATCTGATTGGATTGTTTTGTATAGCCTCAATTGGTCAACAGCCGAAAACGTTTGGCTACCTCTTTGTCGTTTCCATGAGATAATAAAAATTAATTCTGCTTTAATTACTGACCATATTAGAGCTGGCCCTCGTTTGCAGGTAACACTACTATGAAATGTTCTGCTTTACACAGAACATTTCGCATTTACTGACTTTGTAAAGATAAGTAAAGTCCACGTTTACGTGATGTTTACAGATAAAAATAAAGTTTAGATAGCATTTACTAACATAATAAAGATGGATCTATGTCTAGTGATGGAAGACTGCGTAGGCAGCAGTAATAGAAATTAGATCATTATTATAATAATTATTAGGTTGTTGATGCTGTTGTTGTTGTTGTTGTTGTTGAGCGAGTTGGACTTCCGAACGAGGCTCTGTCAGTGGCATTGCATCCCGTAAAGACAAGTGGCCTGTTCTCCGTCGAGTCCTCCTCGTTACTGAGAGACGTTCGTCGAGCCGACAAGCGGCCCGGTCCACACGACACCGGGGGCCCCAAGGACCAGGGAGGTCTCTCTCACGTCGGGTGTTGATGCTGTCGTGCTCCCTATCCAAAACATCAACCGGTGAAACCGGAGAACATTGATAGCACAAAATTACCCGGTGTCCTTCGACTTCCGCAGGACGTCGAAAAAAGATCCGACGAAAACTTTTCATTTTTCAGATGTGGGAAGAAATCTGAGAGCCCGAAGAAACCCCTTGCGGCGAGCTAGTGAAGAATACAGAGCCGGGCGCAACCTGGATTTGTACTCGAACCCTACTCTATCAGTCTGGTAGTCTACCACTGGACCGGTACCGCAGTGAATGGCTGGAATATCATCTGAGCGATGCCGCTGGAAGAAAAGCGATCCAGTGACAAGTACAGTGGTAGGGCCGAACAAAGCCGACCGGTCCCGAGGAGACCAGACATTCAAACGGGGTCATGACATAAGTCGGATTATTTATTATAAGTCCAAGAAGTCTAGAGAGATCATCACCAGCACAAGTATCCTCATTCTAGAAAAGCACAATTTATCCATTGAATTTCGGACACCAATAAACAAGAAGTAGCATGATTATAATAACTTACCACCATTTTCAACACAATCTTTCGTTATTAATTTGGAAATACCAATACCATGTACCAAACATAATGACTCACTACCTCTGAAAAGGATTTGTAAAGACAATTCTTTTTCCACTAGAAAACCCTTGAACCAAACTCAACGACGGATCACTTAAAGATTCTTTCCATAATGGTAGTAGTGGTAGTAGAGTATTCACCTGTTGGCCGGCTGACTCACTAACAAAACTAAAGAAACTTTCAGGTTACACAACTCTACTAATTTCATTATCGAACTGGAGGCGATGCAGCAAAATCCGGGCCGAATATTAGAAAATTAAACTATTTCTAAAATTAACCAATTGAAGCGTTGAATTCACTGGATAATTATAGACAGCATTAATCTGTTCCAAAAACAACAAGAAGAAAGTAAAAAAAAATAAATTGAAAATGGATCTCAGTGCATGCAAACATTGCTAAAACAAAGGGCGAAGATAAGCATGCTGAATAAATAAAGCTTTTTCTGCAAACTAAAGGGCAAGGAAATGACACCAGAGCGAGATAAAAGACAAAAAACTGACTCAAAAGATAGAATTCTCGGCAAGCTAAAAGACAAGTAACTGAAACTAGAGCGACATTTTTGTGCCAGCTAATGGACATGTAGCTGAAACCAGTGCGAGTTTCTCTGCAAGTTAAGAGGCAAGGAACAGAAACTAGAGCGAGATTACTCTGCGATTTATCAGAAAAAGAACTGACGAAAGACTAAGATTTCTCTGATAGATAAGAAACATGTAGCTTACTCTAAGGCGAGATTTGCCAGCGAGCAAATGGAAGGGATCGACTCTAGAAGAAGTATGGTAAGAGACAGGGAACTGAGACCACAGCAAGGTTTCCCTACAACTAGGAGACAAGGAAATGATACAAGAGTTAGATTTTAGTGCAGGCTAAGAAACAAGGAGCTGTATCTAGAGCGGAATTTCTCTGCAGGTTAAGAGACATTGAAAGCGACATAGGAGACAAGGGACTGAACGAGATTTCTCTGTAAGCCAAGAGTCAAATAACTGATCCCAGAGAGAAATTTCTCTACAAGCTACGAGAAAAGGGACTGACACCAGAATGAGATTTCTCTTCGAGATAAGAGGCAACGAACTAATCCCAGAGCGAGATTTTTCGGCAAACTGAGATGAGAGACAAGTAACTGACACCGGAGCAAGATTTCTCTGTAGGATAAGATAAAAGGAGCTGACACTAGTGCATGATTTCTCTGCGGGTTAAGGGACAAGGAACTGGCACCAGAGGTAGATTTCTCAGCATGCTAGCAAACAAGGAACTGACACCACTATAACGAGATACACCTGCAGGTTAAGAGTAAAGAGAAACTAACACTAGAGCGAAATTTCTCTTGTAGCTATTGGACTAGGAACTGATGCCACAGGGAGATTTTTCTGCGTGATAAAAGATAAGGAACTGACACCAGAACAAAATATCTCAGCGTGCTAAGCGACAAGGAACTGACACCATAGAGAGACTTTTCTGCAAGCTAAGGGACAAAGAACTGACACCAGAATTAGATTTGTCGGCGAGCTAAGAGCGTATGGTACTGACACCAGATCCAGATTTTTCTGCAAGCTAAGAGACAAGATTCCGAAACCAGAGCTTGAATTCTCTGCAGTCTAAGGGATAAGGAACTGACACTGGAAAGAAATTTTTCAGCAAGTTGAAAGACAAGGAACTTCTATCAGAGCAAGGTTTCTCTACGTGCTGAGAGACAATGAAGTGACATCAGATCGAATTTTCCCTGCGGCGATGGTGAATATAATTCAACTTTTCATGGGTCACTGTATCACTGAAGAAGGACCCATTTGCATTCTGAAATTCTTGACAGCAAAGCAGCCAACTTTCTATCATTACCGACCTGTCGATGACTTTCACTGAGATAAAAACTAAATCAAGTTAATGTCGACTCTTTTGATGTCTGGAAGAGATTTTTTTGGGGGGGAATAAATTAGTAAATAGTAATCTATCTTTACCATTGTAAATTTGTACCAGTTTTTTACAGAATGGTTATGCTTTGTTTCCTCACCGTCTGAATGCAAGCTATTAGAAAGTACTAAGTTTTTTTTACATTAGACCACGGGGTAGTCCTAATGGGTTTGCAGCTATCAGTTGACCCTTTTAAGACGTTCGGTTTCGGCGCAGCCTCATTTCTTTTTTCCTTTTACGGTACAGACGCCAGCTAACCGAACCTGGCGCTCGTTTGCTTCCTTGTTGTCTATTAGGCGGAGGTATCTGCTCTCCTGACGATTATATTTTAGTGATCAGGGTTACCTTCCCCAGCCCTCCCACTTATCCTGTCCTAAGATTCGCTGGGAATTCCCAAGTCGTCTTTCCCTTGACGTCCTGGAAAAAACAAATTTTCTTTGTCCATTTATTTATCCCCCCCTAATTTGACAGACTAATTTAACTTTCTCCAGCTTTCCTCTCTGATGGTCTGTTAGAGCGGTTCCACGCGAAATATCTTTTGGAATGGAGCGCCATCTGCTGAGCATAAGAAAATACACACAGTCGTGGCGAAAAGTTTGCATCACCCCTAGAAGAAAGACTAGCATAATCTATCTTCTGATCTTTACTGGGATAGCTCCACACTTGACCCGCGACTCCTGACAGAGTCGGACCTCAGAAATAATGTATTCCCATGTTAGATTCCAAATAGTCCCAGTTTTCAAGTTGGTTAATTTTCTATTAAGTAGGCGAAAACCGCAAGGCGATACGCTCTTCAGTACGTCAGCATTACGCCATTATGCAAATTTAGAGGGTTTAATTCGACTCTAACAAGCAAAATTAGAAAATTCTAGGGTGAACCAAAACTTTTGGCCGTGGTTGTACAGCCGACTGCTTTCACTCCCCCAGCAAACAACAACAGACAGACTATGGAAATCGCGAATAATAATGATAATTTTCAAACATAACAGCTGTAAAGAAGCTATTAAGAGAATCAAGCCAAAACAATCACTAAAAGCTAAATGCTTTTTATAATAATATTTTTAGCTTTAAACATTAAATATAATTTTTTATATTACACACACACACACACACACACACACCACACACACGTATATAAACACAATTCTGATAACTAATGTTAAGAACGACTTATAGAAACAAAACAAAGATAAGGTTAATTCCACCATACAAACTCCTTGGTTTTTCCACACATTAGATACGCTGTGCAGATCTGAAGACCCGATTTTTTAAAAAAAGATATTAAATCATTAGAAAGAGTGCAGCATAGATTATCTAGGACTCCGAGTTTTAAACTCTTATGTTATTCTAACGCTCCCTTAATTTATATAAATTATACCGATACTGGTAATTCTACTATTATTACTAATTATGCATACGACACTAAAACATATACTAGGGTTAACAACGGTAATGATGTAAAGAATAGGTATTCTGATCTAAATCTTTTACTGGACTCCTCTGACATTTGGTAAATGATATTTAATGTTTTATAAGTGAAAATGGCATAGCCTTGTACAAATGAAAATTAACTGCTCAGAAAAGACTTTAGGATTAATAACAGATAAAACCCCAATAAGTCAATAGTAACATGAAAGTGTCTATCTCAAAGTCAGTGGACTCTTGAGTATGAGAAGTCGAACTATCGATAACAAAACCTCAGCAGTTTCAGTTTTCTGGTATAAATCATTACTTGGACTGTTTTTGGTATTTGCAGTTCATGCATGAAGTTCATATTATCTAAAGGATATAAACTACTTGGACAGAGTTAAATGTTTACTGAAATGATGAATACAATACGTGGGTGATTGAAGTTCTTAAGATATTTTATGGAAAGGAACAATGTTAAAGGCTTTTCTGATGCTTTATAAGATAAATAAAGAGTGCGACTGAACATTAGGAAACGCACATTCGTCTTATCAGTCGCGTAATATTTATCGAGGATAATGTGAATAATTAGGTAGTGGAAGCGAACCACAAATATCTTTTAAACAACGACTAGATGCGCATTCTTGGGCAGAAGAGGTTTTATACAAGTTTTAAGAGACGGCCAGTGGCGTAGTTGTTGGACTACTGGACTGCTAAAGCTGATGTCTCGAGTGCGAGTTGCCTCTCCTTTTCCTCCTACATCTAAAAATAAAGATTTAATAGGGTTGTTCCTGCGCAACAATCAATACGCGAGTTGCGGTGGGCCTCAAATATTCTCTTTCGGACTCTTTCTAAATGTATTATCATCAACTTTTCCATGAAGTAAGCTTCACTTAACCATAGGTAACCAGCTAAACAATACATAGCAAATAACGAGATAAAGTAGACGCAGCCAGTCGACGTGTCAGCTTTAAAGGGAAATCCTGTAGCTCTCAGTACCTTTGTCACGACACACGCCATTGATAATGTAGCTGCGCTTGGAAATGACGTCACAACCTACTCGCGGCATCGCTTTTCCTTAAAACCTTGTATTCACAATTAATAATACCGGTTTTAAAAAGGGGGCCAGTCTGTCCCTTAAATTTCTCCGAAGGGGAAAAATATGTGGAGCGAAAGAATAGAAGTTTGAAGCAAAGATATTGCACCCGCTCGTATATTTTGCTTCACGTCGTTTCATTACATCTACCATTAACTTCCCATATCTTTTAAAATCTGCGCGTCTCAGTTCCACAGACGTTTCCACCTCCGAAGGCGCTGTCGACCGGGACCCGGCTGATTAAAACATGCTCATTTTATTGTTTATGCATTCTATTTTATCTGTGTTATGTGGGGGGCCTCGCTGACACCATAAATCTCCGGTCGTTAACGCTGACTGGTTATTAGTTTTCATCTTTAACTCGCAGAGAAAGAAACAATTCTCGGCGCCGAAGCGGAACAATCATCCGCCAGCGCCCCCTACCCAACAACAAATGGCGTGATTCAGGCGGCATCCGGGGGAGTTATTCCGCTTCTCTTTGCCGCTTTGATGATCAGCCGAGCGAGGAAAGACATCGGGGCAGCGAGAAGGAACTTAGAAAAAAAAAATGGTCTCGCATCGCCATGCAGCCATCTTGATGGTTTTCAGGGAGGCAAATCCAAACAGAATGGATGCCGGCCGGTGCAGCGCAGAACTCGAATTTCCCCTTGTGCTAATATCTGAAACAAACAACTAAACAGCGCTGTCCGAAGCGAACGGGAAAGATAAATAATCTGGTGGGAACAAAATTGCGAATAAAAATAATAAAATCAATCAATCGATCGAGTAAAGCAAAAAAATCAAACAAAAGAGTGATTAGAAAGTCGCAGAAGTGGGGTTGATGTTGGTTTTAAAAATATGGCAAAGTTCTATTTTTTAAAAGCCCTTTTCTTTTTAAGGCGACGAAAACCAAATAGCTGCATCATCGATGTTTGCAAATATTCAATATGGCCGCAGCAAAATGGCTATTCGGCGGTTTTCAGACAGCGACTCCCTCCCCTATTAATGGTCTATCGACGGGAGAAAATAAACGCTGGTATTCACACTCATTGAGTTCGCCTTTTCAAGCTTTGCAACGGTGATCGCCCCCTTCATTCTTTTCTCATTAGGTTGTTTTAAGAGAAGAGGGACTCACAACGGAAGCGACTGAATTAAACATGTCCGCATTTCCGAGTAGTGCCTGAGGTTTTTGTTTAAAGCTTACGGGGCATGCGCAGGTTTATAGTGGCTACCAAGTCATAGAAACCGTACAGAAGTAAATGATGATTCCTCTCGCCTCTCCCTATCCTCCAACTTTCCTCCTTTCGCCGGTCCGCGCTAGAAGACAAAAATACCCGGAAAGGAGAAAGAGAAAAGACGCTATAGTTACTAAAGATTCTTGCTGCACCACTTTTGACCGGTTTCGGACTTCGCTGTATCCAGAGACGGTAAGATCTACTAGGTCGGGCCACTGTGGCTTATTTTAGGCACAGGGCACGGTGCTGGATCCATATGGCAAGCGATGGGTACGTGAAATTTGGAAAGTTCATTGAAAGACTTTTTGCACCTGATGGCAATGAACGATCCTAATGTCTTTTTAACGTCCGCGTCATATGGTTTATCTAGTACCAAAAATTATTTCTTCGTACTTCATAAATATATCCACTTCCTCATTAGCTAAATCACCAATTCTAACCAGGCCTACTGAAGTTAAAGTTAAAGACGGGCTTTCGAAGTAACAATCGCTAAGATGAAGATAAACTTTACACGATATTTATTGAAACTTACGCATGAAGATGGAATTCAGGCGATATTAACCGGCACTCTAGATAAAGATGGACTTTACGTGTTCCTACTGAATTCAGGCGATGTTAACCGGCACTCTAGATAAAGATGGAGTTTACGTGTTCCTACTGAATTCAGGCGATGTTAACCGGCACTCTAGATAAAGATGGACTTTACGTGTTCCTACTGAATTCAGGCGATGTTAACCGGCACTCTAGATAAAGATGGAGTTTACGTGTTCCTACTGAATTCAGGCGATGTTAACCGGCACTCTAGATAAAGATGGACTTTACGTGTTCCTACTGAATTCAGGCGATGTTAACCGGCACTCTAGATAAAGATGGACTTTACGTGTTTCTACTGAATTCAGGCGATGTTAACCGGCACTCTAGATAAAGATGGACTTTACGTGTTCCTACTGAATTCAGGCGATATTAACCGGCACTCTAGATAAAGATGGAGTTTACGTGTTCCTACTGAATTCAGGCGATGTTAACCGGCACTCTAGATAAAGATGGACTTTACGTGTTCCTACTGAATTCAGGCGATGTTAACCGGCACTCTAGATAAAGATGGACTTTACGTGTTCCTACTGAATTCAGGCGATGTTAACCGGCACTCTAGATAAAGATGGACTTTACGTGTTCCTACTGAATTCAGGCGATGCTAACCGGCACTCTAGATAAAGATGGACTTTACGTGTTCCTACTGAATTCAGGCGATGCTAACCGGCACTCTAGATAAAGATGGACTTTACGTGTTCCTACTGAATTCAGGCAATGTTAACCGGCACTCTAGATAAAGATGGACTTTACGTGTTCCTACTGAATTCAGGCGATATTAACCTGCACTCTAGATAAAGATGGACTTTACGTGTTCCTACTGAATTCAGGCGATGTTAACCTGCACTCTAGATAAAGATGGACTTTACGTGTTCCTACTGAATTCAGGCGATGTTAACCGGCACTCTAGATAAAGATGGACTTTACGTGTTCCTACTGAATTCAGGCGATGCTAACCGGCACTCTAGATAAAGATGGACTTTACGTGTTCCTACTGAATTCAGGCGATATTAACCTGCACTCTAGATAAAGATGGACTTTACGTGTTCCTACTGAATTCAGGCGATGTTAACCGGCACTCTAGATAAGATGGAGTTTACGTGTTCCTACTGAATTCAGGCGATGTTAACCGGCACTCTAGATAAGATGGACTTTACGTGTTCCTACTGAATTCAGGCGATGTTAACCGGCACTCTAGATAAAGATGGACTTTACGTGTTCCTACTGAATTCAGGCGATGTTAACCGGCACTCTAGATAAAGATGGAGTTTACGTGTTCCTACTGAATTCAGGCGATGTTAACCGGCACTCTAGATAAAGATGGACTTTACGTGTTCCTACTGAATTCAGGCGATGTTAACCGGCACTCTAGATAAAGATGGACTTTACGTGTTTCTACTGAATTCAGGCGATGTTAACCGGCACTCTAGATAAAGATGGACTTTACGTGTTCCTACTGAATTCAGGCGATGTTAACCGGCACTCTAGATAAAGATGGAGTTTACGTGTTCCTACTGAATTCAGGCGATGTTAACCGGCACTCTAGATAAAGATGGACTTTACGTGTTCCTACTGAATTCAGGCGATGTTAACCGGCACTCTAGATAAAGATGGACTTTACGTGTTTCTACTGAATTCAGGCGATGTTAACCGGCACTCTAGATAAAGATGGACTTTACGTGTTCCTACTGAATTCAGGAGATGCTAACCGGCACTCTAGATAAAGATGGACTTTACGTGTTCCTACTGAATTCAGGCGATGTTAACCTGCACTCTAGATAAAGATGGACTTTACGTGTTCCTACTGAATTCAGGCGATGTTAACCGGCACTCTAGATAAAGATGGACTTTACGTGTTCCTACTTAAATATCAAAGACGGATTTTTCGACCTGAAATGCGTTGACAGGTTTGGTAAAAATAGTACCGTATGCTACCACTTTCAGTTTACACTGAAGAAAGGTGATCGCAGCTATGTAAAACTTGTGGAGTTAAAAAAATTAGACAATTGCAATAACAATTTTATCAATATTTCAGAAGCTGCTGATGGAGATTTGATTGGGAATGTACACTACATTAGGCGTAAAGAATAATTCGCTAAATACACTGTACTCAAGTCTTTGTACAGACGATCTGGTCTTAAACGCTTCACTAATTGTGCTCAATCTAGATTAAATCGTTACCTCTTTAGTCCGTTGTGCTCCTAGCCAGCGCCTATTTTATATCTTTCGGATGGCTGGAGCCATGCCGTGTTTTCTCCCCACACATTCCGGGCTCGACAAAGTTGTTTGTTTTCTCTTTCTCTCTCTCTCTCTCTTCCTTACGCACGAAACCTTTCTGTCAGCGAATATAATTTCTTCTGTTTCCCCGCTTGATGTCCGTCTGACTGGTCTTTGCTGTTGTCGATTGCATTGCGTTAATTCGACTACGTGACTTATGTCCACAGTTCCCTTTGTTTGCCTTTTCAGGCGTTACCACCTGCTCCGTCTTTCGACATTACCTCGACCACCTGCGCTTTTTACATAAGCTCCAGCAGCCTCTGTCTTTCTTCTGTATAGCGTGTCTCCAGAGATGATGGTGTCCACTCTTGATCGACATTGGCCATCGCACTATTTTTAAAATTTACCGAAAGTACGACACATTAAAGTCTCTGACTCCCCCCCCTACGCCACCAAGCCTAACTGATGTCCTGGAAACAGGTACAGTTTAATTTAATCCCACTAAGAACAGGGAAATGTACCAATTTACCCTGTTATTAATTCTCAATAAACTCCACGTGTCAAGCAGCACTTCGTCGAAAATAGGGAATTCCAAATTTGCTATTCCAACTAATATTTATTAATCGGTATATAAACAGGGACAAAACATACAAAACCTATTTTAATATCCTCGCAAAGTCTAGAGCATTCTAGCATTTAATTTTTAAACAGACTGGTGTTACCAACTTTCGTGATGTGTAATCGTAACAGGTTTGCATTATATTTATTCTAGAGAAATTCAAAATAACCACACGTCCGAGCACTGAGTAGGGGCCGAATTACGTCTAAGAGCAGGTCACGTGTTTTATTTTTGCTTCTATTTTTACTTTACACATATTAAATATGTATCTATAAAATGCAAACGAAAGCAGCAATAAGTGAAACCAAAAGAGAATTTATAAGTCGTTGGGAAAGATTGTGGTAATTTTCATTGCACATTGTTCCATTAATTTTGCACAACTCAAATTAATTTCCTCTATAAAATTTCCAAACCATAGCACTACCATGTTTTCCTGAAAGTGATCAGTTAAGGGCTTTCCAACATGTCAGCCAACAAACACTTTACGTCTAGACACAAACACGTAAAACTTTGATTCATCGATTCCTAATGCCCCTTTCCAGTACGCACTATTATAGATTTCGTGTAATTTTTACGCATTCAAGCTTTTGTCTCTTATTTGAAACCCTAAATATATATATATTTTTTCTCACTGCAACAGAGCCATTTGGACTATCAGATCGAAAACGCTTTTTCATCGTGAAAGGAAAGCTGGCTTTGTTCTGGTGACAGTGGCTTCTGTGAGATTTATGGCGAGGAATTGATGCTTTCTGAATGACGTTTAAAAATGTGGTAATCAATTTTTTTTTACCGGATCACGTGATGTGATTTTGTTTAATGTCGATGGGCAATTTTAGGAAAGTTTACATGTCTGACTTTTGTGTGCGCAGGATTTAATGTTTGAGCATAAATATACACTGGCTGGCCACATTATGCGAGATTATGTACTCTTTCGAACATGGGTCTGACCCGAGCTGCAGATGAAAGTTAGATTCACTACGTGGTATGACAGGTGATTCCTGAAACACTATATATATACATACATATATACGACTTTGACAAGCACACTTTCAGTCAGTCTAATAGATATAGAGAAAGGAAAGGAGTTCAGTGGGTAGGCTGCTCCAAGACGTCAGCCACTCGATTCGCGTGTTTGTTGCCAGGGAAGATTGTGTCCGCAAGCAGGTAGGAGCAGAAGAAAAGAAAAGGCGGTTAGACATTGGACTAAGGACGATCGGCGAAAAGTGATTCGACCTGACGATTCATCCCATTTTTTGTCCAGATGGAATTTGGAGAAAGTCACACAAATCGCCTCTGGTAATAGCCATGGGTTTATTTGTCACATTCTGGACCCTTTAGTTCCATCCATTAGAAAACAAAAGAATGTCAAAACTTACATCAGCATCATTTTCGATCAAGTGCATCTAGCGATGATTTATCTGTACCCTGATGGGGGTACGGCTACTTCCAAGACGAAAACGCTCCCATCCGCCGTACCCACATCGTGCGTTCATCATTCGCGGAACATGAGGAAGTTTTCGGGCATCTCTCATAACCAACACAATCCTGGATCTCAATCTAATTGAACATCTATGAGATGAACTTAAGAAACGCACTTTCCATCACGCTCCTTTCCCTACTTCACTTTATACAAAACTAATACGCGAATGGGAAATATTCCCTCAGGACACCTTTCAGCTCTTTGTAGATTCTATGCTACTTTATGTCAAGGAGGTTATTCGGGAAAAAGATTTCTTAAGCCACTATTAAGTACAGATCCTATTAAATGTGACCAGCCATATTAAACATATTTAGATATTTTGTTGTTTTTTAATGTACCGTTTCATTAACCAATAATTCCGATATAATAGCGGTTGCAAAATATCGTTGGATACGAAAGTTATACCACTGCCAAACTCACGAATACAACACGCACAGGTCATGAAATATCAATCGTGATGCAGGAACCAGACTCCAGAATATTCGTTGCTGTTTGGAAGATTTTAGTCGCAGTACGAAAATGGATTTTTGTGCCGTGAAACATAATTGACTAGTCCCCCGATATAGTGCACTCACTCGATCAGGAAGCCCCGACAGATGACTAGCTGCTGCATCTACCGGAAGTTTCCTTTCAAGCTTCCGGCTCGCTAAGCCCCGCGTCGAACAAACTCCTCGCCTTTTGACGATAGTCCTTGCGTTTGAAAGAATAGATACGGCGACCACGTCATTATTAAGTATTTCGTCGGAAGTGGATTTTCAATTACAGCCCCTGCAAAAAAAAAAACAAAACAAAAGAAAAACAACTCATCAAGATTATTCCGATCCATAGGTCAGAACCAAGAAACCAATCCCACCCAGGGGTTTTCGCCCTTCCTGTATAAATTTTTATAGCCACCGTGTGCTGAGGTGTCCCAAGCTGGAGGACGGGGTCGGGAAAACTGAATCGGTCAGCAAAGCAGTCGCTTCCACGATGTCTGCTTGTGGATAGCGGAAAAAACAGGGGTACCGGTTACCTTAACCGCGTACCTTGATTGTTGTCATTTAACCTGTCTTGAAAACGCTTCTACATCACCTCTCACTCATATCCAAATTTAAAGTTTACACGCCGCCCCGCTCACGTACACCGTATATGTAGTACTCATCACCAACATACAGTTACGGACAAAAGTGTTTTGCATCCCTCGAATTTTTTGAAGGTTTTCCCGATAAAGTCGAGTTAAATCCGCCGAATTCGCATGCTGATTGGAGTGCGTACCGCTTCGCAGTTTTTGGCATAGTTAAAGGGAAAATAAAATCTGAAAAATGTGACAGTGTAGAATCTAATATGCAAATGCATGTTTCCCGAAAAACCTTTATAAATCAAGACGAATAGGTCAGGCTATGAGCAGGAACTAAATATAAATTCTGTTATTGCTATCTTTAGAATGGTGCAGAACTGTTGTCTATGGCTATGTATTAACTGCATCTTTAGTATATATAAAGTATTGGAAATGATCATTGATTCATAAATAATGAGCCAACACAAATGAGAGACGCATATAATATATACAGAATGTATTATTTCAGAAAATGTATAAAAACTAAACTGACACGGTGCTCATGCATTATTATTTGCTATATGAGTTATTTCCTTTATATAGAGCTAATACTTTGTTTTTATGCTCCCATATAAGTAATCAATGTATGACTACGGAATGTTTTCCATATAACTCGTAGCACCTTCCACAATTCATCCAAGGTATTTGGTTGCCGTTTGACTTGGTGAGTATCCACGTAACTCCATCCAGCCTCTTTATGTTCCAGACAGTTTGTCACCACACTGAATGTATGCTCAGGGATAATTGGCAGGTTAGAGGAGGAATCCTCGCTCAATCATGTGTTTTTCCTGAGGGAATAGCACGAAGGATAAGAACCTGCGTGTATACCTATCATCAGTTTGGGTCCCTTTGATTTTATGCAAATCTCCAACGTTCGTGGCTTTACTGTGACTGTTACATCGCTTCCAGGTCCGTCTTTGAACAGACTGCCATCAATTATTGCCAAACAGTTCAAACTTGGACTCATATGTAAGAAGAAGCACCTTCTGCCAGATTTGGTCATCCTACGTTTCATTTCTGCTGTCCATCTTAGCCTCGCAATTTGATTGTTTCTCCCCAGCAACAGTTTACGGGAAGCTCCGCATCCATTGAAACCTCTTCGCTCTAATACGTCTTACTGTTCTTGGAAAAACATTAACACCTGGACTTGCGACCGGGTCATTCACAAAACCTCTACTGCCTGTCTCTCCGTTCACCACTTCGAGAACACACACTGAGGTACATAACATTACTATAGGAGACTTTGGACTGCCTTCCTCGACGGAATTTATTTTCAACACTAATAGTTCATGCGTCCTCCTGGGAGTCTCGCAGACAGCTCTTTCTAAATCATGAAGCTGGGCTGCAATCTACCACATGAAGTACCTTTCACCAGCTAAGATTTTGTCATATCATATTTCCTTCCAAAGGAGCTGACATTCATCACATTACAGTGTTATCACTGCCTATACTTTTATGGTTCCTCTCCAAGTATGGCACTTACTAATTGTTTGCATGACAACTAATTACAGTCTACTGTGTCAGCACGTGACTACTGTAGAGTAGTTTATTTGTGTACATTAGGTGGCGATTCTATCACGTTCTATTTGCTTTTAGGCCCGCTAGAGTCTATCGTCCGACTGTCCAGACAACCGATAAGTACACATCTGAACAACAAAAAAAATCTGTTATATTTAAGAAAGAGAAACCAAAACATAAGAGAAAAAGAAACACTAATCTACAAGTTTGTAAAATACTTTATTACAGAAGGAAGTGAAGAGCAAGTACATGGTTCAGTCGTAAATTAAATTACTTCCCAAGTATCTATTGCTGAAAAAAATAGTAACACAAAAACCAAACAACTGTATCCATTCGGAATGGCGAAACGAACGCATCAGGTGCCCGTTTGCCTTGTGGTATGCACCGCCATTAATACTGATTACAGGTTCTAAAAGTATACATTGGGTTGAATATCCAAGGGAAGACAACACGCCCCGCTTTCCTTTGGTGAGACGCTGTGCTAAAAATGAAAAGTATATCGTTAAATATTCTGTATTAATAGGTGATTTACTATTCAAATTTTGCCGAGAATTTTACTTGTTATTTTGACACTTTCTCGGCGAGATAGGAAGACAAACATCCAAACAAGCACGCACGACTTTCTGATGAGATGTTGGTTCTTATTTTAAGAAAATTTTTTTTCTAAAGAAACCTATCGATCTGTGCAAATATTAGACGATCTTGTACTAAAAATGCATAATATATATATATTGAGCATTGCAATTAGTGATGGCTGTATTTGTTTGAACAAGCCAGTTTCTGTTGAAATGGTGTATTTCTTTAGCCTGTAACGTTAAATAGCCGTGTGCCGACACGGGCCACAGAAAGATATGAGACAGCGAAACAAATACGTAAACAAAAACAGTTTGGCTAAACAAAATCACTAAAAATTTATTTTAAAAAAGAACAGATTTTACTTTAAAATGAAGGAATTTCTTTTAAAAGAAGAATACAGCGAATCACGAAACGACAAGAAAGAAATGAGGCGTAATTATAAAGTGAACAAATCCATATACACTAAGTTTTAAGAGTCACATTCTTGCTTTCCAGACGGGATTAAGTTAGATGGTAATATCTTAGTTAGTAGGGGACCCCACATTGTTTCATGCTGCTCCTCAGAGATCTGGGACCATAGGACGGACAAAGACATCGCTTATTCTTATTTGTTGCCTTCATGCATAACAGATTTTAGTTTTATATACAAATTTTTCATTTGAATTTGTTCTCAAATTATTCACTGTTGCTTTCATCTCCGTTGCCAACGGCAAAGTAAGCTTGGGGATTATCATGAAAAATATATAAAAAGAAATAAAAGGTAATTAATGATTTCTTTTTCTTAGACGAATTAGATCGATTATCCATAAAAAATAAACAGAATACAAATGGTATTTAAAATGTAATAAACTACAGCGGCAACATGACAAAAAAAAAAAAAATATATATATATATACACACACATCTAAAAAAACACAAGAATTCGGGAGTTGTCCAAAGAAAATTCAACTGTATACAAGACATTCATCGTACGCTACAAAATTGTTGCCTTTTTAAAATATCCATTTAAATCATCTTAGCTGTCAGCGAATATATTCATTGTTAATCAGACGATTTGATAGAATTTATCTGGTTACCTCTTAAGAGCAGCATAGAATAAATGCCCACTGAGAAATGCCAGAGACAAGCTGACTCCAAACACATCGTCTACTCTCTTAGAATACACAGTGGGACTAAGAATGTTGCTCAAGTTACGTAGGTATTTATTAAAGTGGAACTGTCTGCACCAAGTTCAGATAAAAATAAAACAAAAAAATTAAACTCTGGTTTAAGATAAATACTGACTAATGATAATTTTCCTTTGTATTGCATCGCGGAATTCTCTAATTTGTTATCAATTCATTTTTTTTTTGAATAGTTAATAGATTTGTTTAAAAAAATAGTCTGATCTTTTGAAAACTTATGCTTTTTCTTAAAGGTGATAGAAATAAACCTCGTAGATATAAGATGATTTATCTTGTTTAACTTTATATCATCAGTATGCAGTTTTAAAATTAAAATAACTTTTAATTTAAATAAAAACTCAGCAAGGAGTTCAAGCTGAAAAACAATAGGGTGTAACAAAACTAGACTACTTAGAAGACTTAACTAAGTTAGTCGACGATAAATATGAAGTTACTGTCGGATAATTAAGCTTTACCAAAGATTTAACAAAATTCTGCATAAAAAAGAAATTAAAAGAAAATATTTTAGTGTAAATACAGTTCCGTTGTGGATAGATTGTTTATAGATTTAAAACAACAGCAGGTACTTTATGGCACATCATTTTTACACTGACAAGTCTGTATTGGTATGTGAGCCAAATTTCAGTTTTATAACCTTTGTTGTAATTTAAATAAACTTGATAAAAAAGAAGTCAAATATAACGAAGAAAAATATTAAAATTTCAACGAAATCTCTATAAAATGGCGTCTGACCTAAACTAAAACAAAGTTACAAACTTCTTTTAAGCTAACTTGGTTTATCTTCAGCCCAGAGATACGCAAACGAAAAGTAATTTCATTTTATATTGCTGAAATTCAGTTATGCTGTTTTTCTTTCTTATTTAGTTACTTGGAAGTTTGACGTCGTCACAGATTATATAATTTCTTCTGGGGAAAAAGGAAAATTTATCCACTGGATTTGTAAGTCGATTAACGAATTCCGTAAATAACCACCATCTCCAACCATTTATTATATTTATTTACAGTTATCCTGTTAACGATTTTCTAATTCCAAAGCCGTGATGAAAACTTTAGGCGGTTTATAATTATGTCCTGTAGTATTGCTTACCGCTGATAGATGCAAAGAATTGTTTTCAGTTTTTCATTCTGTAAGAATTTTTAATTACGTAATAAATTTTAAAGAAATACAGCTAAAGCAACAAACTAAAGCAAAATTAAACAAGACAAAAGTGGCGACTGTTTGTAGATTGATTGTATTGCTATTACCCATTGTTTCGAACATTTTTCTTCTTTTGAAGCATATCTGCAATAACAGTAATTATTTCAGCATACGAAAACTCCCAATAGTTAGAGCCCTGGAAGACCATGCTGAGTCTTGCCAAAGCTGTTTGTCGCCGCTGAAACTTTTTGATGCCAGCATATCGGATAAATTGTTAGAGACAAAGTGTAAGTGATAATCTTTGCTGAACAAGTACAAAAGACACAATCAAGTTTCATTTTCGGGTTAGCAGTAGAAGACGAAGACCTGCTGTCTTAAAGATGCAAGCTGCGCCAGGTTTTGTGATCAAAGTAAATCCCGATGCTACAGGAAAAATAATTGGAAATGCTGAAACAGCAACATTTATACTATTTCATATAAACTTAAGTTACTGACTGATTAAAAAAAAAAAACTTTTCAACTACTTTATATAAGCATGACAATTTTCTGCTTCTACAAAGTTATGCACTAATATCTTACATAGCGAATAATCGTTTAAAAAAATGAAAGCGGCCTTTCTGTATTAAGGTAACACTTTGCTTGTATGTCCAATTTCTTTTTTCAACCATGTTATGAAATATTCCAAACTTTAACATAGGTGAATTACAGGTGAAGGAACCTCTCTGTAACAAATAACAGGAGAATTTAATACCTTCCCATAAGACCGTAAGATTTAAGAATTATGTTTACAGCGAGTGGTTTAACTAAAACCGTTAAAACAAATGTTATTACGTATTAATTTAAAAAAATTTTCTGTCCATCACCAATTGTCTCTAACAAGAACAGCGAAAATCTTCGTATAGCGATAAAATAGGTTACAGGGGATCGTTATTTCCAATTTTACAATAAAAGATAAATTACAAATCAATCTGTTTATCACAGATGCTATTCAGTGGCGAATAGAAAAAATGTCCAATTAAATCCAATGTACGTTAATGGGGTGATAACGAAGCTCATTCCAAACCCTTATTCTGCATCGCAGTTCAGTTCAAAGCGACTTAAATGGTACTATTTTAAAAAGAATTTTTCACTGTTCTGAAATCCGACATATTATAAAATGAAAACTAACTTTTATCATTTTTTGAAAAGCGTTGTTAATCCTCAATTTATAGCTGTTAGAAAAGTTTCTTTAAAAACCCACTTGCTATAAAACTACATGAGAACCATAGATTTCACGGATGAAAAAACTAAAGATTTACTGCATTAAGAGGAATCCGATTACATGACGTTTAGCCTCATTTTTCAATGGCAAAATAGACTGACACCTGCAAAATTGTTGTAGCTTCATCTCTATAAACTACAAATCTACTTCGTTATAAGGAAGCAGATTACGCAAACCTGAAATGTACTATTGTACTGCAAGATAACCCATAAGTAACATTTATTTATCTACAGTCAAAGTTGCTATAAGCTAGAGGTTTACTTGAATGTAAAAAAAAAGAAAGTTTCAAATTTCATCTGTGTTAAGTATATTGGACGCCTCTATTAAAAAAAAACTGAGCTGAGCAAATCTTAAGCCTCCCTGACTACTTAAATTTCCGTGGAGGGAAACCACGACAGGAATGTATCAGACATCTCCCATGCGCAAAATCAGCCTTAGAATTTATCCACACATATATGGTTTACTTTGAGTAGCTAAAAAAACACAAATCAAAATACAAAAAAAGCGAAATGAATTTCCAAGCAAGCTGAAAACAGTAGTCAAGGCATTGCAATCTGTTAAATAGATTCAGGTTTGTATTTTTAGATTTTTATTTATAAGCATCCGATGAAACAATGACAAAGTTTTTCTAAGGTATTACTGTTCAACGAATAATAGTCCCTATTGATAATCTGATTGTTTCCTTATTAAAAAGCTTCTGAACAAATATTTATTACGGTCTACTACTGGCCACGTGATCGAGATAAGTAGAGATTTCATCGGGAGACTATTATCATGGCGGACGGAGACAAAATATTTTAAAGACTTTCGCCTGTTGCGCACGTAAACACTTACGTGTGTTCTCTCTCTCTCTCTCTCACACATGGACGCATGTACCTCCGGACTATATATGGTCGGTATGTGAAAAAGCACAAATTTCAATACATGCCGAAAACTAAACATAAATAATAACACCGATGGAAGACCTGTTATACGATTATAACTTATCTAATTAGGCGAGTAGCTTCAGGGGGAGATAACCTCGCGCGTGGTGTAACGCAGGTTGTACTCTTATTGCTGTAGAAGTCTAAGCGTGAAGAAACTGATACCACGTGGTTGTTGGACAACATGAACTTACTGCGTGATTCAAACAAATAAATAATTTTTTTTTTTTAAATGATGATTTTACACAAACATTTCTAATTAGCCGCACGTGACAAGGTCGTGTTGTCGGAAACATTTCATTAGTTCTTATCGGTTCTACGTTTATTTCCAGCACACGCCTCGTGGGTTAAATTAAAAGCGGGAATTTACTCATGGCGGGTTTATCCGAGTCTCAGAAACTCTAACCAACCAAAAATTCCAGCACCGGTGGCTCC
Source organism: Nautilus pompilius (assembly GCA_018389105.1). Lineage (NCBI taxonomy): Eukaryota > Metazoa > Mollusca > Cephalopoda > Nautilida > Nautilidae > Nautilus > Nautilus pompilius. The sequence goes on along the minus strand of JACATO010000316.1, from coordinate 1,462,011 downwards.
TCGATTCCCGTTCCTCTGATTCCGACGAAGTTTCCGATAACTGAAAGGAGGCTGAACCAAGTAAGTAAACGACTAAAAAACCCGTCCTCGGTACGTGTTGGTGCATTGCTTGGAAATACTGTTTCTGTTCAGGTTTCTAAACACAGTTCTATGTTAAAGATGCAGGTTTTTTTCATCGAACGAATATCTCGAACTATAATATTATCGTTTCATTTCAGAAAGAATTTGTATTTGGAAGTACAAGCGACGCCGTTTGCTTGCAAAAGGGATTCTTTAAAAAATTTTGCAGTGCACCATTTTCATAAAAAGCCAAATGTAAAAATCACTTTTTTACATTATTGTATGTTAGATTTATAGGTAGGTGATACTTTAAATAACACATAAAATTCAAACTGTACACCCCCACACACACACACTTACACCTATCTCTCAACACGCAGGCACACACCGTTCTTCTTTAAATGAAGAAGCTCTCCAATCAACAGCTCCTCTTTAACAGAACCCCCTTCACTTGTAAGCGAGAAGTTCTCCAGCTGATCACCTTGAAATCTTAGTTACACTCGAGTAACAAACCACGAACAAGTAAAATAACTGAGCCGCTTATGTCCTGGGGAGAAAGGTTTTTCAGAAATATTTATCGCTCAAACACAGACGGAGCTTTGCCCCCCCCACGCTCTTCTTTCCTTTAACCGCTCACACAAATAGACCGCAAGATCGATTCGAGGGAAAGATCAGTCCAGACATTTTCCCCTTTTTATTTGATTGTCTCGTCCCCCCTTTATCCGTCTCTTCAAAAATTCTCGGAAAGACAAACAATCCATTAACACCTTTGCGGTCGCCGCAGCTTCGTCGTCAATTATTTTTATTCCGGGAAGATGTTCAACTCTTGCAGATTTTTCTTCGACAGTCCTCCGCGCACCCGACCGACATAATTACGTGTGGATGGATGTCAGCAGGATCCCAGAAAAAGGGGGGACAGCTTTAAGGGCCGTGCAAAAGAACCGCGAGGGTGACTGTCATTGTTATTCCGACGAAGATCACCAGCAACAATCTGTCGATGATCAGAGCCAGTTGCTGCCACTCCTGCTTCACGTGGTCCCGCCGATCCTGCTCTGCTAACCGCATTTCGTTTCGTTCTATCGTCTGGTAAACCTTTTGCAGCACCCGCATAAACTGCCTCTCGAAGTTTTCGCTGGATGACGCTGTAGCCGACGGATTCAGTTTGCGCATGAGTCTGGGCGAGAGTCGGCCATTTTCCGGCAACTTGTCTGTATCAAATCGCCTGTAGTAATCTTGCACGGGCGCTTGCGTCTGCAAAGAAAAATTAAAAGTAGTACCAGTCAATACTTCCAATAAAAATCGAACGTTGTACCATTTACGACTACCGGCAGAAATCGAAAGAAATTCTAATTTCATCATATACTGTGCTATATTTATAGTATAACGTTCTCCTATTTCAGTCACAAATGTATCTAAAGTGTTAGATTATAAAAATACAACTGCAGTACTAAGAAATCAAGGAAAAATGATGGAAAATATACTGTTGTTTTTTACTTAGAAGGCGGTACTAGAAGACTGCTTGGAAGAATGGTGGGAAAAACAGTAAAAACCATTGTTTTCTCATCTAGACTGCGAAACAGCATCGGAATTCCGGATTAATTGTCAAAAGGACATGAACGTGGCTCTGACTTAGAAGTTCGTACATGGAATGGGGTGTGCCCAGCTAAGCTGATGAGCGGTAGGAGACTGACCGCTCTCTGCTAAGCTCACTATCTTGAGAGCACTGTGAACAATGGACCGAAACCTCCTGAAATATAATATTCAATTGAGAAGTCCCTCAAAAGCACCTTGAGAGTATCTGAAAGTTATATTTAATATTTTGTGAATGTATTCTATTCTTTTCGTTCTTAGTTTTTAAAAAGGTAAATTGTTTTATCATGTAGCTTTTACAACGTCTACTAAAATTTGGAAAGCTGATATCAAAACTGAAAACATAATTCATATATATACCGACTTTCAGAATTATGATTACGTTATGTAAGAACACTGTTATCTGCTTTTAATCACCATACTGTTAATGAATAGATTATTATAGCAAAACCAAAAACTAAATCTGATTATCCATATATTAGAACATTAGTTGGGACCTCGTTAGTTATCAGCTTAAGCTTCTTTCATCAAAATAACCATCTTTCATTTGAATAACTGCTGCTGCCACCCTGTTCAGTAACTTTTTAAAATATGGCCTTGTAAGTAACTACAGTCCTGTTGCAAGTACTTCAGTAGTTGAATATCAGTGGTTAAACCGTTTTTCGCGATCTCGTTCTTCCTACATAAGTTAGATGGGATTCAGATTTAGAGACTGAAGGAGCCAAAACATGGCTTTTTCTCCAAAGTGTAATTTTGATGTTGTCAAGCCCAGTGAAGTCGCTTTTTCTTGTCACAAGGTTTAAGCAAAAACTTTATTTTTCAGCTTCTCAGTCATTTCGACCTCTTCTTTCCTAACTATCTTTGTGTGGCAGAAGCTGTGGTGCTGACTTTTGCAGATATATTGTGGTCAGCTTAATTGGCTATCTGTCTAGGAAGCAAAACTTTCAAACCAGCATCCCGTCTTTTCTTTATAGCTTCTATCCTTTTTCCTCGGCTCGATCGTCCACCGCTTTGTGTAACTCAAACATCTTTCATCAATTTTTATTTGGAGTAACCATTTTCATAAAGCACATTAATGGATAGCCTTTTTAATGTGTATTCTAGGTGCCATTTTTATCTGCTAAACTAAGTAATAGCATTCAACGTCCATCACAATTTCTACAAAAAATATAACATTAGATAGCAATTATTCGCGTTAATAGTAAGAAACATTAGATGAACACGATAACACCATACTTTCAGCTTAATAAATGTAACATTCATAGAAATGACATCCTATAAACAATCTTGAAGTGATAATAATAATTAATGGCTTATTTGCTTTGATACACGGTTTATCATAATTTTAATTCTTTTTGTATGGATGATACATTTTCGTTAACAATAAAGCGTTTAAAAAAACAGCTAACAGTGCTTTCGTAAGATTGCTTATAGATTTGAAAGCCGGTGTAAAGCGACCACTTTACTTAGTCTCTCACACATCCACAGAGTCGCCCATAACTGTTGACTTATCATTAAAATGGCGCGTATTCCAAACGTAATCAATTTAGTATCGAATGCATATATGACTGTTAAAAAATACATACGCTAGGTGCATTATTAATAAATTTATTTTTGGAAATCTTTTCAAGCCAGAGTTTTTCTTCGAATTATTCTCATTTTTGCTTGCTGGCTGTTTTACATATTCCTGGCATCCAAGTTACTAATTTCTTCATAAATCAAGATGGAGGAAAATCAATCAATTCCTTGCTTGTTATCAGAACTGCGGAACGTTAATTATTTCCCTATTTCTAGCACAGATAAGCTCAATAATGTTGCCTTCCGGTGATTGGGTGGCGAGTTCACCATTTTGAAGATCTCATCTGCTTTTCTTTGTGATGGATACTGCTGACTGAATCTTTGAGCGGATGGTCAATGTCTTTTCGCCTGCTCAAGCTGGGGCGCTTATCATTCGTTGGACAGAAGACGCAGCATGACCCCCCCAAAATCGCACGATGTTGCTCCCTTGTAAAGCTTCTCATTGATGTAGAAACGTTAAGCGGCTTTCATGTGGGTTTTCTACAATCTTCTACATTGAAATATACCGCCCAAGCCTAACTTAATGCATCCTACAGCCCCTATCGAACATCTTTCCTCACATTCTTTCGACATATTGTCTTCTGCTCAAACCAAAGGTTTCAAATAGACTCTTACCCAACGACAGATAATACCTCGCTGGGTCTTAGTGATTCATTGCTGGATTAAGCCGTCATTTTTATTTCCACTTCCGAGAAGCTACTCGTGAGTGATCATTAACCGCCCATCAAAGGCCCCTTGATGGTTGTCTTGGCGACGAAGGTCTTTGCGACAGAACTGTAGTCAGCTGCTAAAAAAAATCGGTCCTCCCTTGTCATCTTCCCCTTCCGTCTGTGATGGACCATGCATGCAGCTGCAATCCTTGCAGTCTCCGTGTTTATTTTTCAAGCTATTTCACGCTGAAAATCGGCAGCTTCAGCGCACGCAATTACAAAAATCCATTTTTCATGAACGATCTATCGATCTGCGGCCATTTATTAGGTGAAAATCAAGCGTTAGCTCCGCTAAAAATGTACGCAGATTAAAATCATTTATACGATTTTTAATTAATTTAAAAAAATTTTTTTCCCCCAGTTGTTGGAAATGTCGAGATTATGTCAAATAGCCAACAAACGGGAAAGGTGGATAGTTTCTCTATATATGGCGGCCATGACTGAAAACCAACCACTGTAAAAGGAAGGAAAACAGAACATTGACTTAAATGTCTTGTTTTATCAAATTTCCGAATCGATCTCACTGTTACACGTCTTGTTGTGCGTATACATTTTCTGACAGGATATTCTAACATTCTTGAAACTGTACGCACTAATAATTGCACACGGACTATTTTATTGGTAAGTCTCAGAATTGTGACCACCATTGTACATGATTAGCTCGACTGCATTCACATACAGAGCGACTTGATAGTTGAGTTATCTAATTCTGTTTAGTTGGGTTAGTATATTAAAAATGTGGTTGATCTATGAGGTTGTTACGCTTTTCCTTCATCCAGACAGCCGATTTCAATTCAATTGGCGGAGTATTTCAAAAACAATCAATTGTGTGAGCAGGGCTTTTGTTCTTTGATTATTTGTCAGATAGCTTTGGTTAGAGCTTCGTTTATACTGGTCGTTAGTCTAATGTAAAATAACTCTTTTGCACACAGCGTCTCCTCGATCATCTTTCGCCATACAGTTTTAGCTAAAAGTGCCAAATTGATCAGTGGGCGCTAGCTGATGCTGATAACTCTCGCACGTCAGGGTAAACTCATAATTAGGCGACTGCGTAGCACACCGGCCTGCTGTAGCAGAGAGTTAGGGGTTGGGGACCGACGCGGCCTAAAGAAAGTCTCGTAGCATGGCTTCCTTCCGCTCTCCCTTCTCGACTAGTTTTCTTCGGGTGCTCCGGTTTCCTCAAACAGCTAATTAGAGAAGCTCTGGTAGGGGCGTTCGATTTTCGGCTGAAGACGGAAGTGCCATCCCCCCCACGGGGCTCATTAGCGACTTCCCCCGGCATAAATGTAGATTTAGACGACAATTATAGCCGGAAAGAGAGACGAGGAGAGGGAGGGAGATGGAGAGAGGGAGACGGAGAGGGTGAGAGAGGGAGAGAGATCATTCATATTGTTTCTCGTTATAAGAAAGTTTAAAACAAGGAGAACTTAATTGTAATTTGAAAAATTAATCACTTCTGTTGATGACATTTGCTTTCAAACGTTTATTTTTGAAAAATCTTGTTTTTTAACATTCTTTATTGACTTAGATTGAACAGTTAATATAAGTTCCCCCGAATGATGCTAATCGATAAAATGTAATTTCTCCGGAAAATACTTAATAAATATTATAAGCGTAGTTAAGTATTATTTAGCTTAAACTCGTTTCTGTTATGAAACAAAAAAAAATTAATTAAATATTTAGAAAAGCCTTTAAGAATAATTTCCTTGTAATTATAGCAGACAATAGATATAAAATCCATTGAATAAACCATCAGGTTATTAATTTAAGTTTTTTCGTTTCTACCATAATAAAAGAAGGATAAAGATAACAATATGCTATTAGGGTCCGAGAGGCGCTACTAACTGTAGGCCCCACCAATGAAAGCTTCCTTGTCTTCGCCCCCATCCGGTGTCCTTTTAACAACGTGATAATTAACATGGCTCCAGGAAGAGACGATTTACATCCCTCAGAGAACTTAATTACTTCGGTTAGAGTGTTTCAATTACATACAGTGTTTATAAAGCACGTCTAAAAATTACAGAATGCGTGTTAGTTTGACATGTTTGCAAACCTGAATCTTTTCTGTTTTTTTTTTTTTAATTTTTTAACGGATTTTATCCAAAAAAAAGAGAAAATATATTAATAACCGGTGATATTTCTTTCCCTTACACTTGTCATGTTCCATTCGGTGCCTTCGTCTAAATTACTCGGTCCTTTAGATGGCAGCTGAGCATGGAAATTAAGAAGCAATACTCTGAATTAAAATCTTTGCTTAACTTTTTTTTAATAACTAAAAAAAAAATTTCTCTATTTTTATGCTTTGGTTTTGAAATTGTGTGAATCGACATTGGGACAAATATTTTTTTAAAAAGTTAATAATAATGAATGAAAGGGGTCCAAAGACGTTCAGTAAACATCACTATACTGCACACACACAACAGCTAAAATGGCTTCCCTTAATCACAGAACCGGGATAGAATTTGTTGAGCTGTTAATAACTCAAATTATTTAACTTGAATGCCTCACCAATAACCATTTCTTGTGCCAAAATTAAGAAGACTTTTGTTCTTTTAAGCGTGTATTATGTGTACGCAGTGCTTTATTTCTTGTAGTTTCCTTCTCTACCCTCTCCGTACAACCAGGACCGAATACCGCAGACAACAAAGGCGGAAAGGAGACTTATTGGAATTCTTTGTAAATGGAGGAACCGCACACTCAGGAGAAACTTACGGTAAGCACCACCGTTCCGGGCCCGTAAGGAATGAAATGAACTTGAGCCATTTTCAAGCTAACTACGCTAACCAACCTTTAAAACAAGAACCGGAAGTTGCTGATAATGGGCTTCTCGGTGAAAAGTAAAGAATTCATCTTTTAGCCTTTCCTGCCATGTTGTTATCGCTGTCCTGCGGAATAGTTGATTAAAAATTCTACTATTCATACAAAGAAAAAGATAATTATGGAAACATATTTGAACAAAATGCAACTTGAAATTCTACGCTGCGTGAAAAAGAAAATCAAGATAAGTAACTTATGTATCCCCACCCCTGGAGGTTCGTCTGTACACGTAATGTTCCACGATGAAATTTTTGGTTGTATCCGTTAATGAGCAAAATATTTCCACCTGCTCAGGCTGAAATAATTCGAAACAACTCTTGAAAATTCCAAAATCCACATTACCGGGAAAATAGGTTCACGAGGACCCTAAGGAGAGTCAGGAACTCTAATTAATACAGAAAAAAAAAACAACAACACCATTCTGATAAACATAGCGACTGTATTCAAGCAAAATATAACGTTGTCCCAACCCATCAACATTACTAGTATCATAGTTAGCCTATAGGTGGAAGCACAGTCAGACTTTGCAAATGGAATCTGAAGCAGAAAGCTGTGAAAGAGTTTGTCATAAAAGAGAGTGTGTGCAGAATGGGAGGTAAGTTTAGTAAGAGTTACGTGTTTACCTCTCAGGAGTAACGCCGAAGACAAACTGAACCGCGTTCGGGCCAGCAGACACATCCAGTGTTGACACACCTGGCAACAAAGCACCTGGATGGACCGATTCGAACGCTATTTCACTCTGCTTTGTTTTAAGGTATTTCCACGTGGTGCTACATTCTGTGCGAATAATACGACACGCTTTTAAGATATCGGTTTCTTCGTTAATTAATTATAGCTCAATGCTCTGAGGTCGACCTTCGTGTGTAACATCAACAAGATGCGTTATTGGTTTTACTCAACATTTTCCAGTATCCGTCTGATTGTAAGCTTTGTATTAAAATTTTTTTCGTCTCTGATGCCACTAGAAGTTCGATTGAAATATAGACGATTTTATTTCACCATCTTTTCGCTCTGGAGCCATGAACAATTTTATGGCAAAAAAAAAAGAAGATAATTAGCCACTTTGTCCTTTTTTTAAAAAAATTATTAAAGTAGACATTTTTTCACCGAAGAGCTGGATCTTTCCATTTAGCCAGCACGGCCGTTATGAAGCGTGAGCTTTTGTTTGAAGCAAGAATGAACGAGATTGAATTTGCAAGACTATAGAGGGAAGAATAAACTGAAAATCAATGTAAAATTTATTGCTGTGTATAATGGAGCAAAGGGAAACACTACAAATTGTATATTGATGTTTTTTACCCTCTTCCATTTTGCCACTCCCTCAACGTCTCACACGAACGGGTAATTATCATCGGCGGGCCCTGTAATCCATTATTTAACGTTCGAAAACATCACAGTTTATAAAGACTTTTAGGAGAGAGGACAACGAGCGTGGAGCCAGCCTAATTGAGCCTGAGGAGAGAAAACAGAGAGCGCTTCTGATTAATTAACTAGTGACGTAATTTTTTTTTTATTAAAAAAAAAAAGAGAGAGAGAGAGAAATATCTCGAAACAACATAATTTGAAAATCGTAAACTCCCAACGGAATGCCTCGATCTAATTAAAAAACAACAAAACCGGAAGACTGGATTTGTCGCCACGGTGCTCATCCATGCGAAAGCAAAACAAGTGCGATCCCTGTCACTTTTATTTCTGATTAGCAATAACCGGAGACGGTCGGTGGGAAGAAGTCGCTAATCTGAGGCATCTCTCATCCATTGGGTTTTGGATTTTCCGTATGGTAGAGGCAGGATCCGACAGCTGGAGAAGTCTTTGGATTTTACCCTTTGGCACATTACAAACCGAAACCTTGGAATAGCCCCAATGATGGGTGAAGAAAAGAGACATGAACAGCAACGATACCAAAAGAAATTTTCTTTTCATCTGACATCGGTATTGCTGAAAATACAGACAAGCTGCTCTTTCCCCCTTTGTATCGGCCTTTAACCTTAAATGGGCGGCCGGATCGCGAGGGGTCCAGTATGGTGTGTCAAACTTCCGATGGCGGGTCTTTCTCGCTCGTCTCTCCGTTTGCATGGGTTTCCTCTCGCAGCCAAATAGAGAGATTCTAGTCGGTACTTTCCATTGTCTTCTAAAAACGGAAGTTCCACGCCCTTAGAGCCTAAAGAATGGCATATAACCATGGATACCAGCACATCGTTTGTTGCGCCTACAGCAGGGAACGATGATGATTGACGAAGATGAAAAGCAACTGCAAACAATTTTCTTGGGTAACACTAATCGCTCTCTTTGGTTTTCGGAATACCCCATATCTGACCGAGGGGGTCGCCTAGGAGACAGGGCGCCATTTTTATTTTGTAGAAATATAACGACGATAACCGAGGACGAGATAGCGGGGGGGGGAGGAGAGATTCGGACAATAAGTAGTTAAATAAATAAACAAGTTAAAAAAATTATAAAACTTCAGGTCGACGAAGAGAATAAAATAAATGTAATCATTAATCTGAAAAAGATGGCAATTGGCTGCCGCCTACGTGAAACAAACCCATAGCCTTTTAGCCGGATCAGCGTCGTGAGAGGTGGGGAGGACGCGAACTGAAAACCGGTTTTCTCTTTGATTATCTCAATGAAATAAACCCAGTTTGCGCCTTAAGGCTTAAGCGGCAGGTAACTCGCGTTGCTATAGAAACTGCACGTTGGCAATCGTACCGTGCCCCCTTTTTTTGTTTGTTCCCAGATGGATGTTTTCTGGTGTGGTGCAGAACCGTTAATCAGAGAACCGCGCTCCATTTTATTTCCAAACGATTCGGCTCCAGTCGGAAGGAGGCCGGGCTACAATGAGACCGAAACGGATTCGATTTTCTTGTATATCACCAAAATGTCACTTCCACGCTTTTATAGCCCGACATTTTTCTCATTAGTTCTTTAGAGTGGGTCTGCTATCTTCTGTGGCCATGGAGAGGAGAATAAAGAGCAGAGAGGCCGCGGACGGGCGTAAAGATTTAACGCTGCTGAAACGATACGTAATTAAACAGGAAGAAGTCGCCCACACTCACACTCACACTCACCAACTCACACTCACCAACTCACACTCACATCAAATAAGGAAATCGAGGCTAAAAGGCAAGAAAGCAATGAAAGTGTCTGAAGCGAGGCGGACGCAATTGAAAACCGGCCGCAGTTTTCCATTGCAAGCAAAATTGGAAATTCTGTCTGTGACTAAGTAAACAAGTAAAAAGTAGCAAATTCCGGATTACTATGTTTAAAAATTAACGTGGTAATTAACACCACTGCATCTTGTTTTTATATCGAAGACAAAGCCACAAGAACAACAAACTACTGGTGAATCAATTGGACCCGAAATGGACTGGACGAGTGGAGCCGACACCACACCGATTTGCATATGTCAGGTCGGGTTAAAGGAACCAAACCAGTGCTTTGGTCCGCTTTCCCGTTTTGTTGCAAGTACCATCAAAATGATTAAATGAGAGTATAAAAATAATTAAAGGATAAAATCAAAGAAATGTGAATAAAATAAACGACAAGACAAGACAGACATTGTCCATTATGTCTTTTTTTTTCACCCGTAAGCTGATAATAGGGAATGTTTGTATTCGTTCTATCACTTCTGGTAACATATACCAAAGTCTGCTTGACTTAAAAAAACAAAAACTTACAGAATATATATATATATATATCTTGTCCGGGTACAGATTTTAAAAGAAACTAAAACAACAATCTTGCCTAATATTAAGCAATACAAGTCATTTAAGTGAATTAGATTTTATTTATTTTTTTTTAAAGAAATAATTAGATTCAAAAGGCTTTTTTTTTAGGAAAGGGGGCACATGTTTACAGACGGCGCGAATGTTCGTCACGTTTTGACTCAGTAGAAACTAAGAACTGATCCACTAATAATGGAAGCACATCCAAAACAGTACATCAGATATTTTCTTTTAGAAATGCAGTTTACTTTGCATCCTCGGTTAATTTTCCTTTACTCTGTTTAATCTATTAAAGAGAATTTTCTATAAAAAGCGGACGGCCCATTACTGTTCAAATGTCAGAGATAAGTTAAAAAGTGGGATGTTTTCACTTGACTTAATATCACAGACTTCCTACATAAAAAAGATAATAATAATAATGAACTAAATCGAACTTTCCGGGCTTTTCTTGTATCATCAGTTTTCCAAAGATACGGGCAGGACAGGCGTTCAATGCGTTAATCGATGTCGTTTAGCGTTTAAATCAAAAGCCACGTAAAGACGGACTTTACTCACCTTTACTGACTCGTTAAATATATAATGTTATCTCTGGAGATGCTGAATACATTAAGTCTTTACAGTCTCAGTAAATTTCATGGAAAAGGTTTTTACGACTGGGCGTCAGCTAATGTCATGTAGAGACGGACATTAGTTGCTATCGTTTAGCGGAAGTAGAAGAGTTGTGTTTTCGGGGACAGTTTAATGGAACTGAAGAACAAAAAAACGTTACTTTGGTATTTTGCAATAGATCAGAATCATAAAGGGTCAATCTTGTTTCTTTTTCAAGTAAAAGCTAATTGGATTTCCTTAAAAAAATTTTTAAAAAACAACAAAAACATTTTAATCTTTACACGTGTAGCCATGATCCACAAAAGGATTCTTTAGATTAGCTTCATCAAATCGAATTAGGGTTAGGGTGACCAAAATGGAAAATGTAACGATATGACAGCCAACATATCGGTGCAGGACTTCTGAAAAAGACCCTATAAACCCAGATAACAAGTGGATCACTCAAAAGCAGACATTTAAAAGTAGCCATGGGTACAGAGTCGAGCTGAGCCTGATTTGAACATAGGTTTTGTTACTGCTATTTACTGGGTGATGCGAACTTTCGGCAACATCTGTACGCACTAATACTGTGCTCCGCTGACGTTCACTCGCTGATCACTCCCGCTACAAAACCTTCTCCATTTGGAAAATTCTCTAATGAAAGGTTTTTGGTGGCCGTCTGATCTGACAGACAAATGAATTATCTGGCCTTCGTTGTGGAGAAGATCCAGAAATCGATTTTAATTTTACGTTCTAAGAAAATCAATCGCTTTTAGTTCTTACGGTGGACAGAGTCGTTGCTTTTATGGTCTTTTAATTTAGCGGAAAAAATGTCTTGGGGCTTACAAAGAATGGCCCTGGCGTGCGGCGGAAAAGGATAAGATGCGATGGCGAGGAGCTTTAAAAGTCGTCTGTTAACGGACGATAATTTAGTTTATTTATTTAATTTTAATTTATGCGAAAACGAGCAACTTTTCTATGTGACGGGGGGTTCGCCTCAGTTAAGAGTCGTCTCTCTCTTTTTTAAATCCCTTAAAGCGGCCATTCCTCGAAATCGTCTCTAACCCGGAAGCAGGAAAACGAGGCGAGCTCGTAAAATCTCGTATCAAAATGGCGTACCGCTGGATTTTTACATTCTGCTCGACCAAATCCACCTAAATCTTCTTACCTCGGTGTAGACGAAGAGACAGGCAATTAAAAACGGCTCGCATAGTTAGTTAATCGTACAAAGTCATCGTTTCTCACGTTTGCACGGTACTGAGGGAATTATCCAAACAGCCACGCTACCATTCTAGATTGCCACACACATCACACCACCGATAACATCAGCATGCTGCCAGTTTTCCCATTTTCCGGGCACTCCTGACGTCGCCGCCAGATAACCCTGCCACTGGCCCTGGCGTCCGGCTTTCGACCAGGTCTGGTCTGCCTGAATAACCCCCGTCACTAGCTCGGGCGCGAGGATTCGGTAAATAAGGGGAGGTTTTCGGTATGACGTACCCCCCTTTTTTTTAAATAAAAGAAAGAGCGAGTTTGATCACGTGGTGTATACTAGGCGCCCTCTGCGGCTGGGTGAGGCGGGACTTGTTTTCACGACTGGGTGATTAAGATGAAAAGTGCTGCCAATTTTTAAATTAAATTCACGTTCTCGTGGCTCGTCCTGCAGGTGGGTGCCAGCCAAATGATTGCTGGACGAGGTAAATACGATCGTCTGAGACTTCATCAGATTGCGGCTGACCCGCTGGACATGGCGCCTCCATTTAAAAAAAATAAATGACTCGGGAGGAGGGAATTTGCCAATTAAAGCGCAAAGAACCAACGAACTTTCATTAAGCCCCCCGCCCCAAGCAGTTATTTCCTTGGAGAGAGAAAACTCTTTAAAGATCTTGGGTATCAACGCCAGGCGACTAAGATTATGGAGACATGCATAGTCAAACCTCGTTTTATTTTCCCTGGAATAGGATAATTTAAGGACGGAAACCGCTAACTGGAGAAGTGTAACCGAGTTAAGCATCGTGTTGGTTTCTGGTTTAGCTTCGCCATGTATCAGGAGGCAGGTCACTGTCCGTTAACCCCACGTGCCGGATATCGTCGATTTCACTCGACCAGAGTCTCGCCGACGATTCCCACGACACTACCAGCTGCAGATGGCCGGAACAAATCTCTAACCCTAACCCCAAACCCTTAATCATTTCTCGCAAAATAAAACGACATATTTAATCACTGACCAGTTTCTTCACTTCATTATTAATAGCTGACTTCGGATTCTCTAATTGAATATCAGATGTATTATAGCCGCGCGACCGGTGTGATGAGGACAGGCGAGAGCCGTCGTTAGCTCGTCCGAGTCGTCGTCGCTTTACTGCTCGTTGATGGAGGGGAAAAAAAACCAGTCTAAGGGAGATAACAGTGAACAACTTTGCCGGATGTGACTGCGATAAAATACACGGGAACGCAGGCGTTGTATTTGCATTCGTGCGAGTATAATTTTTTACTGATGTAATAGGTAATATTAATTAAAACCGAAGGATAAGCGAGACGTGAACGGGTTTCCCAGCGGCGCCCGAGGAAGAAACCTACCATTCCCTCTTTCGACATGAGAGGTATGTCCAGTCGGATGAAGAGGATTTTCGCCAGCAGCCCGAAACACAGCTTCTTCAAGATGGACGGTACCTCGTAGCCGCGAGTTCCCTTGTGGTGGATGTTGAGAGTCAGAACAGTCATCCCGGTGGCGAAAGACACGATGGCGATCGTGATTCCGTAGTACAGACCTGGAAAGGAAGAAAACCGGGTGAGAAAAACACCTGCCACCTCCTCCGGGTCCAGATTTAAACCGGAAGTAAATAATAAAACAGCTAAGCTAACCGACTTACCTGTCTTTTTGAAACACGCGCGTGGCTAAACCGACCTGTCGTTGCGAGACCAGTCGACCCCCACCCACCACCTAATGACCATCGGATCAGGTTCCTGTGTAATCTCGTCAAGTTAAATGGTTTATATTTTCAGTACGTAAAATTAAATATTTAAAACGTTAATGAGACTCTCTTTTTCTTTTTTTTGAAGCAACCATCAAAGTTAGGAAACATACCAGGCCTTGGGAAAGAAACATTCTTAATATCTCAATAAAGGTCATACAAAGTCAGCCTCGTTAGTAAGCGCCAGACTTGCGAGGGGAAACCTAAGTACCCGGAAGAAAAATGCATCAAAAAGAGACCGATTATAAACAACAAGCGACAGTCTGTTGCGCACGGGTTTTATGGATGCGCCTTCTCCTCCCGCAAGTAATCAGAAAAGTTCCAACAACTCAGTCACCTCTCATAGAGTATAAGAGCATCTTTTGGATACCCCATCGTTAGACCCACGGTACGGCGACTGTATGTGGTACACACACAGAGGAGACATATATTCTGCAAAGTCGCTAAACCGTTTCCTGCTACAACGGGTTAATTTCTTAAAGCTGACAGCAGCAACCCGGTGTCAGTTGATTTGAGAGTGCCGCATCTGTCGCTGTTATCGACGTGATAGCTGCGACCGATTCCTCGGTGAGTAATATACATAGCGCTGAATATTTTCCTTCCCAGCAGCTTTTCCCTCCCGAGCTTGACATCGTTCCGGCGAATACACTTGCCGCACGCCCCCTCCCCCTGGCGGCCATAAAAAAAACACGCACTGGCCACTAGAGAAGTAACATCGTTTTTGACGATTGACGTTTGGGGCAGTGCAATTAAATTAGAAAATTCGACAGCTGTGCTTGACGAAAAATTAATAACCACTTGTCAACAGGCCTTTCTCTTACAGCCCTCCCTTAAAAACAAAAACAAACCAATAGACAACAATAGGGGTTGATTTGAATATTGATTAATCGAGTGATTTTATTTCTCTCCTCTAACTTTATAGAGCGAACTAGGTCCACAGTGTTATATGGCGTTATTTGTATAGACTGCTACGGTTGCAGTTATGATAGGCTGAACAGCCTAGAATTCGCTGTAAATACTTTTTGTAACTTAGGGTCAGGGTTAGTTCAGAGTAAATAGCTCTGTTAGCTGAGCACCTCAGCACTTGCATTCGTAGAATATTAGGTTATTTCTCTATGATGTTTACAGTGACATGACATTTTTCTCTGAAACTGAAAATAATTCGCGCCAGAGATACTTTTTTTTATGTAATTTCAAGAATCGAGACAGATGGAAATTAAATCGCAGCTACCAAGCACCCGACTTTGCAGTTCCTTTGCTTTAGAGAATCGTTATGTCGAGAGTGCCACGGCTTTGTTTCCGGTTGTGCACAATGTAACACCTGGTTTACGTAAACTGTAAGTAATAACCTGTGGACCATTAAACAGAATCGCTGCTGAATTTACCGGACAGGGAAATCCAATGGTTCTTTATGTTGCTCTACTCCAGTGACTCTTCCAAATGCAGTGCCGACAGATGACCGGGACCTATGAACACCAGTGGGAAGGGAACTCTTGGCTGGCTCGTTACGGGGCTGGTAGAGAAGAACGAGAAAAGCCACAGATTATGAAACTAGGAATTAAAATTCTGCCGCCGCCGCAACAAAGTCATCGCGTCGCGTCTGTACGCAGACTCAGAATCCTTTCCTTTGGGTAGTGCCACATATTTCTTGGATGATAAGTGGACTGTGTAACTATAGTTACAAACCAGTAACAACAGCACAAGAGAAAAGTCATAATATGTTTTTGCATAGACGAATTAGAAGAAATTTGATCAAATTAAAAATGATTTTGTCGCAAAAACTCATTGCCATCAACATAGATGGAGTCTCCAGATATATTATATCTACATGCTAAGATGCTGGCTAGGCACTCATGAATAAATACCAGAAACGATCAGAAATTTGTAAATGTCTTAATTTAGCCATAGTCTACGTGGAGAAACCCGTGTCATAGTAATGCCATGGAAAGTCTACTTTCAGTTATCGGTAAATACGGAATAACTATCCGAAGTACTCGCGTGTGCTCCCACTACTGTTAGCTTCAATTAAAGAATATTTAACTCGGTCATGATGAAAGAATCATGTAGACGAATTTTGTTCGAGGAGGAGGAGGGAGACGGTAAATGAATTATATTTGTACTGAAGGTGCAACGTAGTCCGTAATGAGTGGAGGCAGCAGAAATGAGAGGCAGAGACTGCGGCTCCGCCTACTGGTCACTCGTCTGCAAAGTTGTCAATATTTCTAAGGTTAATTATGAAATCAGGAAGCGAAGTCTAAATCGGGTTGAGACTTAAAACCTAAGAGCAATGTACACTTAATATATTTCTGGTGTTGTCGTCCCGATCAGCCGCGCACCCTCAACGCGGATTATCGTATAATCAGGGCACCAATCTTTACATGATATGTAAGTTTATTTACCAGTACTTTTAATGACAGTTTAAGTAGGATAATATTCGACCAAGATCTATTTAGTTTTTTTTTTAATTTATCAATTCGCAAAACTTTCTCATTTTTGAAAACAATTATGTAATCTCTAAACTTATGTCAACATAGCTATCCGAACAATAAATTTAATTGTACTGAGTTATCTCCCCTTATACAATATAATTCGTCATGATCTGAAATTTTCAGTAAAAGATTCTGACGTTTTCAAGAACGCACCTACAAAATATTCATTTATCTTGTCCTAGCTGCCCATAACAAAATGTATTCTGATGACTTGCATTCAGTTCTCGTTCGTTTTGCTATTATCAATTTGAATTGAGTAATTCCTACTTCCGGCGTGTGATGGAAAATACACAGATCGGAATTACAATATTCTGGTGTAGAATATTACTGAGGTCTCAAAAGGTGTTCAAGCTTCAGTAAAACCAGTAAAATAAAAGCAAAGATACTAACGCTACTGTTGCAGTCAAAAGTGATTTTGCAAAGCGATTTCAAACATCTAGGGGTGTATTTCAATGGGCAATGCAGAATTATGAGGCCAATAAGAATTTAACGCCAGACATCCGAGAAAGACTAGTGCAAAGAATAGGGTTGTCTAGGTAGGAAAACATCAATGCCAATTTGCTCAAAGGGGTTCCTGAAAATAAAAAATGCAGAAGCAAAAGGAGCGTGGTTAAGGTAACTTCAGCCAACAGCAGAACAGTTCAAAGGAAGTCACAGAAGCGCTTTTTAGATAGAAAAAATGCAATCGAAATATCTTGATATTACGTCTGCGAATGTAAAAAGCTACAATAGAACACAACAGTTTGAAGTCATACATGGAACAGCCTACTGCAGTGTGGCAATATTAAATGGATCATGTTGTAGATTCAAGGGGTTTGTGCATAAAAAGAATTGTGTATTGTAAAATCCCAACTCTTTGTTACTTAATAGGTTTAGGTTTTGAATTTCAGACTGATAAAAAATCCCCTCTACACACATTGAAAAAATGAAAAAGAAAGCGCTGTTTGTAGCGTAGGGGGTATCAAGTATGAAAATGACCACAGAGCTTCAATGTTGATCATATTAACAAGTTATAAACAAGAGAAATTTTGGAAAAAAAAGACAATTCTGCAAAAACTTTGTAACATTGTAGAGCATAAATCGATAGAAATACTCATCATACATTAATGTAATTTAGTAGAATAGATTTCTTCATAGATGCCAAGCTAGTATCAGATTTCCAGGAAGTAACTTCTTTGTCCGCGGTTCCTAAAGATGGTAAGGTATTATTGACGCTGCAGGAGAGCTGACTAAATAGTGACTTTCTGTCCGTTCCCTATACATGATAAGCCATTAAGAAATCTCCAAAAGAACTGACAGAATAGTGGTTTCTTTGTCTTTGATAAGATAGTATCACAAACTCCACAAGGGCTGAGTAAAGAGTTAACTTCATCAAATCTGCAGTGTGGCTGACTAAATAGTGACTTCAGTGGGCTGATTGGATAGTCGCATCTTTGCCCATTCCCCATAATATACTAAGATATTATGAAAACTTTAGGAAAACGGACTAAATAGAGACTTCTTTATCCACACGACGTACCTGCTAAGATATAAAATATCAGGAAAACCGAATAAATATTTGAATATTTATCCATAGCCAGAAGATGCTGAACTATTATCATACCACCACGAGAGCTTAACAAATAGTGAATTTTAAATGCATTTCCCGTATATGCAAAGATAATATAAACCTTCATAAGGGATAATTAAATAGTGACTTCTCTATCCACGAAAAAAGGGTAAGTTGGTTATGAGATATAAAGTTGTTTATATGTAAGACCAACTTTGTAAAAAAAATAACTTAGTTTTAAAATATTAAAATGTTGACGGCGTTCAAGTTCTATAAACAGTTCATTAAAGGAAAAAAAAAGATTTCCAAGAAAATGTGATCAAGATTATAATCCAAAATATACAGCTTTATATAATTTTTAAAAAATATATACATGCAAAGTACAACTATACATATGAACTGAAAAAGTAATAAAAATAGAATGAATATTTTGATGGTAAAAGTTTATTGTTATCGCTTTCATATAATATTATTATTTTAAACTAATAAATTAATTATATTTGAAATATTTTATTGCTGACTATAAAATTATAGTGTCTCTCTCTTTACTGACGTCATCTCTTTCTCTGCACTGACATCATCTCTTTATCTCTCTGTACTGACGTCATCTCTCTCTCTCTTTCTCTCTCTCTCCATCATCTCTCTCTCTCTCTCTCCCCACTGTTTTATGTCTTTATATTCTCAATTACACATTAAGTTTTTGATATCTTAAGTTACTATTATAATGAAAGTAAAGAACCAAAAAGTAGCTCTTTAATCAATCATGCTATATAGAACCCAACATAACCCGTTACTGAAGCGTCATAGAAGCCACCTTTGCTGCTCATCAGACCAATTTATTAAAGATTTTTAACTCGAGCGATATTTGATTCCACAATATTTTAACGCAGTCCCGACTAATCTTTTTTCCCCTCTCTCCCTTTCCCTACACTGGCGGAGTTTCTGTTGTGGCACTAAAGGCGAAGGAAATGAAGAACACAATAAGTCAAAAGTCACTTAAACACAGCCAACAGCGGATGTTCTGTCTACAACCCCAGACACGGCAACCAGGAAGCAGGGTATTGCTCTATCTAAGAAATTCATTAACTCTCGACTCTAAGCCAATAAAAGCTCAGTGTCGTAGAAACGGGAACGGTGGCATTGATTTTGGCCACCAGAGAAGTGATTCAATTCTTCTGGTCACTTGTCTGTCTACTCATCAGTAAGGCGATGGTCAATCAGACAAGAAGACAACCGTCTAAAACCATTTATGTAATCAGGATTTAAATGACGAAAAACAGCCATGTAGGCTTGCATACTATCCTGCTTTAGGGTTGGGTTTTCCGTCAGGGGGTATCTAATATCCAGAGTAAAAAAACACACGTAAATGGGAGTTTATTTTTTATAACATTCAGCATTATTTAACAGACTGATTTCCAAGTAAAGGCCAGAGTTTCTCAAGATTGAATTTTTATCTGACCGACGCCGCGACTCAAGTTTTTCGATTTTCTCGCTCGCGGTACACCTAATGGTGGAGACATTAGATTTTCGTCTGGTGCTTCCCTACTGGGAAAACAAACTCAAGGATAAAGAAATAAACAAATAATTACTTTTTTTACTATGCACCATGGTAATAAAAAAAAAAACAATGTTACATTTTGGACAGTATATTTAGATAATGACGGTATGACGCAAGAACCGTAACTCTGATATTTTTATTTCTTATCTAACTTTAAAAATATAGAAAAATTTTCGTATATTTAAGTACGTATAATAAGACTTTGGTTTTTTAAACAAAAATATATTGTTGACATTTTTCGTAATATTAATAAATTTTAAAATTATTTGAGCAAACGTAATTATACTTTTAAAAGAGATACTGACGAAAACTATTTTAATTTCTACTTTTATATACAGATTAATTGGGGGAAGACGTATTTTTACTTACAGCGAGTATCTACTTCGTTGAAAAAACTCAGTTATGAAGCAATTTTTACGTTACCAAAATGTCTATTGTCATCAACCAGTCTCAACGTTAATACGACCACGGTTGTCAGAAATATGTATGTCAGTGAGATACTATACCGCTGCAGAACGTTTTATCAACAATCTGCCGCTTAGTAAAAGATGTTCGCTCTGTCGGCGTGCGTTAAGAAGCCAAACAATAATTAGCAGTGTCGATTAATTCATTTAGTGTGAAGCATGAATAATTGATTAGCTTCTGTTGTTTAATAAACTTTCCCCAATTAATGGCGAAAATATGATGGCGACTTGCTGTGAATGCGGATGCAAGAATACGCTATAGAAAGGTAGAAGCTTTGTCAAGTTTTGAGAAAAACAAACAAAATAACATGGCTGACAGGTTAGAATTTTACTTAATGTACGTAATTCAAAAAAGAAATGTACATTTATGTAAACGACACGTGTAGAACTTTTTATACAGACTAAAAGTTTAAAAAGAGAATTGTGAACGGCTTTACGATCTTGAGACCGTCACAGAGAGCTAGATCATAGAATAAAAAGAAAACGAGTTGCTGGATCAACCAGAGAGATTTAATGTTCAAATTTTTCATTTGGTGATATCGCCCGTTCATTCCAAACATGATAAAACAGATTAGCCCCCCCCCTGTCAAGAATTATTTACATCGATTGCCTTATACTAATGCTATTGAGTTTTTGCGTAAACAAACAAGCAAAAGCAGTCGAAGGGCCACCTCATCGCGGCATTGGGAAGATGCAAATCTCAAGGTTGTTGCTAAGGTGTTGAGGTCTCAGTGTTAAAAACATGTCTTTAGAATTCGTCACAATGGCGCTCTAACAGCCAAAGTCTATAAACTGTGATTGTCGTTAGTGAATAAATCGGTAATGCATTCTAACGTATCGGAGCTGTTCTGCTTGTTGCCATGACGTACTTGGATAATACGACCGTCTCCAGTAACCATTGGAGTTCACCGTGGCAAATAAATGACCAAGTGTAAAGACGAATACAATTTAGTCATACAATAGAGACAAATCCCTGGTAAATTACCATGGACTGGTCGCTGAAGGAATGAAGTAAATTTAAGGAGGTAAGCAATACGTAACACTTGTACCATAGTATAGAGAAGAAAAAAATCTTTAATGCTACATTACCGATTTTTTTAATAGAGTGTAAACGTTGTTAGAATCCGTAACTTTTTACTTAACAAACTAATTATTCCTTTCTAATATGGAGCCTGGGTATCAGAGTTACTCAATGACGACAATAACAAGAATGCTTCTGCGTTCACCTTCGTAACAAAGCATCGAGTATTGGTGATAAATTAACATCGTAGGTAATCATCTTCATGTGCGACTATCATTGTTCTCCATTTTACTGGCAAAATGTCCGGACTTTTCAGTTAAATTAGCAATGTTCACGGGCTAATCTCTACAGGGTTACTAACGACCATAGAATAAGAAAAACTAGGACTACAAATCAGGAAGGAAACCGGGTCGTTTTTATAAAAACCAAAATGAACGCGTGCATTATCCCTTTATAGCCGTCTGTTTTTAATGAATTTTATCATCGTTGAAGACATCTCTCTCTCTCTCTCTCCCTCTCCATCTCTCTCTCTCTCTGTACTAACGTCATCTCTATATACTGATCTCTCTCTCTCTCTCTCATCTCTCTCTCTCTGTACTAACGTCATCTCTATATACTGATCTCTCTCTTCTCTCTCTCTCTCTCTCTCTCTCTCTCTCTCTCTCTCTCCATCTCTCTCTCTGTACTAACGTCATCTCTATATACTGATATCTCTCTCTCTCTCTCTCTCTCTCTCCCTCTCCATCTCTCTCTCTCTCCCTCCCTCTCCATCTCTCTCTCTCCCTCCTCTCCATCTCTCTCTCTCTCTCTCTCTCTCCCTCCCTCTCCATCTCTCTCTCTCTCTCTCTCTCTCTCTGTACTAACGTCATCTCTATATACTGATCTCTCTCTCTCTCTCTCCCTCCCTCTCCATCTCTCTCTCTCTCTCTCTGTACTAACGTCATCTCTATATACTGATCTCTCTCTCTCTCTCTCTCTCTCTCCCCCCCTCTCTCTCGACTCCATCGTAGAACGAATTTCACGTATCTCGTATTTGATCTTAGCATTCATTCATCTTTTTGCCAAGTTCTAATTCCGGCCCAGCAAATTGGTTAACTTCATTATTTTAATCTCTGACAGAACAAATCTCATTATCGATTTCTCGATCAGGTTTCCATTACAGTGCGCTATTTCTTGGAAAGATTTCCTAGGAGTTCGGCAAACACAACACAGGCCACCTATATACCCTATTATTTTTACTTTTGCCTCATTACGTTGCGTAGTCACAATCGGGAAAAAAAAAACATCAAAGCAAATCATAGAAGGGAGTTGTCATTATTTCATTTTAGAAATGCAGTAAATACTCATAAAAACAGCTAGGGCAGCAGCAACAACAACAACAAAATATTTCTAATTTTTTCCCTCTTGCTTTCCACTGCATAATTGTAAAATCTGGTTTTGCTTCAGATCCCAAAATCTCTCTCTTGATCAAAACGAGCAATTTCTTAAAATGGCGCTGTAGATTCTTTCTCACAATATGTTAATGACGCAAAAAGGGGACTAACACTGCAATTAAAAGGTAACACGATACCTTTAATTTAATATTTGAAAACGATTCATTATACCGACTCGTAGGTTTTTACAAAAAAAAATTTTTTTCTTCTAGTATTTACAGTGTCCTGCCATAACAATTAGGCGACCCGTTGTTATCATAATACTTTAGTTTGCTGCGGAAGTCGCCACATACAGACGAGGAGTAGGGAGAAATTCTTTACATCAGTATTTAGTGAGGCTGCCTTTAAAATCACGATAAACTTCCGTATTTTTTTTTTTTTTTGGCTGCTTCACGGTCTGTTGCTTGTTCTCTAATATCTGTGTGAGTGCTTTCTCTAGCTC
This sequence comes from Nautilus pompilius, assembly GCA_018389105.1. Lineage (NCBI taxonomy): Eukaryota > Metazoa > Mollusca > Cephalopoda > Nautilida > Nautilidae > Nautilus > Nautilus pompilius. Next base: position 1,439,012 of record JACATO010000316.1, on the reverse strand, counting down.
TGCCGTGTTTGGTGGAACGTAGGCTGCTATCATCTGACTATCTGGGTTTCGATCAAATTCATATTAGGACTTTGGAGTACGGAGTAAGCTGAATTCTTTGGCTCTTTTTCCAGACTGAGGTCATATAAGATATGTGACGCGTAGCGCCATCCTCCTGGAGAATCTCCGGCGGTCTTTTTAGTACAGTGGTAGGAAATGTACCTTCTTTTAAATCAACAGGGAGGATCGATTCGTCCTTTAAAAAACATTAGTTTTTTTTCTATATGGTGACTGAGCAAACTTTGGCCCGATTCGCCTCTAATATGGGTGACCGAACTAATATGGCACGGCGCCGTCAGGGGTCGTGGCAGTTTCTTCAGTTGATAGGCAGGTATATCTTTTAAGAGCGTTCCGCCAAAACTCTCTGTATGAAAAGGAAAAACAGACAGCGGAAGTCACGGATGGGATCAGACATGATGCCGGAAATGACGTCACAAACGAGAGTGAAGTATCTTGTTTTGAAGCAGGGTTAGTGTAAGAAATGAAGAAAAGAATCTCGTAGTTGCCCCAAAACGAAAGGTGAAAAATTATGTACAAAAGATTCTGCCTGGAGGATACGACACAAAATTTCGAGAAACCTGATCAGCATTGGAGCAAAAAACAAAAACAAAAAATTATCGTTAGATCTAATGAAGTATTTAACATTAAAAGTTAGATTTGGTATCGTCAAGTGTTGGAATTACTGGTTCAGTTCAATCTGATGCGTCTATTTCACTCACTCACACGCATAAGTTAAACTAATTGGTCAATGATAGTTGCTGGGACGTAAATGGGGGCAATCCATCAGCTCTTCGGTATTTGCGTTATTGCACTGTAGAACTCTCGTGGGAATTCTCTCCTGTCCACTGTGACGTCATCACCGCGTAAAGGTGTCGGCACCGTTCACCCAGACATTAGGGGATGGGAATAATCGTAGAAATCTACCTTTTGTTTCGCGTGAAGTCACAGATAACCAATTAATAATTAACAGGCGTGGAGACTGATAACTAATTCGCGATAAGTTTATTGGATGAGGAAAGTTTAAATTACAAGAACTGGTTCGATATGAAATTTTCACTCCCCTTTTCGTTGGAGGTGTAAAAACCCTAAACTTAGTCGCTGTCCCTGTTCCGGAATTGATCATAACGAAGGGCCTTATAAACCAGTTCAATCATAGCTGGGGCTGAAACTGAAGCGAATTAATAACTTCTGGATTTTAAGGGGTCGTAATTGTCTTCTGTTTCGATAATCAATTTCTGTCGGCCTCATCTGGGTTAGCGGCGACCTTCGAGTGACAAATATCGATATCGATTTTATCCACAGCCGATATAGAAAGGGACTGAAAATAACTCTGGACGAGGTTTTCAGAGAGGTCAGAATTGCGTGGATAGAAACGATCCTAGCTGAAGATGTATTTAATTCATTCACAATTCCATCGCGAAATGAATCTTCTCTTCTGTCAAGCTTCCCCGAGGATTTAGACAAGTTATAATTATGTCCTTAAAATTAGAAAAAAATATATATATTAGTACCTTAAGAACCGCATTTGTATCTAGAGTTTGAAACCTTTAATAACTAGGAAGAAAATTTCATTTCATCTTCTCGTAAACATCTATCAACTAAACCAGGCAGATTCAATATTTTATTTTACATGCATAAATTAAAAGAAATTAGTAAATATTCTGGACCAGTGTTAGCATATATATGTGTAAATTAAACTAAAGCAAACTCATTGTCACGCGTTGTTTCAATAAATTGTTCATCTTTAACTTCAGGGTGGTCAGACGAGATAGAGATTGAATCATTGCAAGGTCACAGCAAACGGTCGGTGGTTGACAGTTATCACCCTGTAAGAGACGCGGAAGTTGGCTGTTTGATAAACTGGATGAATTGTGCAAGAAGTCGGATAGAGGGATGTGTACTTGGAGGTGGAAATATCGCAGACTTCTTCTATTGTCTCTGCGGAGAGAGAAAAGAATAGCTGTGCCAGATGTCTTTTCTGTGTTTCTCGGCCAGAGATTCCCAAAGTGAGTGGCGAGCGGCTGTTGGGTGAGGGGTCAAGCCTGAGCGCGTGGAAGAAGAATTTAAGAAAACAGAAAGAAATCAAAATAAAGTGGAGAGAGAGAGAGAGAGAGAGGAGAGAGAGGAATAACAAAAAAGACTATCTCAGATTTTTTAGTGTCAAACTGTTTATTTTCACCATTTTATGAAATACCGTCTACTGTACCACTGCAATATGTCGCTGCTGCAGCATTTACAATGAAGAAAGAAGAAAAAGGAATGATTTCCTCAAATACACCTGATATGCGATATTATTTTAACATGGTGGATATCGGCTTCATGTTCCAGATATTTTATGGAAATTTTATTGAGAACAACAATTAAAATCACATATTGTCAGACTACAACAATTTTTATTACAAAAATGGGTATGCAGAATAGAAATAATACTAAATCTATTTTATATGATATCACGTAGTAAGCAGTGCTGCTACTGTCACATCATCACTGAAGCAAATGACATAACGGAAAATACATTTAGCTATGTTACGCCTCAGTGATATTGTGACTGACAGCTCTTAAAAGTTTTTGTTTTTTCTTTTAAATAAAAAAGAGGTATGTTAATAATCTTGACCAGATTCATCATTATTATCATTTTATGCTATAATATGGCTGAACTTCATGGCATCACACTGATTTATCTTAAATATCTGCACAGGTTTCTTTCTCTTTTCGGATAATTTCCTTAATCTATCAATGACGACTTCATTTCTCTGCTGTATATTTTCTCCATTTCATATATTTCCGTCCTTTTGTTTGTCTTTACCTTATTGTTTTCGTTTACTTTTCTGCTAGAATCTATTACAAATATATATATATATATATTTATATCTGTCTGCTCCACTCTTTTTTCTCTTTCTCGCTGTATTTTTTTATCCATCCCACCATCTTTTGTTTATCCTATCCTTTCACAACCAAACCTTTAGGTTCTTGGCCTATTGTTTCCTAAAAACATTTTTTTTTTGTTTCGGTTTCACAGTTTAAATTATTTCTGACTTATTGAACCACCGCTTTATATCGTATTTTCTTCTGGTATACTATTCATTTCTAATAGAGCTGGTTAATATAAAACTCGGCGTGCTCGTTCGTCGCGTGGCGGCTACTTTTGAGTCTACCTGAAGGTACATGTTGTTTTTGTGAGCAACAGTGCATTCTATGTTGGGCTTTTCTGGATATTTCTTTCCGAAAGCCACTAATTAGAAGAACTTCAATAGGGAACCTTATACGACGTACTACGTAGCACTTCGCAAACTGAAAGTAGCACCCTTTCCGGCCGTTAGTTGTGCGTTCAAAAAGAACAGTTCGCTCGTATTCGAGAAGCAAAATCTGCTGGTTTCCAGTGTCTCTGTTTTATTATCAATGGTGTTGTTGTTGTTGTTATCTATTTTATTGCTACTACTAGTTTCCGGCAATTAAGTTTGCTCCATAACGAAAATGGCGCTAAGGTAGCTCCCCCTCCCTAGGCTAAGTTCGAACAACGCTTCTCGACCTTCTCTGGATAGGACGGATGTACGACTTCAGATAAAAATTGCAAAGCGAAAGTATTGACGAAGGAGTCGGTTTCCTGAAGAGTTTCTTCAGGTGAGTGTTTTGTTTAATTTGTGAATTTTTCGCGTTTTGTTTTCAGCTTTAATTTTTGTCTTTGCTAACACTTTTTCTTGTTTAGTTCTAACAACATTTTCTAGTCTTTTTGTGTAGTGAAATTAGCTTAGTTTTCACTACATGATGGAGCCTCTACCGTCAACTTCAGTTGATTCACAACAGACCACCTATGCTGAAATTGCAAGTCAAAACATTTTTGACGTTATAGATGGCTTGACTGATCTTGAAGGAATGTAAAATGAGAGGGCACACTGAAATAAGATGCCCTACAATTAAAAAAAGCACTTCCGAAATCGTGACAAAGGATGCAATTCCATCAACCCCAACCAGGAATTAAAACAGCGGAGGCTACGGACATGGCAACCGTGAACGAAGCTGCTGATGACAAAGCAGCTGAGGACACGGCGGCTGAGGAGACAGCAGCTGAAATCAGTAACACAAGAAGTAGGAACACCAAGAGAGGGCGCAAACGACCGACACTTAATTCTCCTCCTAAAAAGAAGGAGAAAAAGGTCGAAAAGCATCAGCCGACAAGGAGGAAAAGATCCTTAGAAACTCCTTTAAAAACAAGACATACAGAATCAACAACCCCTTCAAAAACTAAACAGAATACTCAGGGGGTTGAAGACATGGATGTGATCACCTGAATAGGTGGCACTTCCATTTCAGACTGATCATTTGGCAACAACCTGGTAACGTCCAAGGATGATGAGCTAGATTTAGCGATTATGGCGCGACGAATGAAATTCTTATCCCTGAATTTGAGAGGGATAAGAATTCAACAAACACTGGGAAAATTTCCTAGATCATCTAGAAAATTCTACCCATAACACAGTAATTTGCTTGCAAGAACTCCACTTACAAACTAACCAAGAAGTAGATAGGTATTTTGCTAACTGGTCAGGACTAACACTAACAAGTCTAGACTCTGTAGTAAGAAAAGATGAGTAGCTATTTTAATTCACTATAGTTTAAACATTAAAATAGAACACTCTTATAGTGATAATCAAGGAAGAATTGTTATAGCTAGTTACCAAAATCAGTCCCAAAGAAAGGTGATGATCGTATCGGTGTACGTTCCTACCGTCGGGAAGAAGCGTGCAGCGTTCCTTCGGAACTTCAATGATAAATTAGAGCAGGAACTTAGGCCCTACCCTGCAGAAGAAATGTACATATTAGGTGATTTTAATTGTGTCGCCTCCCATGAACTCGATTGGAAGGGACCGGACATAAAGAGTAAGACGCACCTGATCGGAAAGTTGCAGCTGAAAACCATGTGTTCGCAGTTCGACTTGGTCGGAGCGTTTAGGTATAAACACCCAAATGTTAGATCGTACACTCATTACTGTATGAAGTATAGAGTAGCGACTAGATTAGACAGAGTGTACATATCCAAAAATGTAGCTAAACAACTCCAAGACGTCTCGCACGACGTTATCCAGTGGAGTCATCACTACCAGGTTAAGGCTAGCTTTATAGCTCAGGAGGACACCAGGGGACCTGGGCTCTGGAAATTCAATAACGCTGTTTCTTACGGAGTCAGAATATGTTGAGAGCGTACAGAGTTTCTGGGAAAGCTTGAGGTTTCGAATGGGAGAGTTTGCTGACCCTCTGAAGTGGTGGGACTTAGGTAAGGCTAAGTTAAGGGAATTTAGCATAAAATATTGTCAGGCGCGTAATGAGTATTATGAGTATTTAGAAAATAGACTCAAGGAGGAACTAAATTTAGAACTAAACAAAGCGGCATTAGGGTTAGATAGGGTCAATAAAATTGAAGCCATCAAAACCCAGTTAACCTGGATGCAATTAAACAAAACAGAGGGCGCTAGAATTAGGGCCGGAGTACCGGCCATGAACGGTGAAGGATGTAGAAGGTCTTTCTGTGGTTTAGAAAAAGCTATGGAAGAAAAGAAATCAATGAGTAAAATTAAAAATAAGGAAGGCCGCATCTTAACCAATATCGAAGACATCATTAGGGAAGAGACTCGGTTATATAAAGTACTATACACTAGAGAAGACACTTGTCTGTCTGCTCAGGACAGCACCCTGGCGTGTCTAGAAAATAAACTAGACCCTTTAGAAGCCGAGCTCTGCGAAGGGCCCCTAACCGTCCAAAAATAAAACAAGTTATTAGGGCTTCAAATAAAGATAAATCCCCTGGAAATGGTGGCCTCTCGCTGAATTTATATAAGAAATTTGAATATCTCTTAGCTAAGAACCTGACAATGATTGCGAATAGCGCATACAGTAAGGAGGTTCTCTCTTATAAAGCCAACGTACTGCTACTGTCGTCCTGCTACCAAAATGGGGGCGATAGAGAGTGCTTTGACAACTGGAGGCCCATCAGTCTCTTAAATATCGATTATAAAATCATAGCTTTATGCCATCGTGTCCGAACCGCTGGCAGCTACAATCAGAGGGAACTCCAAAATAAAAGGAATTAAAGAAACAAAGATCCTGCAATACGCAGACTACGCCACCATCCCACTACAGGATGAAAACAGTATAGAAGAAGCGTTCAAAACCCTCGAATTATATCAAAGGGCCTCAGGAGCTAGGATGAACAGGAGGAAAACCAAAGCTGCATGGCTGGAGGGCGCACAAACGCCGTTACAACAAGTTAACATCGGATGGGTGGAAGACAAAATAAAAAATCTTAGGCATCATCTTCCCCACTAACAACCGAACTAACACAAAAGGATAACCGGAACCCCATCATCGACAAACTAAAAGCCCAGCTAACAGGCTGGTCATCGTGTAACCTCTCCTTCTTCACTAAAACTCATCTAATCATCACCTACGCCGCACCGAAAATCCACTACAAATCCAAAATAATGCGGTTGCCTGGTTGGGCGCGCTCCTCCATTTTTTCCGATCTCGATCGGTTTCTCTGACAGGGGCGCAAACAGCTGGCAAATAAACAAATAACAAGACTCCCTCGAAATCAAGGAGGTTTAAATCTACTAAACCTGGAGAGCAAAATAGGTGCTCAACAAATTGAAAATATAATAAATATCATAAGGACAGCAGACAGTAGACCAAGATGGCAAAATCTATTCATCCGTCGTTTAGCTAAGGCATTCAACATACCAGACGGTTTACATGCTTCAGCTAACAAACTAAAACTATATATGGCCAAAAAGACACCACTAACCGACCACCACGTAGCAGCACTACCCAACTGGATCAAATCTAACATTAACATAAACGACGACAACCCTGGGAACTAAAACCTTCGATCTGGGCAACGTGATATATGCTTCTTCCTGGCGTTACGACCTATCCAGGAACCGGAATACAGGGGGAAGTGGGAAGGAAAACTAGATTCATGACCACTTCCATGGAATAGAATCTGGAACAGCTCCAAAAATCACCCCACGGATGGATACTCCTCTGACATTCACTAGAAAATTCTAAGAAACGTACTCCCCACGAGGGAAAATAAACATAAATGGAAAATTTGTGAGACACCCAAATGCCTCTCCAGTCCCGAGGAGGACGAGACGGTAATCCACTATCTTTTCATGTCCCATGAATATAGAACTGTGGTGCCTCGTCCGTGACTTGATCTTCAAAATTAAAAGTCGCCAGGACAAATTTATTTCGTACTGGCGCCTCTTTGGATTCCCATCAAAAAGTAAAAAGGGCTGCCTTTCGAACTCCCTGTTCCCCACCATACAGCGGATAATTTGGGATAACTGGAAGGCTCTAGAGAGCAGCCGATTCACCTCAACCAAAAAATTATTCCAAAAATATGTAAAGCTTTTGTTACGGAAAAATTATGCAGCCATGAACTCCAGCAGCACCGACAGAGCAAACTATTCAGCCACCTGGCTGATCAACAGTGCACTAGGTAAAATCGACACCCACAACAAACTACAAATACACATCTGACAACCTCCACCAACCTGAGAACTTCATCAGGCCAACCCCTTGAGTCCAAACCAACTACACAAAAACAAAAACGCTCTCTAAGGATGGATGAAGGCATGAATGTGCGAGTGTTTCTCAATTTCAGTCTGCAAGAAAACCTTAATTTTTGTTTCCACAAGAAGATTTTAATTATTTCTCCCAGTTCAAAATTAAAATTTCAGTTCAACGGACGGAGACCGGCTTGAACAACAAGACGACAAACCTTTTTGTAGCACATCAAAGAAATGATGAGGAACTGGGTACCGACCATTGTGATGACAAGCACCACAATCGGTCGGACTACTTCCCTTTAAGATCAGTTGAAAGGAAATCTCTGATTTCTCAACGTGGGATAAACCATCTACTCCAGATTAAGTAAGCAGAGACAGAACATGTCTCCACCCATTTCAAAGCAACAATCAGCCCCATCTCTCTCAATACTCCAGTTGGACTAAATAAAAATAAACAGTGGCCAAAATCAGATCCCCATAGACTGCTAAGGACATACAGAGAGTAAACTCTGTTTCAAGAGTTCAGCAAGGCCAAATCCTACCTCTCCTGCCGTATACGAAGGAGTTTGGGTAGCTCGCTGCTTTCTTAGCGATAGGAACACGAACAAAAACACAGGTAAAAATAAGACCTCACTCGTAAACAGCTATGGCGGCCGAGCGTGTAACCGATCCAGCTCCCAACACACAAACGCAACTTTACGCACAAAAAAAAGAAAAAAAAGATCAAGGTGTGGCAACGGGGCACCGTGTCCTCAGCCTCGATTCAGGGATCATTAGACCGCCGGAGGGCGTTCACTCGAGAGCTACACCCACACCCGAAACCGCGTCCGGATCCGGTAACCATCCCCTCCGAAAGGAGACACGCTCTACTAACACCGCAACAACAACAACAAAAAAAACTGCTTGAAGACAAACCTTATATTTTGATATCTCTTCGTTGCAATCTTTATTTCTAGTGTAGATCTCCATAGTGACTAAAATACCTTTATATTCAGGCTTTAGCGAGGAGAGTCCAGGCGCCCGCTGAAGTAAACCTTGATGACCAGCTGAGGAACATGTATAGTCAAGAAGAGATATCAGCTTACGAAACTGTTCTGAACTAGATGCCAAGATATCGACCCTAGCAGTGTTGCCTGCTCGTCTTATTTGCAGTAGTGAAAAAGATGAAATTTACATTACATTTACTGACTTTATAAATAATTTTGACACGGACCTTAAACTTCAAATTATCTAACGGGATAACTGACATAATCCTGGCACTAAACTAACCGAAACTTTCACCTTACATCAAACACTGATCTTAATTCTAATGACGTCATTCCTAAACCTTACCTGCCGAAAACCTTCAGCCTTATATTAGAACCAACTCAAACCTACACTTAATTCTAACTTTAAACTTCTTCCTAAGACTCAACTTTAATCTTTATTCTAACTTGCCTAATCTTCGCTTAATCCTAACTGTAGCACTAATCTTCACCCTATAATTAGGTTTAACCCTGACCCCTACCTTCAGTCTAGCGTGCCCCTGCATTCACTCCTCTAACCTTTTAACTCTTGTTTTAATTTTCTTAACAGGCAAAGAAAAGAGAGATGCAACTTACCAATGAGGGGCAGGACGTCGGATGTTGGAGGCATCTTCTCGGCGACTATCATTAGGAACACTGTCATAGAGAGAAGAGTGGTAATTCCCATGGAGATTTTTTCACCCGAGTCGGAAGGCATGTAGAATCCGAGAAGAGCTACGAGCGTTATAAGGACGCATGGCATCACCATATTGAACAGGTAAAACAGTGGACGTCTTTTGATCAGGATGTGGTAGTTAATGATGATGTACGGCTCGTCGCAGCACGAAAAGATCATCACTCGGCGCATTTGTTCGAAGTGCTTCATGGACCATTCGGAGTTTTCTATGTAGTTCGAGATGTCTCCGTTCGACTCGCCGTTCGTAAGGACGTTGACCTGCTCGGCGTCGTACGTCCAGGACGCGAACTCCATCGAGCAGTTCTGCTCGTCGAACGGAAAGTACCGAACGTCTATGGAGCACGAGCTCTTGAAGATGATCATGGAGAGCCACGTGACGTTTCCCTCGCTGGTGACGATTACGTTGGTGCTGATGGAAGACTCGAACGCCTTGACGTCTGCACTGAAATTTCGGAAAAATATGAGCGTGAGTCAAACGGATGAATTTAAATCGAAACCAGAGACAAACAGTAAAACTGGTTCGGTGGTTTATTTTGGATTATGATTGACAGTTATCGAAAGAGATAAATCAGTGACCATGAGGTCAGATGTACGACGGTATTTCATAATAGCTCCTCTAATCCACAGTATTCTTGCTGCTCTTTATTAAGGACGCGACAAACGTGCCACTGCGGTTTACTAATTGATTTTGTTAACCAAGACTAACTATCCTGACGCATTTCACCGCGTAGCCCTGAAATAACTGTGCAACACCGTCTACTACATCTCTTCAATGAGCTCCGCGACCTTTACAGCATCTTCGCAACTCAGCTGGAGATTCTGAGATATAAATAATCAAGTGGGAAAAGAAGGCAGCATTAAGATCATCATGGCGTTACACTGATCTTGATTAGCAAAGTTTTATAAATGATCGACAGCAACCAAAAGTTATCTTTTCTAATTTACTTTCCTTTGTCAAGTGCTGGTACAAATTATTAACTGAACTATAACTGATAACAACTGTTTTCTTGACTGTTTCTGCATATAGATTAATGTTTTCGACATTCTGTTGTATTGTGGTGTCTCATTAAAATAATAAATGATACACCTTTAGAAAGAGTTTCATCAAAACTGCTAATCTAATATCTAATCTTAATAATCTGAATATATTAAATCGCAATGTGGTTTTGCCCGAAAATCTTGACGCAACGGATTGGCCTACGGAACTGTTATTTGTAAAATTATGACCTAATACGTAACATTCTCGAATTCACAAGACTAATTTTATTTAAAAGCTTTTATTTAATACTTTTTATAATAATGAAAAATATTTAAATGAAACTTGCTTATATAATTTTTTACCTATCCATTCTCTCCCCCCTTTGATGTTTCGTGATCGTTGCAAGCAAGTTAGGATCCGCTAATATCGTGGTAATCCTGCTAACGTTATAAATACTTTCTTATATTGACAGACAGGTGTTTCTGTAATTCTAGGTTTATAGTGGTTATTTTTTATTATCTTCGCTAGTTGGCAAGATTAAAAGACAAACAACATTCGTGACGTAATAATTAATACTGGAAATAGTTGAAAATCCGTTTTCCCTTGGGCCCATGTGCTCGAATCTAGCAATATTAAAACAAGAACAAGAATAGAAAGAAGGAACAGAAAATCTGGCCTTAAATAGTCGTGTGTAATATTAAGACATCTGAAACAGGTTAAGCTTGTGCTGAATAATAAATTAGACAGTGTAACAAATTTTAAGAGAAGTTTTCAGTTATTGGTTATGGTCAGTTTTGGTGAGCTGATCACTGACGTAGCACTGGTTTTTCTAGAGTGTCAGGTTTTCACTCAGAATGTTACTCTAAACATTTTAAACACATAATTAATGATAATACGATTGCAACTAACTAAATTTTCCCAAACCAAAAAGAAAAAAAAAATCATTTTAACTCATGAAAAAAGTTTATTCATTACATTTATTTAATTCTTAAGTACAGTAAAAATATAAATTCCAGTTGCATAAATCAAAACTGCTATAACCACCTATCATTCTGACATCCCACCTTCCCTGATATCGCTTTCCAATTGTTAGGGTATCTTGGTGTAATCTCTCATCATGCTCTTCACTGAAATCTCCCATGTTGTCTTTGAGGAAATCTTGATGAGAATGAAGGACGTGAAGCTTGAGAGACATTCTGCATCCAAGCATTTTGTGAATCCTCCTTGCAGTTCTTTTAAAAAAAAACAGTCATCTTAAAATCTCCACAAACATCCCAATTATTTTTGTAGTCAATTGTCTCCAGCAGAAATTTAACATTTTCATAATCCTCCTTCATATGTACAGAATGGCCAATGGCTATTAATGGTTATTTGTTTCCATTGTGAAGGAGCGCTGCTTTGAGACTTCTTGCCGAACTGTCAATGAAGAGATGCCATTCAGTAGGATTGTGCACAATACCAATTTTGTAAAAAAAGCTATTAACGTCACTGCAGAAGCACAATTTGCCATTCGCTGAGAAGTATCTTGAGGATTTTCAAGCCTTTTTCTGGAAGACGTAGATTTATAACTGCTATCCAAGAGATTCCATTCTTTCAGCCTTGATATTAGAAGTTCAGCATCAGATTTTGTTAAACCTAAACCTCGTACTAAGTCACCCAGTTCTTCCTGATTTGGAAAATGAGGCTTCTCTGAATTTAAGTCAGAATCATAGTTTTCATCTACAGGTGAATTTTCACTTTCTGATGATGAATATGTTTCTTTGGATTTGGATTGTGGCTGTGGCACTGGAAGATCATCACTGTGCGGAACTGGTGCAGTGGATGATGGAATGTTTGGATACATAAAATCATGTCGGATTTGGGTTTTCTTAAATATTTACTCATCCACTAGACAAAAGTAACAGTCATGTATGTGATTCTTAGGCTCTCGCAAAATACGACCACCTCTTTTTTTTGTGTATGGTGATTGCGTAAGTGGTGCGAGTGAAAGTTCGGGTGTGCGCTTTTATCTTGGAATTGGTGGCCGAAGCCGTGTAGGGGCCGAAGCCCGGTGTGGAGCAAGCTCCCGTTCAGGTCTGAAAGGCCGGTTTGAGGCGCCGAAGCACCTCGTGTGGTGGGTGGAGGACGCAAACGTCCCCCCCGTTAGTGTGATCGCTTCCCCAGCCAAAAACCAATCTTGGGAAAAAAGGCCTCAGCACGTCAAGTCCGAAAACGGTCTTGACGCACCTAACCTTCCTAGCCAGACCAGACCATCGTTCTAGTGCTGATTTGCATGTTCCACAAGCCACATGAGGTGCCCATGCTTTATCTTGGACACCAATCTTCATTCCAATGTATGTTTCATAGGCCAGTGAAAATTCATTGTTCGGTGTGATCATATGTCTTACTTGCTTTGGGCCAATATAGAATCAACAAACATAACAAAATGAGTCTGCAGAGAACTTGCATTTTCGATTTGCAGCCATTCTTATCTAATAATATAATTACAAAATCACCTGTCAGATGCTTATATTTCATACTGTGCTGAGTGTGCATAAGGGTTTATATACCTTGGTTTATGGATGAAAGTTCTAGAAAGTGATAGAATATTCTACTGAGTTCTAGAATGTTCTGGAAAAACTCTAGGAATTTTTAGGGTTTTTCCGTATTATGCACCTATTCTATCAATTATAATTGTATAATTATTTCTAATATATTTGACATTTACCAAAAACCAATGCTGAACTTTAGTTAACATACAGAAATGCCATGAAAAATGTAAGAAAATTAAGTTAACTAAATTTTTGTTACCCGGTGTTATTCCTCAACCGCCAGTTAGCGTTTTCCGCCATGGTCTGGATATGACAGGTCTGTCGAGTGTGCAGACACGTGACAATACTCCGGAGAATTCGCCTCGTTTTGACGGCAAGGAGAAAGAACGATTACGATTACTGGTTTCTGGGTAGATGTCTGGGCTCTTGTAGAAAACGCGGTCAGGATACCTCTGCTAGAGCTGTGTTCGGTGACACCAAACTGGTTTCCGATTACTCCAGCCACTCTCGGTCGACCGTACCGGTCCGTAGGCGATTACACTTTGCTGCTAGCCGGCCTGTAGCGGACACCTGATGAGATCTCCACCTAAACCTCATAAACTCAAAATATTCCTACTTCCGGTGGCTTCTGTGCAACCGAAAACTGAAAGCCACGGTTTGTAATCTATCCTAACCCATATCACATAATAGCAGCAACAAGATACGTCTATTAAAATATTTTACTGTTTTGCTTGGATATGGACCGTATATAAAAACGTTAAACTATGGAATAAAATATTAAAAGCCAATAGTTCTTTAACTAATAATTTTGTACAAAAGAGGGTGAAACTTTAGCCCAATTTTGAAAATCTTTTTTTATAGTTAAACCTAATTTTAAACCATAAATTAATTTTTTTAAAAAAATAATAATTTACAGCAATTTATATTTATATAATATTTATCATGCGAGTTGAAAAGTTGTTTAACTGATTCAACTCTTGGTACGTAAATTAAATACGTAATCTGTTTACTATTCCCACTACGACTAATAATAATAATAATAATAATCAAGGCATCACCTACTTATTGTATAGTAAGATGTCGGGCCGCCAAATATCGGAAAATGGTATGCGAATCACAGAGACGTTCCCATACTTTTTTGGATCCCATTGCAGTTTGTAGTCAATCCAATTCTGGAAAGGAAAAAAAAAACATTATATATTAATACAACAGCGAATATACGCTATTTCCTCCCGCTGCCTTTATAAACTCCGATGGTGACTGACGATTGATCTTTTGTCGCCAATGGAAATGTGTCGGATCCCGTGCTATTTGTGGCTCGCTGAACATTTCTCGGACAAAAGAAGACCAGATCTCATGATTTCAAAACATATTTCGCTTTCTGCAATTGAAACCGATGAACAAAAAGCAGGCGATGGGAATAAAAAAATCTTGTTTTTCCCCGTCGCTTTTCCGGGAAAAACTTCTTTGAAAGAAAACCTTGAGCTGAATTTGCTGCAGATATCTCGTCGGTACTTTACTACACAACGCTACACAGTACTTCTTTTCATGGGATGTGATCTCTCTCTCTCTCCCCATCTCTCTCTCTCTCACTCTCCAGCTTTCAGTAATTACTTTACCAGGCTACAATTAAAAGATGAAACGCCAAAATATATTAACTTTAAATACAAAATTACTGACCTAATGTGCTTCTTACATGCTCACTATAAAGTAAGTAGATAACTGTGGGCGTGTATCTGATGTTTTCTGACAGACTGCGATTTTTGGGATATTAATCAAATACCCGTGTACTGCTGTTTCACTGAATTGTATACGCTCCAAAGAAGAAAAAGATAGGAAACACATAAACTTTGTTTGAAAGCAATAAAGTTAATCATGCCAAAATTTATTTACTTAGTTCTTAATTCTTGACTGTAATCAAGTATCCGCTATATTCAAGCGTGCCCCAGAAGATGCGTAGTAGTTTCGAAAATCCATTAGAAATGTTAATTTGGTCATCCCATAATATTTTAAAAGCCAACAACAACTGATCTTTCACATGAAAAAAAAATATATATATATACAAATAGATAGTTTTGGAAATCTTCGATAAGCAGAGATTCTAAAAAAATTGAAAAGAAAATCGGATATCTCTTGGAAATTTGCTGAAGGGACTTTGAGTCTTGATTCAGACGTCCAGAAGATTCTGCGACCATTATGAAACTACTAGAGATCTTCAAAGAAAGAAATGACCCATTCCTTGTCTACCAACAGGGAGCCAGCCATTTTAACGAGCTTTATTATCTTGCTACTCCGCCATCGATTTTTATTTTTGCCTTAGGCGGAGGAAGATAGGAAAGATGTTGAAAACTCATCCTATGATGTGCGAGAGAGAGAGAGAGAGAAGAAACAACTGACTCAGTCATCGTCCTTTTGTTGTGTATATATATAATCTAAAATATTATTGCTTACACTGCCCGAGTTCAAGAATCTTTGGCTTTGCAAAATTTTAGCTAGAAAACAATGTATCATTTGAGAGAAGACAGGCGTAGTTGTAAAATCGTAATTCTAATTTTTAATTATATACGTACAGTGATGTTCAAAATTATTAGCTTCAAAAACAGTTATTTTCTTTTCTGACTCTATATTTGTAGACGTGTATTCATTATTTCAATAATAAAATCAGAAAAACCTTTAAAATCGTATGTCATTATTTTTTTATCCGATATCACCTAGTAATTTGAATAATTGCTGGCTCATACTTTGCCTGTGTATAAGGGTTAACGGTTCTCTTATCGATGACTGTTATTTCTCCGATTGGCAGATAAATATGGCGCCTAAAAACGAAATTCCATATAAAACGAGGCTGGTTATCTGAATTTTTCCATCATAAAAATGAAGATAGCAGAGGAAGTCTGAGTTATGTAAAGTGGTGGGCGAAAAATCATTCTGCTGACTCAGTCATGAACCTAAAAGATGGGGAAGAGAAAGTAAAACCATGAAAAAGAAATCCTTTCTTGACAGGTAGTCAATTAACTTCTGACTGCAGTTTATCTGCCAAAGTCAGCATCTATACATCTTTCGTCAAAAGACAGTAAAGTGAACTTAGATTAATTGGCCGAGTATTTGCTAGCATGCTCTTCCTTAGCCATGGTAACAAGAAAATAGACTTTGTAAGGAAGAAAAAAAAACACAACAGAACTTTATTTTGGTGGAATGGAACAATGTATTGTATCAGGCCGTTACAAAGGTTTTGTCGGTTCTTCTATTATGTTAATTTGGTGTTCATCTTTTGCATGCTTGTGAAGGTCTATGTAGATAAGTTATATATCGTTTTGTAGTGTGTGCTCTGGCATACATTATGCAAAACCTACCTTTTAAAAATCATAGAATGGATATTTGTTTCCGGGTTCTGAGTGAAGCGTGGATAGAAAGGTTTTCGTGCCATTTTGCTTCACGGCTTCAAACTGGGCCACAAAGCGAGCGAGACGACTCGTCACAACGCGGGCACACAACAGATGAGCGCACAGTACAACGATGGTTTGCAAAGTTTCGATCAGGAGATGCGAGCCTCGAAGATGAAGAACGTATCGGACGTCCTTCCAGATGTGATGATGACCGTCTGAAAGTCTCAATTGAAGCCGATCCAAGAAAAAAAGTGCAAGAAATTGATGGAGAGCTTGACATAAACACTGCAACTGTTTCCCAGCATCTTGACGCAATCGGCCAGGTGAAAAGGCTTGACAGGTGGGGGGACTCACGAGTTGAATGAACAACAACAAAATCGTCGCTTGGAGATCTGCTCTTCGCTTGTCATCAGAAACAAAACCGATCCATTTCTTGACCGAATCATTAGGTGTGATGGAAAATGGATCCTTTACGACAATCGTAAACGATTAGCACAGTGGCTCAGCAGAGACAAGGTCATGGTTACTGTCTGGTGGACTGAAACTGGTGTCATTCACTATAACTTCCCGCATTCTGACGAGACCATCAGAGCTGATAGATACTGTCGTGAATTAAACGTTGTTGTTCATCAGAAACTCCCCCAACCACAGCAGGCATTGGTGAATCGAAGAGGCCCCATCCTGCTCCACGACAGTGTTCGTCCCGATGACTCTTCAGAAACTGAACACGTTGGGGTGCGTAGTTCTCCCTCACTCAGCCTATTCGCCAGACCTTTCTCCCACAGACTACCACCTTTTCAAACACCTCGACAACTTCCTCCATATAAAATCTTTCTCCAACCAAGCAGCAATTGAAACTGCCTTCCGACAGTTTATCGACTCCAGAAATCCAGCTTTATTTCAAAATGGTATAAATGCGCTTGTAACTCGTTGGCAGAAGTGTACTGATTGTAACGGAACTTTCTTTGTTTAATAAACCTCACGTTCAGCACCGATATGAGGTCTCGATGTAGCGGTAAAAAGCCGACAAAACGTTTGTAACAACCTGATAGCAAGTTGAAAGTAGGTTTAAGTATGTAGTTGTAAGCGATAACAGTATGTTAGATAAAAAGGCTAAACAAAAGCACGACAGCTGCGTTTAGTTATGGATTGTAGTTTAAATATGAAAGTATGTTTTTCTTGACGGTTATTTGGATAGTGACAATAAAAACACTGCATTTTAACAAAACCCAGATATCGCAGAATTCTGCAACCCTTGATATTCTTCCAGGAGATCGCTTGATAGGCAATGATGCGCAATATTTAGAGGACCTCTTAAAAGTACAGTTTTGGTCCCTCATTTTCCGGATCTAAACCCCACTGAACGTGTGTATGTGGAAGGAACTATATCGAAGGGTCTATGATAAAGGTTCAACTATTGTCAAACTACTAATAAGGTAACATTTCTAAAAGTTACTGAACAGAACACACAGAATAGGTGCAGCAGCAGCTATTCAATAAAAGATGGGTATTTTGATTTAAAACACACGCAAAGAAATAACAATGTCACAATTATATATATATATATTCTGATGTATAATTCATGGGTTTTAATTTATTTGCTAGAATAGCATTTAGTTTTACAATAAAGTGTTCAAAAGAAAAACAACAACAATGTGGACGGAAGGAAAAAAAACCGTTTAAAGCATCAAATGTTGGTGTAGGATACAACTTTGGATATTTCTCTTACAGACAGACACAGAACTGCGATTTCTGCCGTTTCTAGCCCAGAGAGAGAGAGAGAGAGAGAGAGAGAGATATTAATATTAAAGGCCTACAGTTTGATGGATTTCGTAAGACCGGAAAGTTAGCTGATTAGTTTGTCGTACATTTAAATAAATAATAAACCTAAATAGTTTTCGATTTGGTTTCGAAGTGTTCCGAAGAGCTCCGTAAAAAAATTGGCTTTAATATATTTCTCTCGCAAAGCAACAGCCAGCCTTCTGCGCGTTTACCATGTTTTTATTAATCCTTAAAAAGCAACAAATTAAAAAGAATTAATTTAGTGGGCGCCGAAGCATCGAACCAAACTTATCTTCACATTGTTGTAAACGTTTGACAAGATCTTAACATATGAATATTACACAGCTTTCTCACGCGATTTGAAGTTTTAAACCTTTTCATTGACAACAAATCAACAGAAACTGAAGAGTTTTTCCCCTTTGTTCTACTCGGACTCGACATCGTTACCACGAGACTTAGTTCAGCAGAGTTCTGAAGAAAACCAACAAAGAAGGCTGCAGTTCTATTATCCACTGCTATCTACAGAACTGATAAAGACACGAGCGCGTATCGCCCTTGTTTTAATTTATGGCCTGGCACCGAAGCCTACGATTGTAATCCTGGGAATTTATCTTCCTCTTCTTCCTACCGTAATGCAGCCAGCTCCTAAATTGTTTTGCTGGAGGATAAATAATTTTGAGAAGCAAACCTGTCGGAAACAAATACATCGATGTAATAACTCCATGGCTCCTTATGGTTGCAGGTGATGTCTGTCGACGTGTATAACACGTTTATTGTGGCCAGGTTCACAATTACAGCGGCGCCCAGAATACACGAGGAAACTTTTTTTTTAAAAAAATGGCCAAAGCAGGTGCGCACGCGTCTCCTATCTCGAAACCCGCCGGAGTTTTTCGCAGAGCCCCGGCACGCGGCTCAGGTCAGCTAGCCATGTCTCGCTCCCGTCCCTTCACCCAGGCCAAAACATTTTTTCGGGAACCCATGAGACGAAGTCGTAGGCGCGAATTACCCCCCCCCATCGATTTCGGAAACATTTAATACAATAAACTGGTCTGGATTCCTTTACAGAGCGTCGACTTTCGTCTCAAAGACGGAGATCGCATTCAAGACTCCCAGGCGCTTGGCTTATCTGGAAAAACTAATCCGTCTGCTCCTGATTAAATTGTACAGTTGTTCTCATCAGTACTAACAAAAACAACAACAACAATGTGATCACTTGTAGAATTCCCCATTCCCCTCCTCTCCCCGACGAGGAACTGACCTTTTTCTGTCAGGGCAAGTTATCTCTCTACACTTTTAAATAGTTTATTTAAGAAAGTAATCATGTATTTCGATCTCTTATGTCCTTATTTGTTAAACATATGAAGAATGGAAGAGCCAACTTCAGAGTTTGTGGCTTCTGTTGATAAGAAAGACAAACTTTCTACATCTGAGAGCGATTCTTGTCATTTAATACCGAAATACATTTTATTTACTGAAGAAATATTCACTAAAAAGAGTCAAGATCCCAATAAATAGCAAACCCCAATCAGTCCGGACTGTTTACAGATACTTCCTGTCGCAGACTTTTAAAGCCTAAACTATCTATGCCAGTCGACAATAAGAAATCATTGGTGTCTTGAAAACAAACTGTAAAAGATAGTGTAATGATTCTCTTTAATATAAAAAATTGCAATGTATCGACTTTCATTTAGTTTTTTTGAGAGGATGAACGTAATTTGCATCTCCCAGTCTATGTGAGTCGAATAAATACATACCTTGACGCAGACATCATTTATTGCTAATCTCCCAATTAGTGTCTTTTCTCTGTGTTACCGGGATGAAAAGTTCTACTCTCTCGGCACAACAGTCGCACACCTCAGACAATGAAGAATTGTTCTAAATTTGCCAATATACCAGCTACTTAAATTGGGTGTCGAGGTTTAATTCTTCGATAAAGAAATTTGATTATTAGCAGAGCTTGCGTTGGAAGGAATGGGATAGGAGGGGGGTAGAGAACTGCAGAGATCCGAACTCGCGAATCCTCACAACAGCTGCAGCTAATTCTCTTAATCTTCGAGCAGACACCAAAAGTAAGACAATTAAAACGGGATGACTGTGAGAACTTGGAAATTCTCCAGCAGGAAGGTTAATGAGAGGGGAAATGGCAGACAACATCAAGTTAAAGTTGTTTCGTTCGAGTGTATCAACATAGAAGAGTAGCTGGACCGCACGCTTGGGTGCCAAATGAATTTGGCGCTTAGTAGATTCTCTGTATGCGAGAGACACTTGGAATTTATGAAGGAAACCCGTTTTGACAAAATCTATCCGAGAAGTAAGAAAAAGCGCGAAGTCTACACCGTCTTAGCGTCAGCTAAACGTGTCAGTCGTATTCTAATTCTCTCCATTAAGAATGTTAAGCCTCGTAGACGATTCCGGGCTGGTCACAGATGCAAAATATCGAAAGTTGTCCAACCGTGACAAAGATAAATCTACCAACAGCGACGTAAGGAAGTTGGGAGCTACTCCGCGAAGAATCTGAAACAGAAACTGAGATTCTTCCAAGAATTACTTCCAGTGAACATTAAAAAAAAAACACAACAACAAAACTCTAATGCTTAATAATCTTTCTGACTTCTAGCTAAACTTATATCTAATTTGCCTATTTTAGAGGATAGTGAAAATTGCAATTCGCTTAACCCTTTAACGGCGGCTATGTGACCAAGATGTACAAAAAAAAGCTGCTAGAGTTGAAATTATAGTTAATTTTGCTCACATATTTTTAGAAATTGGTCCAACCTTTGCTCTTAATGTATTTTTTATTTGTATTTTTATGTTCTGATAATGATAAACTTTCAAGAATCTTTGCTCTGTCTATTGAACAAAAGAATACAAATGTGTTTGAAAAATATCCAGCAAATGCAAAAAGATCATCTTTATGTTTTATTTATTCGAGAAAAAGTAAATTGCGTATTGGGTTGGTGTATATATGTTTCAGCCTTTGCAAGTAAGCGAACTATTTGCCCAGGTGGCATTTTATTTCTTGTGGAATTCTTCAACCCTCTCGCTCGGTGCGCTTCAGTCTCGATCCTGAGAGCGAGATTCTGGAGTGATTTCCTTCGCCATGTCTAACTGCCTTACGAGCTGGTACGGACGCTCCTGCTTCTCGATGGCTATCCTGTTGAGCTTTCTCCAGGGCTCGAGCTACTTCTCTCACGAACTGTAAATGAGTAAAACCAACAGAAGGGTTAAGACGCTGGAAAAATCTAAAAGCAGCAACTACGGACGTGTTTGTGATATTTGAAAATAAGTTCCTCCGCCATTTTTCGGAGCGCAATCCCGGCCTTTATGACGGCAGTATTCGGTCGCAAACGTCTCCCATTTCCTTGTTATACGTGTTAATGAGATGTAGTTGGCAGACTGGCTTCTTCTTTTCCTGGTTTACACGTATTTCGGTCTTCTGAAACGGGGTGGGGCCGTAGTAGTTACTGGCAGCAGTAACAGTAGAGTTGTGATTCCTCACTTTGTGCGCAATACTGTCCAATTTGACCTGAAATCAAGCAGAACTCTCCCCAAGCCATGTGCACTGCACAACTTCCACATTTTAAGTCCAAACCTTATTGGCTTATTTTTTAGCAATTGTTTTGGCCCGATGGCCTTGATACAGAATCGCAGCTTCGTCTATACTGGGAACCTCATGAAAAATGCCAAACTGTTGACAATTCTTCCCAAGCATATCAAGTATTGGTAGCACTTTTGTCCACCGTTTATTGAGCTAATTCCTTATTATCAGCAAAATACACGTCATTCTCGATGAAGCAAAACCTGTCTCTACTCACTGCTTTATCAAATATTGGTGCTTCTACGACATCACTAGTTGACCAAAAGTCATTTACAGATGGCACTCTGTGATACCCACTCATGAGAAACAATCCATAAAGTTTACTAATTTCTTTTGCCTCTACTTTAGAGCTTTTAGCATTTTTGCCTCGCAGAGAAATATAAGCTTGTCTGCCCAGTTAATTGCATTAAAATTTCATTTGTGAAAATATTCCGAATATCTAGAAACAATTTTTACCGCAATGTTATTCAGCTACGTTTGAAGGAAGATCATGGGAGGCTAGAGGAAGTTTTTCAGTCTTCCTTCCATCATTGAGTCATTATTCGTTGATAATCTATGCCCGCTATATTTTGACTTTCTGCGTCTGTATGAGCTTCAACTTCTCCACTCCATCTAGTTCACGTGGTGAAAAGTCTTGATCAAGAATATTTTCAATACCATTCTCGTCACTGTCAACATGCTGATTATCAGTAGACGGAGCTAGAACAACGATACCAATTTCCTCATTGTTCTACTCTCAACAGTCTCGTTTGCACCACGGAGGAAATTAAATCTAAGCACAGATCCACCTGATCTGGAAAGTTAGAGATTAGTACACACTGAACTATTGCAGTGTATACACGTGCAGTTAAATGTAAACTTCAATATAAATTCGTGCTCATACCTTTAAATACAAAAAATCTACTAGTTCAGTAAGTACAATATTTGTTAACAAGTAAAATTTAAAAGAAATTAAATATTTAAAAACAAATAAGTAATAATAATTAGTTTTTCTATCGCATACGGTTGACACTGTGTCTGTCTGGATGGAGAAGCATGTCCATCAAACATGCATAGAGACAAAACTCACCCAAGTTCTTGAAGTTTCCATTGCAATAGAAGCAACAGATGTTCGTTCTCTCAGATATTATCTTTGAATGTAGACTTCTTTGACATCTGTTTTATACAAACTGAAGTATTGAAAAATAAATCTTTTTCAACACGTAAAAACTGTCAATCGAAGTCGCTGTCATTTGATTAGAAACTTCTCCATGACATATGAAGGCAAGACGAAGACGAGTCTCAGCACATTATAGTTGGGGATGTGCAGTCACAAACACACACACACACACACTCTCTCTCTCTCTCTCTCTCTCTCTCTCTCTCACAAATATAGACATGCGCGTGCACACACAAGCCAACTTCCCTTCTAGAGAAAGATGGGGAAAATTGGTCTCCATTTACATAGAAATGGTTCATAGTTGTGCTTTTTACTAAGTTATATCACAGAACAAATGCACCAAACCATTACACTGATATCCATAGATAAGAATATACTTATTTTATTTATGATGTAGTAAATGTGAAAAAATATTAATATTATTGATATAGGTGAGAAGTAGCGAAAGCAAATGGTCGAAAAAGTACTTAAACTTAAAGAGCGGGCAAAATATCGTCAGATGTAGTTAATTAAACATTATGAACAGGGTTACGGTTAGAACATTTATACTGAATGCACCCTAAATTGAAACGGTAGCGCTTAAGCGGCAAGTGAGAAATGCCTCCTGGGAAAGTTGTTCAGCTACTAATGTTCACAAATCTCTAGTGATGATACGTTGACCATTTCAAACGGATTCAGAATCATTTAGGTAGATTTTACGTCGTCTAGGAATCACTGTCTGGTTAACGCACTTTATTTTGAAAAAGTAAAATGTGCTTGTGTGTGTGTGTGTGTGTGTTTGTGTGAGCGATGACGTCAGCACAGAGAGAGAGAGAGAGAGAGAGAGAGAGAGAGAGAGAGAGATTGAATCAAACGATTATAAGGTTTAAAATTTGGGGCCTATTTGAAATAAATACATTTTAAATATTGGCAATTACAAAAATATGCTTTTACACGCCAAGGACAACTGAACATTTTCGGTGATTTCTGTATGCAAATCGTACACTCCTATCAAAACAGGAGAAATACTGCGATCATTTGCTCATTCGAAATAATCTGTGAAGTTTCAGCCGATCATTTTGCGCAATATACCAACATTGCAACATTGGCTTGATGCATTATGTGACGTCGTAATGGTGAGTTACTGGCAACATAGTCTAAAGTCACATGACTAACGGTATAGGGTGTATGGTCACCTTTGGATTGCGCCAGATCACTGCACGCACTTGCGTCTTATACTATCCACCAGACCTTCCGCTCTTATGGCCAGGCTTAACACGATTCCGCAGTGGTCCCAGAAGTGCAGCACTCTTAGAGAACATTAGCCAAAACATACTCTGCGAAGGCCAGTTCAGAAGAAATCAGCAAGGCATTGAAACCTTGCTTCATTGTACTGTCATTCAAAAAGGTGAACCGAATTCCGCGACTTCGTGCAAAATGTATAAAAACAACAGGCTTAATGACCTCTCTCGGGTATTGGTGATCCCGTAACCTTTTTATCATAGAGTTAATTCACTTTGATAGTCACATGCTGCACCATCCTGGAACACCGCCTATATCCAGAACGGATTCCGCATAAAACGGTTAGCGTGTAGATTAACAAAGTTCAGACTTGCCGCAGGTCAGTCAGGACCGCGCCGGAACGCCAGAGGCGCCTTCTGTCGGGCTTTCCTGGTGTATTTATCCTTCTCAACTTTAAAAAAGGATTTCTTGTAAAAACTTAAGCTTCCTGATAAGACTGTGCTTGGAGGGCGGACTGTCACAGCCTTGTTGTCCCCCTACTCGTTAGATGTCAGGTGCGCTCAATACTTCTAGGAAAGAAGAAAGAGAACCGAGCAATTCTGTGCTTGATTGATCTAAGGCAGATAATCACCACGTGTTTAGATTAAGGATGCCTAACCGAAACTACTCGAAATGTGCTTTCCCGATATGACGATAACTCAGTAGCATTTCTTACCGATAAGTGGTCTGTCATAAAGAACTCAGCTTTTACTAACTTTACACGCATGACTCACTTTCGACTGCTTTATTAGCTCTGATCTTCATTTTCAGACAGTATATAAATAAATAAATGTAAAAAGAAATCGTTCGACTGATTTACTAAACCGAAAAATTAGTAAGATTTTGTTCAAATGTAATTCTATTTGCTAAATACATTTACGGGGGACGACTCAGGACCATAATTCGCTGCACATTTTATAAACTTAATTTTTTGATTTTTTTTTACAAAAAAGAAACTAGCAAGCAAAAACTCAAAGGGAGAACCCGGTTGCTTTTCTTAAGTTTGTAACTAATAAGATTTCCACTAAACTGCCAGAGGACGTAATATAATTATCTCTAATTGTGTTGGGGGGGAATCCCCGGCTGGTAATCAACAGGCGGATCTGGGACCCTGCAGCCAGTTTGCGTTAGGATAACTCGTATATATTTTACAGTGATATATGCATCTATTTTATATAAACGCACCAAGAAAGTATCAATTTTCGCTGCCGTTATGCCGATTGGCTCCAGGTCTTCAGATTAGGAAATATTGATTTTTAAATATATATATATATATTGTTGTTGCCTAAGGAGACTTTTTTTTCAGACTAGGTCTTCCGAGCTTTATATACGATAAAGAAAGAAACCGATCTGATACGTTCTTTCAACTTTCAGCAAAGGCGCTGGTCGTGAAAGTATCTTCGACCGACCGCCTAATTTACCTTCTGATGGCGAAACTTAAGGTCCCCGGTCGCCGATCGGAAGTTCCGAATCTCTGATTATCGTGGATTTCAATCGGCGCACCACGCCTCTCGCGCCTGTCAGCGATGACAGTAAGGCAGCGGGAGGAGAGAGGACCTCGTTGGCTGCAGGTGATGACTGTATCGAGCAGACATGCCCACCAACGTCCACCTCGGAGCGCTCTTGGGCGAGCGAAGGTGGTAGATGACCGACCTGTCTTAAGTAGACCAAGCTACCGGCTTCTACTTTCATTGTCCGAGTTCTTCCATCGTTACGGTCTGCGACTGTTCTAAACATGTACCTTTGTCCCGCCTGACGTCTTGGATGTCGACGGTAGTTGAATAAACATACTAGTCTCCGTGTATATAAGGACAAAATCTTGTAGTATTTTGTGTGGTGGTGGTGGGGGGTTTCAAAAAAGAAAAGTGAGAACAAAAAATAGTAAAAATGCGGATTGTCTTTCAAACAGGAAAAATGTGGCCAACCTGACCTGACACGGGGCCGGTCGGTCAGTGCCCGTTCAATGACTGCCAATGATTCAGCGGGACGCACGGAAGACATGAAGACCGACCTGTCCAGAGGCCTGTAAGCCACAGGTTTAACTGACGGGAAACGGAATACTGTCCGTCCGTCCTACGCTCATCCAGGTATGCGATGATCGAGTCTAGTTGTATGGCTCTCGCCGGAGCGAATTCAGTCGGATTAGGCGAGTGAAAATGAACGCGATGCGGATGGTTTAGAGAGATAATTCATTAGCAACTTTCCCTTTCTTTCGCGATGCTTCAGGAAACACGGCGAGCATACTTTAAATGCTAATAGCGATGGCGACTCTTTTCGGGACGTATGGCGAGACACCGCGAATGACCCTAACACACGCACAGCTGACGACCACACAAAAACGAAATGCAAGGCAGAAGAAATAATACGAGCTCCTCTACTCATCCCCAGCGATAACCGCAAGACGCACGTGTTTGACTATATGGTAATTTCTTTTTAAAATTTTTTATACATTAAATTAAATTAATTTAAGACGCTATCAAGACGGACGGTTGGTTTAAGTGGCCCGTAGTTTCAATAATGCCGTGGAATTTCTAATAAAATTAACTCGGGATTTTCCTGTCTAAATGTAAATTGATTACTCTCTCTCTCTCTCCTCTCTCTCTCTCTCCATCATCTCTCTCTCTTAGCGCCATGACATTGTCAGATTTAATTTTATTTTAGGTTCTAATACTTTAACGGTACGCTTAACATGGAAATATTGATGTAGGCGTTGCAAACTAACAGTTCCCGCGAAATAATTACTTCTTGGGTTATCCTATAAAAACATCTTGTTTGCGGAATGTTTTCAACATTCAGACGTCTTGTTACCGTCTCTTATAAACTGATGAAATAATTACATTTATTACCTAAAAGGGCCTTAAATATTTTAGAGAGAGAGTATTAATAAAAATGTGAAATTTTTGCATGGAATTATGCCGAATTTATTAGATTTTCTGTTTTTATTGAAGTGTCTGGCTGTAATTTATTTGAGACAAAACATAAAGACTTTTTTTTTATAATCTACAATTTATTTGGAAATCTCAATAACGGAACCAAGAAAAAAGAGGGAAAACCTAGAGGTTTAAGTTCCGACTGACAGCGGGTGATCTTCATCCGGAAAATTGCAGGTAACTGTACGAATACCGCGGCAGTACCTTGGGGAAACCCTTTTCTTGGTCTTTTGCTTTAAGCAGGGGAACCGAATAAATGCTACTTGGGTCATCTAAATTTTCCAACTGTCTCAATAGCCAGGTTACATACATTTTAAAATTGTTACGTCATTTTTTATGGAATACAAATGTAGTGTGCATAATGTTTGCATCCGTCACCGCAGTGCGTCGGGAAAGGGTGCCTGCTCTCCGAACGCCGTGATTGATTTGCCAATCGGTTCCCGTGATTCACGGCGGTCAGGAACGAAGCTGAAAATTGGCGCTTTGCACGGCAGCGAGGGACTTAAGGGGAGGTAATTTACTGCCATCTTCCTCTTGCCTCGCCTTTTATGAAAGACGAGACAGTCCCCAGAAACGCGTAACTTGTAACACCGAGATAATAGTCATCGCCTTTCGTTGTAAGCGATGCATCCGTCAATCTTGGGATTTCAACAGGTTTCCAAAACCACCTTTTCAAGGAGCACAAGTTTTATAAAAGAAATAAGTAAGTTGCCATTTAACTGTCATGGGCGGGAATGGTGGAGAACTGGCAAAACCAAAACAAATAACTTTAGCATCTTGAATCAAAGTTACTTTACCTGCGCCCCTGTAACCCTATCAATGAAATCAGTGGGTGATGTTTATTGGTTTATTATGGACGTTTGCAGTTCTTAGGGGAGAGAGAGAGGAGCTATACGTATTTCGTTAAGGCATCTCAGACATTCCCGACAGGATTTAGCGCAGGAGAGCATGGTTTGGTCTTGATGATATCGGTCAGGTGCTCCTGTCTTATGTGAACAAGCCTTATCGTCCAGTAAAAGGAACTTACTTCCAATTGATCCTGTGGATGTCTAACATAGGGATCCAGAATCTCGTCTCTGTAACTCATCGTAGACGGGGTATCTCCCTGAAACACACGCAGGGTTATACGCCTACCATGGAATCCTGTACAGACCAACAGACATCCACTGCCGTGGAGAGCCCTTCCCGTGGTGTTTGTGGGCTGGTTGCGTGTCCCACCCTGGGCGCCGTTAATCACATTAAGGCGAAGCCCGGACTCCCCAGTAAAGGGAACATGGCTGCGATGATGAGGTGTCAAGCCACATGTTCGCGACACCGGCTTAACCACTTTTGTTTATAGCAGCTGGTCAAGAGGATGCCCGCCATGGATCGTTTCTTTCACGCGGCTTCCAGCGTACGGCTGAGGCTGATACCAGCATCCCTGAGACCGCGGATAGATCACCTGCTGGACTCGCGACCCCGTGACTGACCTTGGAAGTGCGTTTGGACACCATGGCCTGGAAAACCCCGTCTGTTCATATTTAGCCATTCTACCCCCACCCCTGGGGTCTGCGACTATCTGGCCTTTCCGCATCGGAGAATCTGCCAAAGAGTCTCGCTACCCACTTGCAACATCGCCCTCCAAAGTTAAAGCTCTAACAGAGCCGACCGCGATGAATTCACACCCAAGCCTAATTCTTTTTACTGAACCCATCTTAACGTTTATTTCAACCAAAGAAAAACAACTTTGCTTGGCGTTTTAATGTTCGCCATATTTAATGTTACATAAAATAGCGCGTTTCATTACAAATTGTAAGATACATTAACGACTTTTCGTGTGGTGCCGACTGAAGTCTATAAGAAGACCGGACTGCCAACGTGAGTTTTACATTAAGCAGCAAATGTTTGGATTTATCTATCAAAAAAAAAAAAAAGATAGCAGCAAACACGCAACTCGTAAACGATTGAAGATATAATTCACTTCAGCAGCCGAACACAGGCATAATATACTGTACCTGCCGTCATTGAAATTCACTTTCTAATTCAAATATTTCAACTCTTGTATTGCGATCTAATTCCATTTTAAGTCACAAGTTTAGCTTTACACACCGCTACAAATAACAAATGCTTAACAGGTGTTATAAAACGGTATTCGACTCAACCTCGATTCTTTTCTCTAGCAGATAATCGTTATTGTTCTTGATCTGTTGCATTTGACAATAAAGGTTGTGATAAAAACTTGAAAAATGCAAATCGAATACTTTAGTTACGTCACCACCATCATCGATTATCCACTCGCGTTCGTAGCTCAGAGCCGTACCAGGGTAATAGATGGATGATATTTTCCGTATCTTTGCCACCAAAAATTCTTTACTTTTCTTGTCAGAGAAATCACGATTGATCATCTATCTCTATCTTTTATTTAGCGGATAACCATGGCTTTCAATGTGAAAAAAGTTGAAAATACTTATCTTTCAAATTTTCCATACGTAACTGATGATTTGGTGGTGCTTAATGGTATCAATTCTAGTATAAATATATAGAGAAGAATAGATTACACTCAAATGGAGAATTCAGAGAAACAATTTTATTTTGAATTAATGAAGCACATTCAAGCTAAAGTGCTAAACACAAAACTTTCTGGCTTAGTTATGACAGCGATAGTTTATTAACTCGCACTGGTAATTTTCTGCGAATTTTCATTGATAGTTCCAGTGTTTTAAAAGATCGCCAACCAACCGCAATTTTCTGCTGTCCTAATCTCGCGGGGAAAATGCCATTGCAGGTTAATAAAAGCCATCAATGTTGGGGCCGATTTGTTACGTAGATTTCTGGTAGTCTCGAACTCTGTATATTTGAAAAGGTATCAAGTTAACCCAGTACCAAAATTAAACATTTACCAGAATAAATAATTAAATTAATTGCTAATTGCGATGTAATAATTTCTAAGCGTAAATGTTTTACAAAGCAAAAGTGGTCGACATGAGTGATGCCAAGAGCCTTTCTCTTGTTTGGTTTTTTTCTAAATGCCATCGTTGGAATTGATCGTTCATCGGAATCGGTTCCCGAGGAATGTTATTGTGCCATACGACGCTTACACCCGTTTCGACTTCCCAGATGCGATCAAATCGGCATCCACGCATGGCTTCCCAAAATACTACCAAATGAAGGTCTCCTAACCACGAGTTAGCTTTCCGAAGCTTTGCTGACACACACACATACACACACCTCGTCTTCGAAATTCCGATCTGTGCTGTTAAATGGCAGCTAATGCAAGGTGAATAAGCCTGCTGAGGCCCGTATTGAAGTTAATCTCTCCCCGGTTATCACTGGTTTGTGTAACGAGAAAGTTTTGTATCTAATAACAAATTCAGTTGGTGTCATCTCGCTTTTAGATACGTTTATACCCTTCTTTTCTCTCGCTTAAGACTTTCGATAGCTTAATTTTAATCAGGGCAAGTCTCTTCAGCTTCTTGCTTTTCTCACAAAAGCGTCATTTCATTTCTTAAACCCCTGGATTGTCGCAAAGCCTGGAGAGAGCAGGAGCCGAGCAAAACCGCATTTCTACAAATAGGACCAACTTCAAGACTGAGCAGCCAGGAATCTGTCAAGCGGAAATCTATACAGAAACCGTCTTTAAATCGGCATTTTAAATGTAAGGAAAAAAAAAGAATAAAATATCAACGTAGGTAAATACAGTATGTGATTGCGAGCACAGAATTCCCCCCAGTTTCTTTCTTTGTTTTCTTTTTTAAAGAAGAAAAGAAAAGATATTTTATCAGGTTAAGAAAGCTCGTTAACCGCTTGGTGAGCGAATTACTTCTGGGTGCAGTCCAAATAAGCTTTCGAAAAAATTTAAAGGCCTCTCTCTCTCTCTCTCTCTCTCTCTCTCTCTCTCCATTCTCTCTCTCTCTCTCCATCTCTCTCTCTCTCTTCTCTCTCTCTCTCTCTCTCTCTCTCTCTCTCTCTCCTCTCTCTCTCTGTCTCTCTCCATCATCTCTCTCTCTCTCTCTCCATCTCTCTCCATCATCTCTCTCTCTCTCTCTCTCTCTCTCTCTCTCTCTCTCTCTCTCTCTCTCTCTCAAGGAAACCATTACAGGTGGTTTTCAAAAAAAAGAAACCGGCGGTTTATTTAGTGTTTGATGAATTCTGACCAGAAGACGAAACTAAAACAAAACAATGAATAACTGAATATTGTAGAAATATTTAGAATATGATAACGAAAAACTAAAGTTACATTAATACAGTAAATATACAGCAGAGAGCAAAAACACGACGTAATTAAAACTCACCGAAAATCTACCGAGACACGTGACACACAGGAACTCGGTAAATATATAGCGAACCATACGTGACGTCATACGAATGGGTAAAGGTCACGACGTCACAAGAATACGGTAAATGCCTACCTGTACACGAGTGGGGTCAAAGAAACTCGGCGAAATGAGTTGTAAGAAATGTACGAAGCGTCAGGGATGGAATGCAAAGTGCATAGGTGTGGCACGCAAATGATGCTGATGTATACCACCGTAAGAAGTTGTGACTTTTTTGAAACAATCTAAAATGAGTCACGTGAAGAATGTAAAAAGAAAACCTGAGGTGAATAACCTGAGTCCGGGTGTTGCTGCTCGTGTCTAGTTCACATGTACGCCTGGGTATTTAGAATATTACTCCCCCCACTGATCAGAAGAATCGCGGTTAGTTTCTCGCCTCTCGGGCGAAGATTGACCGTCATCTTCGGACAGCAAGGACACCTCAACCGAGATAATCGCTGCTCTTAAAACGCACTTAGCTGGTTGTGGATGTACGAAAGGAAAGAAAAGGAAACAGTTTTATATCTGTTTAAGTTTTAAATTTTAAAAAAGGTTTTGCCAAAAGTATAAATGCTGCAAAAAGAGCTCTGAACTTTACATAAGGTGCGTGGAGAACACTTTTCGCTTCGGTGCGCTATCTTACCTGATTTATCCAGCAGTTTGTCGTGATGATTTGCTCTTTTTCATCCTGAAAAACAGAAGGAGAAGAAAAAGAGAGAAAAACTGGGAATCACAAGCAGCCTTAAACAGGTGGTAAAGGTGGTGGTTATTAGAGAGGTGAGTTTTGGAGACAGGGGAATATTTTGAAGCTAGTAGATATATGCGTGATTAATATGGTGATGGGGTTCAGGTTAAAGTTTGGTAGTTATATAAAAGATCGGCATAAAGTCATCCAGAGGCTAACAGTGGAATTATTAACTAAACCTATTGCCAAGTTGTTACTATTTTATCAGGTTTTTTTTTAAATGTGCTAGTATACGCCATCAAGGCTGTCTTGACCAGTACAGTAGACTCTCAATCTAACGGACTCGGAGGCTCCGTCATGTTGTTTCCCATCCCCGTCGGCCGATAAACGATGAGAGAGCTCCCGTGAATTCTTCCTCAGAATTATTAAATTTTGTGCCCTCGGCCTCCAAGACAAGTGCCGTGAAATTTTAGCGCAAAGTCCTAACTACTGTGGGAAAAATTAAAGTTTGTCGAGAAAACAGAGGCTGGTATACGCTGCTATGGCAACGGAGGGGGTTCGGCATAGCAGAACAGAGTCCGACGTAAAACGACGCAAAAGCAAAGGTTATGGGATTTAATCTGAAGTTTGGTGGGAACACAAAAACTACAGGGTGAACCAGGAAGAGGCTATTTACGAATGGAATATCAAGCAGCGCTGTGTTGGTGGTGTAGGGATACTGTCTGCTGCAGAAGGATGAAAGTGTCGAACCATTCGAACAAAAACAATGGCGTCATGAGGGAATCAGGGTTGTGTTTGCGCCAAGTGTATGACGCAGTCGAAACTGGGTTATTTCGGAAGTCTTTACGAGGAAATACGCGGGCTATGTATGATAAGAGAATCGTCCATACCTGGCAGAAGGATTGGTAAGGAGAGAATCGCTGCACTGATCTGTTCATACGCAGTCGGTAGCCGTCGTCTGAAATCTGTTATTGTGGGAAAATCAAGAAACCCACGAATTCCGAAGGACTGCATGACTAGGCTTCCGCCCTATACTACAACTCTGCAAATGCCCGGTTTACTCAAGACATCACCGGAGACTGGTTTCACCATCACTTTGAATCTGGGGTTAGGAAATTTCAGAATGAGGTCTTGAAGATTGTCGCTGAAGACGTGAAGGACATATTAATTTTTGATAATGTTCCACCTCCTATCCAAGCAACATTTTTCAGCATAGATGGAGAAATCAAGTTCTCGCCTTGCCTCCAAATACGACTTCCCTAATCCAACTTATGTACTGAGGGATCAAAATGGCATGCATGAGGTTATACAGAAGAAAGATTTTGGATGAAGTCATGGTAGTGTTGGAGGGAATAGAGAATCGAGTTAAAGACACAAAAGGCAAGAGAGCTTCCAGAATATCAAGTGCTACAACATTAAATCTGCTATCTTCATATTGGAAAGTGCTTGGAAGGACTTCAAAGTGCAGACCCTTACAGATTTCTGGAAGAAGTTCTTGCTTGGGTACGATGTTGTTATATATTTTGAATGTTTTCATCCCCAAGGACTACCAAACGACTTTACATTTGGCTGGGGTAGCAGCTGCAATAATTGAAGACGTGAGAAATTGGCTTGAGTGTGATGATGGAGATGCTGTGTATCAGAATCTCACAGATGAAATATCCATCAGTGTTTGTACTGATACTTCGGAAGATGACTCAGAGAATGAAAGAATGGAGAAGATGAGCCCAGAGGAAAGCCTACAAATATTCAGATGTTAGGAAGGACAGCGTTGTTATAGTGATGAATGTCATTAATCAAACCTCTTATGTCGCAATGTAGCCTTATTATGAACATTTGAGGAAGATTGTGATTCATGAGCCATTCGATTAATCAAGACAGTTGAAAATTGACAGCTTCACTAAGTCCGCACATGAGTATACTGTAATCAACAGGAAATCCTGGACCAAAAGCCTCATCCATTGTCGATCTGGTTCCAGTCTTGGAGGTTTCTCTGATATGAGTACTATAACTTCTGAAACTCGGTTGCAATAAATGCTCAGTGATTCAGAATCACTTGTAGATAGTGAAGTTTAATGTTTAAAATAATGTTGGACTGTTTTTTTGTTGCTATTTTAATAATTACGCGAACCGTGTGTTTGTCGTCCTCGATCTAACAGACCAGCCCTTCCCACATATAGTCCAATAATGGAGGGTCCACTGTATATGCCAGGAAATTAAAGTAAAAAGCATATATAAGATACTGCTAGTAAATATAGAGTTAAGCATCTTAATCTGTAAATTCAAAAAAAATATATAAAGTAAAGGCCATCTTTATCAGCTACTACTAGTAAATGCGAAGTTAAGTGCTAGTTTATTACTAAAAATGGACGTTACTTATCTTTAATTTCGTAAAGACGAGATTTTGTTCCGTGTTACGATGTTCGGTGTAGATTACAATCATTTATATCGTGTTAGTTAGATATTTGCGATTAACGTCAATAAAAGGATTAGCTAACCTTTTAGAGTGAGAGAGAGAGAATCTCACTTGTTACGCTCAAATATGCTACACCTGGTCTTATTAATAAATAAAGCATTATATAATATTCCCTTATTGTTTCGGAGTTTTCACAGAAGCGATAATTACAAAATCTTTCGTCCAAAAAGAAAGAAAGAGAAAAAGAACAATCGAAGATAATGAAAAAAATCAGGAATGAATATCTATCTAAAACTTTATTTTGGAATAAAGAGAGGCCTTTATTGAAGTTTTATGCTGTAGGAAGCGCATGCTGACATGATTACTATTTAAATAATCCGTGAAATAAAGCAAAAAAAAAGTCTTTGAAACGAAAACCATTCAATAACTGACAGAATACACGCTGAGATTTCGGCGATGGCCAAAGAAGATACATTTGTGAACAAGAGAAACCGCTGAGTCGACCAGTTTCCACATACCTGGCGTTTCTAATGACCGACTAAATGAACCGGCGGGATGACGGATTTCAGTACTAAAAGTTAAGTGTGATTTTTGCTGTTTTCATTGTTCCTACTAATTAGATACATTGAGATGAGATGGAAAGCCTTCAGAAACTAACAGAAGTTGTGACCATTCTCCCCCCCGACCGCACCAGATTGCCACATATGGAGCGGTTACCATTGGTAACAATTATGGTTTCAGATAATTTTCATAGTTTTGTGTTCATGTGTGAATATATATATAAATTATGCATAAATATAATACTTTTTAAATATAGTATTGCAGTATTTACTTTTGACGAAGATATTACTATCGTCCGTTGTTAGAGAATAAATTCGCAGAGTTACTGGTTTAATCACATCCTCTCGTGTTTGTTATATGTTATTTAGCAGTCTTTCTTCCATGCCCGTGTTTCCATTTACATCCATTAATATCATTCTTTGCTTCTTTTTTTAAAAAAACGAAATGTATTAAACTTTTAGCCAAGAATTGGTTTAAAAACAACAACAAGAGCAACAATGAAAGACATTTCTTTCGAATGCTTTCCAAACCTTTAGTGCTTTTTTTTAAGATTGGTGCTGGGGCTCTAGGGCATGTTCCATGTTGCTTGGGGTTTATTTTTTTACCATTTCCCCTGCTAATTCCAGGCAAAACACGTGACAAGTGTCGATGTCTGACATCGCCACCAGACGTAGCAGTAGCACCCGCTTTGACGTTAATGGAATCCGCTGGAAAATGCAAGCCACGATACTTCCGGGATCGGGCGACATCGCGAACTCCGAGTAAGCGAAAGGAATTGCTTCTCGTGGCGGTGTCTAATTAGCTCGGCAGACGTTTTCCGGATACAACCCTGTTCGGAATTAACGATTTATATATAAAAAATATTTTTTAACAGAAAAAAAGAAAAGGAAACATTAATTTGAGTAAACCAACAAATTGAAGAAATTTACGGTGAACAAAAAGTTCAAACCTGTTAGCGGAAGCGACGCCATTTTCACCGGATTCCTCTCGTAAACACCTCGCGCTAGCGAATCTCCCGCTGTCACTGGCTCGAAGGTTTTGTCAAAAAACAAGAAAAACAAAAACAACAACTCACCACCCAAGGCCACCGAGAAATACGAGATGAAACAGTTCGATGATGTATCTAAGTCGCGGTGTAGCTGATCGAAAAAGAAAAAAAATAAAATAACGCGAGATTTTGCAGACGCGAGAGCAAATCACGTGACCCTTATATAGTATCCGTTAACGGTGTCGTTACTCCTTCCGTTAAAAAAATCAAAACCTAATATAATTAAATTTGGTTCGTTAGAATGAATTTAGATTTTTAAAAAATAGGTTGAAGCTTTAATAAAGAGAAACAAAACACTTGGTACCAAGAGGGAAATGAGGAAAAGAAGAGGGATGGAGAGGAGGAGAGAGAGAGAGAGAGAGAGAGAGAGAGAGAGAGAGAGAGAGAGAGAGAGAGAGAGAGAGAGAGATGGCTTTGAGTCTTGAAAGGGAATCTGATCATTCACCTAATTGAACAGTTTTTTTTTTTTATTTTCATTTAAGACCAATTTGCTCTCTAAGTCGAGTAATTCCCGTGTCCCAGATTTCAAATTAAGGGGACTGGCCCCACGCGAAACTGAGAAGAAATGAGGAGGAAACCGCTCATCGCGATTCGCTCGGATTAACAGAACATAGACAAATGAAACTTGGTTGGCTCTGAAGAAGTTAATCCCCGCTGTCGGGAGCGAAACGGCGAACTTATTCTCTGATGTCCTGGGTTCTGATGCGTGAATGGCCGACCTCTTTATCTCTCTCCTCCTGCGCGTCTTTGAACTCTGCCTGAGCACCAACTTAATTGATATTTAACACGCGCCATGGCTGTCTCAAGATGACGACGGGGCGGCGATACCGTGGTACCTTTCAAAGTCGACGGGCGGCTGAGTAAAGACCGAAGTAAAATAAAATTCTGGGAAACGCAGGAAACACAATTGCAGAGATAGAGTTCGAAATTATTGCGCACTTCCTGTAACGCCTTTCATCCACTATGGCAAATAGTGCGACACCAATTATAAAGCGGCACGCATCGATTCCTTTATTTGTTCCATAATGTAAATTATTTATAAATCCCTCCGACCGACCGTATTTAGTGTCCGTGTCTGGTTAAGTTTAACCCTTTATTGTTTACGATGCGCACGCGCATAAAAGGACTTTTTTTAATTTCCAATTTTAAAAAAAAATTTTAAAAAAACGGAAGAAATTTCTTTTTTAAAAAAATATAACGACAGCTGAGAGAGTGGAACTCCGGCGGCCCGAAGAGGAAAGAATCGAGAATGGAATTCTAAGAATATCCAACCGCCAGCTAACGAAAACGAAAAGGATCTTCGTTAGAGAAATCTTGTGAAAAATATCGAAGCTCAAAATAATTTAAACATAAACAAAACAAAACAAAATCGCTGCCCGGGTTACTTCCCTTGTTTGTCCATGTTTTCTTTTCAATAAAAATGAGAAGGATATGGTCCAAGAGCGGTAATTACAGTGACATAAACTTAAACCGATGTTACCACATGGCGATCCTATTTTGGTAGCCGAACGTAGAGTGCTGCTGACAAATTTGTCTCTGTCATTGACTGTTGCCTGACTTAGTTTTTCATTCTGTCGAAAACTATTCATGGAACAGTTGGAAACATTCTGTCTATTTCCTTTGCAATTATTTCTTATACCGAAATTTTGATTTGATATATTTTGTTATTTTTGATAAGAATTCTTTTAATAAAAGGAAATGAATAGTAAAACCCTATGAAGAATATTCTTTTGAGATAACGTTGTTAACGCCATTGCTATTGCTTTAGTTATTCTTTCTGTACTACGGAACGATAAAACTTATTGCGAGTCTAAGAGATGTTCGGTCGTCTGCTAGGCTTTCATGACATCATTACTGATGAAGGTGTTGACACTGCTAGTGTCAGTTTTAGTTTTTCTGAGGCTTAGGAAAAACGGCAACAAAAATTATCCATGCAGAGCATTAAGACGACATTTGCCTCTTCTGTTTTTTTTCACATTTAGGATCCGAGTTCGAATTCAGTTTGTTGTAACTTAGCAACTGATCACGTGGGCATCCTACGGGGATCTCGGTTTCATTCCACATCCAAAAAAGAAAAGAAAAAAAAGGAATGCATCTGGTAGTGAGTTTCTGTTTGGCAAGCATATATTCGCTATTTTCATCTTTTAAGAGTGAGTAAAAATGTTTGTCCAAAGTTGTAATTTTGAAACTGAATATAAATTATAAAGCCGTTCGTGTAAAAACAAATATTTATAAAGTAGTATGTAATGCACATTTGACCTTCCTTTTGAAGATTGATATAATTTAATGTTCCTGTTAAGTGAAAGATTTTCTATGTGAAGGGGGACATTTTTCATTATAAAACATTAACAATTTTACAAAATTAACAAGCGAAACTGATTCACGGGAAAACGAGGCCTGAGTGCAGCGTGGGTATCAGAAATAAAATTGAAAAGAATAAAACTGTTCAGGTATTTTATTTTCACAGCGAACCTTTATCCAAACTAAACTGTGATACTGCTTCACAGTTTGCTAAAATGTAAATTATATTTTTTATCAGTAAAATTTATATTACTTATAGGCTTGTATAACTTTTTTCTGATTTTTAGCATAAATATGAAAATAGATGAATGCAAAAGAATAAAACTAAGTTTTGGGGGTAAGTGATAAATAAAGTCTTTCAACTTGCTGCGATACAGTGCAAATTAGAGTGAGATATGATAAAATTAGGCTTAGTAGAACAAACAATTTAATGCCAGTTTATCTTTTAATAATCTGTACCCAACGATATTTTATTCAATTTAGGCGGAAATCTAAATGTTGACACCACACAAAATATCTTATTTACTGACGTAGTTTATCTTAGATGATATTTAATAGTAATAACTGACTTTCCATTGCCTTCACTCACTCTTAAGATGTTTGTTTAGCATATAGTCCATCGGTACACGACTTTCGTTGACAAAGATAAACTTTAGGTGTATTTACTAAAATTTGCTTATAAAGATATATATTGTATGTCATTTACTTATAAGGGTGGATTTTAGAAGACGTTTCATTTACGGACGTTTATTGACAAAACGAGACTTTAAGCAATATGTACTGGGAATTACTGATCAGGATGTGTTTTGTGTGGCATTTACTGATAGAGACAATATGTCAAGAGTATGTAGAAAAGGAAAGGTAATACATAGATTTTAAGTAAATAAACAAGAAATATGGCATACTAAATGCTGAAAATACAATGATACTGATCGAATTAGAAGAAAAAATTAACATTTGTTCGCAACTCTTTTCATGTTTGTCCAGCAAACTGGCAGCGCAGACAGTCAGCTGTGGATAACGTCATAGCATCTGAAGCATTTTAAAAACCTGGCAATTTTGTGCGGACAGTTGATATGGAATATGACAAGAATCCATTTCAAATAGGAAAGAAAAAAATTGAAATTTTAAATATAATAACAAAAAAGAAGAGAAAATGCCACTTCAGTAAATCAATAAAAAATCGGAATTTATTCAAAATCTCGCGTTTCGTATCACATGAGGTGTATGGATCAAATTTACACCACCAGAGGGCGGGCGCCTTTACATAAGAGAATATGACACAGTAGAAAACTATGAGTTATTCGAAACCCACTTTTGTAAAATTCAAAAACCGTCTTAATTCTAGCGAGAAGCGAAAATCTTAAATCTCACGGAAATTACCCAAGAAAAACAGGAGGGAAAGATGGCATAATTTTTTTTAAAAGAAACTAGGAATTTTTAGAATTTGCACAAAATCAATAATTATCCGCATGTTTAAAGAAAACACGACATTTTAAATAAGTTTAATAGACGAAAGGAATATTTCTTTTATAATCTGATAGACCAGGGTTTGTTTGATGTTTGTTTTTGGGGGGAGATTGTGTGAAAACAGAATATTAAAAGTTAGCGCAAATGGTCGTTCCTCTCATCTTGTTATTATTACAGGGATGGGATGGCAGATAATTCAAGCTAGCAGATATTATGGTTCTTTAAAAAAAATATTTGTCGTAAACACTCACTACTATAATAACCTTGGTCTATTTAATGCTAAAATTAATCTGAACTCCTGAAGAATTCTATAACACCTGCGTTAGGAAAAGCATTGTTTTAGATTGAAAAAACAATGTTTATTAATACCAACCTTGTTCTGATTTAGCCGATCACCACTTATTAACTTCCATCAGATAACCCATTCCATTCATTAAAAAGAAATTGTTATTTCTTTCTTTATTAAGACTTTGTCCAACCTGTTATTGTAGCCAGTAGGTAGCCGCAAAAAGAATTTATTCTTGTCCACACACCAAAAGCCCTTATTTATTTTAAAATCATCTATTAGGCCTCCCCTTAAAATCCAGTTCTAGAATTTGTTCCACCAATAACCATGAAAATGGAAATTACTGTTTCCACGCGCCAGATATCGAACTAGTTCTGAGATGGAAAAATGCCTGAAGACGGTCAGGTGGTGACGTATCGGAGTTCATATTTCTGACAATTAGCAGCTTCAACTTTCGACTTTACTTCTGGTGTTCAACTGGCTTTTAATATCAAGATTTTTAAGTAAATCCAGAAGAAAAGAAGGGAAATCAGAGAGGCTAGCGGACGCAGGAGAGTGGGTGGGGATGTACTCGATATTTCATTGTTAGAGAAGATGTTCCAGGTCTTTCGCTGGGCAGAGGTAAAGTCTACCATCAGTAACGGTTAAAGATATTTGTTTCGTTAAATTTATTTCCCTACTAAAATTTTAAAAAGAGAGAAAAAGAAAGCGGATTATTAACCGTTTCAGGGGCGAAAACAAGTGCTGAGTAAATGCCGTTT
This sequence comes from Nautilus pompilius, assembly GCA_018389105.1. Taxonomy (NCBI): domain Eukaryota; kingdom Metazoa; phylum Mollusca; class Cephalopoda; order Nautilida; family Nautilidae; genus Nautilus; species Nautilus pompilius. Next base: position 1,398,262 of record JACATO010000316.1, on the reverse strand, counting down.
GTTTATGCTGAGGCGCTGCAAGAACTGAAACATTTTGAAATATTTTTTAAAAATCTAATCGCCTTTACGAGATTTTTAAAGCAAAACAAGAACACTGACATGAAGCGGAGTGGTTAGGGTTAAAGACGCCGCATAGAAATCAAATAGCCGCCTCGCTACGGTGCCGTCGATGATCGTGATCGAGAGTAATGATGATTATCATATAATTCCTAATTTTATCGCTTAAAATATCTTACCTACTGGCGAATAATATTCTGAAAGATAATCTCACAAAAAGACAAGACAATTTATAAAGTTCCAAATCATTTATTTTAAAAGCATTATAATGGCAGGAACTTTATTAGCAGGGTTCATTTGGAATTAAACACTGGAAGTTTAAGTTTACCAGGTTTATTAATCTACATAAGCTAATATTTCTGATAATTAATTTATTTCCGTTCGTTATAAACTGACAAAAATTGTCACAAATTTTTTTTTTTTTTTAAATTTCGCGCGATTTTGGAATTTTTCTACACTTTCCTGTAAAAGTATATTGTTTAGAATCAAAGACTTCAATCCAGTTGATTTCTTAATAATGAAGTTTTCACTTAAAGTTGACGTTATCTCTTTACGAATCTAAATTAAAACCACTGTAATCGTGAAAAATATACGAGAAGCAGCAGGAAAATTAAGTGAACCGGGTAACAAAGCGATCAAAGAGTAGGTTAAATTATCAGAATTAGTCTTTAATTGTCATTTTCAGCTTACAACAAAAACGACAACAACAACAAAATAATAATAATAATAATAATAATAATAATAATAATAATAATAATAATAATAATAATAATAATAATAATAATAATAATAATAATAATAATAATAGAAGAAGAAGAAGAAGAAGAAGAAGAAGAAGAAAAATCACCAGATATTTATAAGATTAAAATTTGCATATTTATTTCAAATTGTACAAGAATTTTTTTTCTGTAACTTGGCCAACGAATTTTAATTATATATATATATATGTTTTGTTTTTTCAATGTATTTATCTTTTAACAGTGAAAAATTGATACTGGTTAATTCATTCCATTTTTTAAACTGTTGTGTTACTTAAAATAAGGGAATACAGATGATTAAAACCGATAAAGTTATGTTGAAACACGAAAATGTTTTTCTCTGTTGACAATTATGAAAACTTTCCCATAATGCATTTCTGCGGAAGTTGACACATTTTGGCATGTGAAATTTTTGGAATGCAAGCACTAGCGGGTATTAATGCAGCATTTAGATCATACAATAAAGTGGCTTCCTTTACTTTGCAAGTGAAAACGATCTTTGTCGGTAACTATCATTAATTTCAGCGCTTTTGAAACTCGGAACAACTCTGCTACATTTGTGAATGGTTCCGTATGGTCTTCGTGCGGATGTCACAGTTTTGCAAAATGGTGAGATACATAAAGTTATAAGGATTCTTACTCCCATCTTTGATTAGTTTTAAATTAAGAAAGATAAATGAGGTTGTCAATTAATTATATCTTAAATCATTTTGATATTAATTTTTCATTAGTCCAATACTGAAACCGATTAATAAACGCTAGTAACAGTATTACAAACGCATTGGCTTTAATATTTAAAATTAAAAAACGAGAAACTCTTTAAGTTTTCTTGTACTCTCTTACTATTCTTAAAGAAGTTTTAAAAAAAATATGTGCATTTGTATTACGTGTGTTTCTTTTTATTTTAAAATGTATTTGACAAAGCAGTCAATTAATTAAAATAGTTATTAAGTTACTTTGCAGAAAAATTATTCTTTGCCATGTAGGCGTTGGAATAATACTTTCCAATTTTCCCTCCTCTGTCTCTCTTTAAAAAATATTTTTTCTTTAATATTGCAAACTTTTTTGTTGTTTTTTTAAGTAGAATTTTGACATTTACTTAAATTTGTTTTTTTTTTTCTTTCTTCTTCGGCGATCGTCTAATGCACATGGAGGAATCTTCTTAAATTCTGCTTTTTGAAATATTTGTTGTAGTTAGAAATTGATCGATTTTAGCATTAATTAAATACCCACTCACATGACATTTGAAAAAAGTATTTTTCCATCTCGAAAAAAAATCTTGAAACTAATTTATTGAGATTATGCAACAGAAGAGAGTTTTTTTTTCAATAGCAAATTTTCAGAGTATTTTTAAATATCTTGAAATCCTTAAAAACAAAGAGAATCTTGGTATTAATGGAGTTTGGCGACCCACATTGTTCTTTCTATTTTTTTTTAAAAAAAAAGTTTCATTTTATCTTGATGCCTAATATTCAAAATAATATATACGTATATATTATTTTAAATGTTTGCTTGTTTTTGCGAGGTTTATATAATTACGAGTTAATCTACGATAGGTTAGCATGGTATTTTCTCTTCCTCAAAATTGGTAATTCCACTTTGCTGGAGCGAAGGAGGAGATAAAAGACGGAAAATGTTTTCTTTTAAGACTAAAAAAACAAATAAAAACATTTTTTTTTTTTCCATTTTCGCCTTAACATCTAAAGTTACGCTAATTAATTTTGACGCGTGGTTTCGAATTCACTGATCTCTTTTAAGGATTGTTTTCGGTTCTTAGCTTCGGTTTATTATAGCTACAAAGACATCTCCCGCTTTACGGAACCCAAGATGGCGGTACAGAAAGGCAATACGCCACTATATTATTCTAATCATTTTATAATTGTAGTGTAAAATTTTAAAACTGTCTCCATTGCCATTGCTTTAAAATTTGCATTTTGTTTTTATCACGATCAAAGAGTTTGTCTTTGTGAATGAATCGACGAGGTTCTCTAAATAGCTTACCATTAAATACAATAATAAATATTTCCACAAAAGAGAGGAAGGGATGTTTGATTTTCGAAAAGAAATTGAAATAACATCACTAACACAACTGAAATCACCATAACATTTTTGTTGCTGTTGTTAAGGAGGACAGATATTTCAAATTCCGACAACCGCCATATGTTTTAGCAGATGGCGTGAGAAGTTTTAAAGCAACCAAGAAGTGCGTGAGATTGTCTTTGGGTGAACTTAGCCTCGAGTTTGGGAATAGACGGTTTGTGATTTGAAATAACGGCATCGATTAAAAAAAAATACATGTAGACTTGAGACCGAGAAAAAATGCTGAAAAACATATTTCTCGCTGGACGGGAGAGACTCTTTTATTGCTGTGAATCAGCTTAGAACCCGAGATGGAACTTGAGTGTGTTGTGGTTGTTGGAACCTAGGGAGCACATGTTGACAGTGGAATCTTTATGTTGTCTGAAGTGGGAAACAGAAGTATTGCGCTTATGGAGCGCTGGAATATAACATCTTACTGAAACACAAAACGAGATATGAAAAAAAAACCCGGTAAATGATTGCTTCCACCGACTGCCAAAGATGGTTTTCTTTTCCACTCGCAGACATATCATTTTTTTTATATAAACAAGTTAGAGAAAACACGTTTTCTGCAGGAAAAGATTTGCAAAGAAAATACCAAGAGGCGTCGAGTTACTTTTGCCTGCTAGTGTACCGAGGATGTTCGGTTCTATTTACCTGATAAGAAAGTTGTCAGAGCATTTGACAAAGTTAAGCAGCGAGCCATCGTGATGCGATGGAGCGGGAGGGACGGCACGCGAGGAAGATCTTTTCCTTTGAGAATCGCAGTTCGGATGAATTGGAGCTAAGGACGCCATGCGAAATGGCGCGGCTGCCAACGCGGACGTTAGCGCAAACACTGTCGAATCTTAGCACGACCATAACGGGAGGAAAGATAATTTTGAACCTAAAATTAATATCGCGAAAGTGCTAATGAAAAACAGCGTTTATGAAGGGGACTTTTGGCCAGTGCTTCTGTAGAGAGCTGGTGGCTTCTGATTACCCTAGCCACCGCGTGAAACTTGGCGGATCCTTTTACCCATAATGCCACCGGCATGTGCACGAAATGTTACTGCGCTAGGAAATAAAACATTCACAGTTAAGTATCAGTTCTCTTAGTGATCCGCTCTGAAAGTTTGTATTAGAAAGTAACAGACGGCCTCTTACCACGTCTATAATCTGTGACAACGCTACTCCGAATGTCACGTTCAAGGCTTCGGAAAAATTTAGAGATGGCCGGACTTGCTTGTTGTAGTTCTTCATGAGATCGCGGACAAGTCGATACTCATATTCGTCACACGTAGCCAAGGTAACTGAAAGTAAAATAAAACAATACAAAAATTATATATAAATATATGTGTGTAACACTCGTAAAAACTTATTTGGTCGAAATGGACGTCTTTACGTGTTATTACTACCTATAGTTTTTGGCTAACTACGCGTGAAATGACCATAGACAGTTGGCATATCATAACTTACTTAGATAACTAACTTCAGACGAGTCAGTTCGCGAGTGACAACTCAGTATAACAGTATATAATAAATATCCATCTCTCTTCTTTGGGCGAAATTGATATCGTTATGTGTAGTTGTTGACTAACTATGCATGAAATAACTTTAAGGCAGCAGAATTTATGGAAAATATGGAAACATTCATTTTGCCAAATTTTTTTTTTCGGTTAAACCAATAAAAAATTACACATATATTTTCAGACAAGTTTGGATAATATAATCATTAAGTTATTTGGCTCACAAGAGAATTAAAGACTAACAATACATAATGAATATTTTGTCTTTTTTTAGTAGACAGTGGTACGTGGTAAAAACATTTCGTCACGACAGTATAATTCTCCAATGATGTAACAAAAATAACCTATCCTTTCATAATAATTTAGACAACTGTAGTTGTGTGAAAATGTTAGATTTTTGTAGGAAGCGGAAAATGAAGAGATTTAATAAAGTGGATTTTTTGTTGTTAATTGTTCAGGTCAACTTTTGCAGTAGAATACTTTTACCGTATTTGGAATGAAATCAGCAAGATTTTGTATGATGATCTGATTCAGAATTTCCATATTGTGTGAGAGAGTTTCGTTTAATTCTACCCTATTGGCTGGACGTGAACCATTTGCTTTCACTTGATGTTTAAGCTACACCTAAAGGCGGATTAGTCGTATTCATATCGGGGCTTTGGTGTATCCGGTAAAGAACTTGAATGCACTGATTCCTTTACCACTCAGTGGTCACGAAAATAACAACGTAATCTACGCAACGTGCCAAACATGGTTTAAAAACTTACCACTACGTGGCGTTATAGTAGCAGTGGTCGTAGGAAAATGGAAGAAGGCTGAAGGAACAAGTTTAGTACAGTTATTCAAAGTTGTGGAACGCAACGAAGTTCAAACACAGTTGTCTATAGATTTCCTCAGTGAGCAGTCGACAAAAGGAAACGATCTCCTGTTAGTGAACATACGTTTCGAGAAGACTGGAAATGTTTGCTGCTTTACTTTATCAGGGTAGGCAAGGATCAGGTCTTATACTCGAACCCGGTCTCTGGATTCTGGCCGCTCTCGCACGTGACGTCTGCAAGTTTATCAAACGCACATCAAAAGAACTGGCATCGGTTCCGTCGTCCGACTTTCACATGAAGTTAACGGCTTTATCCAACACTGGTTCGCACTCCGCTTGTCGACGGTTACTACTGTCGAGTAAAATCATGAGAGATCTGATTCGCCACTGCTGCTGTTGTTGTTGTTGAGCGAGTTGGACTTCCGAACGAGGCTCTGTCAATGGCATTGCATCCCGTAAAGACAAGTGGCCTGTTCTCTGTCGAGTCCTCGTCGTCGAGCCGACAAGCGGCCCGGTCCACCCGACACCGGGAGGTCTCTCTCACGTCGGGCTGCCACTGCTGCTGCAGACCCGTCGTCGCGCGGAAACGTTTGGCGGAGTCGTGGGACTTTGCTCAAGTTAAACTGGCAAGTGAGCAGACATCGTCGCTTCCTACGCGGTGGCGATCATCCACGCGCTGTACGAGAGGCTTCACCGGACCTGCACTGAAGTGGGTGGCGGCATTTCCGGCCCGATTTCTCTTTAGAAGACAGCGTCGCTGGAGAGTTTTGCCCGCAGGTACCGCGAAACAGTGCGTGCTGTGGACGGTCCGCACGAGGTAGACACCCTCCACCTTATCAGTTTGGCAATGGATAGAGAAAAAGCTTCCTGAGCGATTGTTGGGCCGAAGAGGTTCCGTCGGATGGCCTCCTGGGTTTAGATTTAACATTTCTGGGCGTTTCACCGTGAGACATCGTTAAGGAAAGGGCACGTGCCAAGAGGTCACGCGCCGCTACCGACCTCAAAAAAAAAAAAACAGATAACGGAGGTTTCGCAAAGGACTCTGCAAAAGAGTCTGCCGTCCTACAAGCACCGACCTGAAGAGTCCTTAGGCAAACACGACGGACAGCTTGGTCACCTGACTCTCTTTTACATTTGTTTTTGACACGAAATGTATTTGTTTCTTAAGTTATGATGTGAGTGAAAATGATGTAAAACCAACTTCCGCTTTTATTTTGTTACTGAAATACGTCTGGTTGGAAGTGTGTAGCTAGGTGTGGAGCAGATACTCACAAGCAAAACACAAATTTCAGACAGGTGCAATGAGAGTGGCCAAATTAGCCTGGCGCTCATTTTACCAACAAGTTTTTGAAAGGAACGAGTTTGGTAGAAATAAAAAATATTAATACTTGCATATGGATACAAATGTTCACATATTTTGTACTCAGCTAAATTTGGCGGATTTAAATGAAACATAAATACGTTTATAACATTTTCTTTTTTACAGAGGAACAGGAAATGTAGTCTCTCTACTGCTGGTATATGCACGATGTCCGAGTGTTCGTCACGAGTAAGGTCATCAAATTTACTATGACGTGAGGAGGACTCTACCAGCGTTACTTTGTACGGTTTGCATCTCTCTCTCTCTCTCTCTCTCTCTCTCTCTCTCTCTCTCTCTCTCTTCTCTCTCTCTCTCTCTCTCTCTCTCTCTCTCTCTCAGGGAGGGGCTAATATCTTCAAGGATTCGTTTTTATCAGCTACAATATGCCTTTGAACAAACCGAGAAGCTTGCATCGCGGATCGTAATGAGGATGTAGATTGAGAACTCTTCGAACTTGTCAGCTCATTTGTGCTGTTTCTGAGCAGTTCCGCTCTTCTTTGACTTCAAAGTAGGATACAAGAGACGCAATCTGCCACCGTGAACTGGTCCGGAATAGCAGACTTTTCATATATTTAGACTAATGCCATTTAATAGGAAATACAAAAATAAGTGCCGGCTAACATGGTGAATCACTCTGCATTTCAATGATGACCCTCACGTATTATAAGGCTTCACATCTCCGTAAACCACGTTAGTTTTTGCCCTAGTCAGAGCACCTGCCCCACCCTAGACGCAATAATTTGTATTTGTATTCCACTAGCTGCATATTTAGTCAACACTCGTTATTTCAGTACAGTTAGGCTTGGAGCGATATGGATTTGTCTTTATCAAGGGATATGCTAATGAAGAAGATACTTTGGCCTTTATGATTCTGATATCGCAACTACCGTTTCAAATTTATTTTCTGTACCTAAAGTCGAATAATGAGGGGATCCTGAACATTCCAGCAAAGATAGGTTACAGGTATTGCTCATACACTAAATGTATTTGTGCCTTATTTTAATAGTGTTCTTCAGTTTAAGTTTGGGGATTTACCCAGTGTAAGAAAAGATTTTGATTGAAGTTTGGAATTAGAAAATCGAAAACTCCACAAGTTAATTTGACACTGTAATTTCCAATATGTGGTTTATTTCCAATAGAATTTAACAGAACTGTAATAAAAGTGCTTCCAAGAAAACAAATAGAACTCAAGTTATAGCAGTTTGCAATTAATGTTTTTTCCCCTAAATAAGTTGATAAATAAAAGAATAAGTGAATTATTCGGCCGAGGAGGGGGTGAACAATATAAAGGTATGGACTTCAGGATAACTGTTGAAATCAAGCCCTGATATCTATCTGAAGTACCAGATCTTCAAAGAGTTAAAAAAAGATAAACCCGAAGGCGCGATCGTAAATAGCAGGAAGCCCCCTGCTTATCTGAGGTGTGAGATGCCAGGATCAAAATGGGGCTAAAAAATGTACCCGAAGGTTGTCAATGATTACTTTAGTCACCTAAACCGAATAAGATAAAAAAAAATTTTTTTTCAATTGCTCATCATCAGTAGCGTTTTATCGTGTTATCAGAACCGCGATAATGGCTTCTGACGAAGTAGGCTAAACTCTCGCTTCGCCTTGGTTTATCTGGAAAGGAGGTCTAGTTAATAAGGTATTCCAAGCAGCCAGTGGAAGAATTTATCTATTTAATCCAAGAGATTTTTTTTTTAATTCGTGTTGCTGCTGAAACATTTAAGGTTTCACGTGTTTGCATCTTGGCCAGTTTTTGATATTCAGGAAAGTAAAATAGACAAACACAGAGCAGGAGGCAAAGAGTCAACACTAAATATTCTTTAATTGGCCGCCTTAAAAAACTGTAAGATCCTTTAAGAGAACATTTATGTCCTGCAAATATTCTGTAAAGATGTTTTTCCATATTTTATGGCGACTAGAACAGCTGACGTGAGAAGACAGACAGACGGACGAATGAATACGTTTTCAAATATTATTTAAATCTAGGCATTACTTTAAGGTAGCGGCCAGAGATAATCAGTGAGGAACTATTATTTCCGCCCATTCGCAAAATTTTCAAAAAAAGAAAATTGAAACAAGTTCATCTTTAAATAGAGAGGACTTTCTGAAGTAGTATCCTTCGGTTGTTTTACGAAATTTTATTTGAAGCCTATCAACTTCGCGCTTATTTCAGTTAATACAATTATCAATATAAGTAATATTTTTCTGCTCTCTAGGTTGTCAGAATTTCTTTTTTATATAAAGTGAAAAAAATGGTAAATCGATAAATCCTAAGGTAATCAATATCTGCTTTTCTTCTAAACCAGACGTTTATAGGCATTATTTAATTTTCATCTTTAATATAAACTTCTAGTCAGAATCATGCGCCAATTATAGTATCCTTTAAATAGTAAAACAGTTACATTAAAAAAACTATCGATTGACAACATATCTCAGATACTTATGTCAAATCCCCCCCAGATTTTTTAACATACAGTTTGGACCTTTTCGCTCAAATAACAAATTTAAACATCGACTTTATGATTTATAGTTAAAAATCTGTCGGTACACCAGTTTTATCAGGATATTTAACAATACAAATAGAAAATAAATCAAAAGAAAACAACTATATAAACACAGGAGCGGGCGACAAGAAACTACAGTTTACTAGCACATAAGCCAAAAACTTGAGTAAACAAAGAAAAAAAATTAATATAAGTAAAACCAACAGAAATTTACTTTAATCAGTTTCTGTTATAAGACGATGATTTCCGTTAATCGCTTTGTAATTTCCGCGAGATAAAACCAGCCCCTTTTATATCCCAAGCCTTTGCTGTTCAAAGTGAGAAAGATCTTTGATGACGAGCTGGATCAGAAACCGACTGGGTTTAGCCTAACCGCGTAAAACTCTTCTGACTTCTCTTTACTAGCCAACCGCTTGGATTGCATCCGGGTACTTAAGCTTTCTATCACCTAAAAAAAGAAGAGTTTCATTAAGTCTTTCCCTGCCAAAGTCGGAATTGCTGAACTTATTGAGGCGCAGGACTGGAAAAACGCCTCCTATCGGACTATCGCGGCACTAGGCTCGTTCACCAGGGTTGTCTCTCATGTAGTCCTCGATATACAACACAACGAACAACGCCTCTCTGTCTTCTGGTAATTGTTGCTGAATATTTTGCACGCGACTCAGCTTTTATAGGACGAGAAGCAAGTAACCGTGTGGTTTTTTTGTTACTGTCAATGAATATTTCTGTTTTAATACTTGTACACAAGTACTGGCGTAGTTGGCTTTTAATGGGCTGTCAAAATAACGAAACCCTTCAGCTTTAATTCTTCAAAGAATCTACAAAATGGATAAGCAGCGGATGGTAAATAACCGACCGCACTAGCATCATTATCTACAGCAAACTCCCGTAGTAAGATCTATACCCACTCTTAGCTCGATGACATTTCCATACCATGATTGCTGTCGGTTTTCCTGACCGGTGAAGAATGTCTTTAAGCAGCAAAAATGCGTGGTGCTGCTGTATTCTACGTTTCCTGATTTCATCTGACCAACAGTCAGTCATTTCTTTACCGGACTCAGAAATTATGGAATATCAAGTAAGATGTGGCAACTGCCTGTGTGACGTGCTGGGTGGTATGATCCATCGGCCGTAGATTACTGTGAGCATTGCGTAGCTATCAGCAACACGCGGAAAGACCAAAGGGTCTGGGCGACCCCAGGTAGCGACCCAAATTTTGATGTACGCGCAACGCGATGCTTGGATTGATCAGTATGCCCGGCAATTCTTCTTGGCTTCACACGAGATTACTGAAACATTAAAGGCTTTATTTACGTTGTCTAGTCTTCGAAAGACGGAATCTCGGGACAAGTAGAGATAATTACACTGGTCAACAAGTATTTTTCATCAAGCACATGTCAAGGTGTACTTAGTGTAGTTTTTAATGCTGATTTCAAATATACAATTAGTTTTTTGACATCACGTACAGTTTCCAAGATGAGAAAGTTTTTTGGTTTTAGCTCATGCATTATATAGAAATTCCAATTGATGACGTGTATGCATGTATTTCATTTACATCATGGAAACACACCTTTAAAATAAACTACATTATTCATTGCTGCATAGTTCAGATGCAATATTTCATCATCTTAAATTAACCAATCAAGTTTTGTCTGATGAAATAGGTATTTGAACATCTCAAATTGTCCAGTCATAATTGGTCCGATGAAATATTTCATCATCTCAAATTCAATATAAGTATAACCGTTTGTATCTATTTCCTTACTTGTTTTACAGTGTTAACAATGTCAAGACAGTGTAGAAATCCTCCTGATGTGTTTTGTTATGTCTGTGGACAATTTATTGTGAAAGCTCAAAAACGTACAATAACACCAGAGATCAAGAAGATTTATAAGCTATACTTTTGACTGTCCTCTTGGAGATCAGGACACGTTATGGGAACCACATTTTATCTGCTCAGTTTGCTCAAATGGCTTACGTGACTGGTTCAATGAGAGGAAGAAGTCCATGCCATTTGCCATTAACCCTAACCCTAACCCTGCAGAGTGGCGTTTGTTTATTGACACTTCAAAATGAAGTTTAAAGGCTGTACTTCTCCATAATGGTAATTTGAAGCCCTCCATTCCTATTGCACACTACGTTCATCTTCATGAATCATATGAGAATATGGAACTTTTACTACATGCCATTGCCTATGAAAGATACTCATGGAAAATATGTGGAAATTTAAAAGTCATTGGAATGTTAATGGGAATGCAGTCAGGTTTCACAAAATACTGTTGTTTCTTGTGTCTATGGGATAGTCGGGCAACTGACAGACATTATTCGGAATCAAACTGGCAGACAAGAACATCATACCAGCCAGGACTGTCTAGCATCAAGAATACACCTCTTGTAGATCCATGTAATGTCCTATTGCCTCCTTTGCACATAAAGCTTGGACTGATGAAACAGTTTGTAAAGACACTAGGGAAGAGAAATGCCACAGGGTTTGAGTATATTGTAGAAAAGTTTCCCAAAATCACACAGGCGAAGTTTAAAGAGGGTATCTTTGTCGGACCCCAAATTAGAGAAGTACTCAAAGATGTCAACTTCAAGACAACACTGGATGAACTGGAACTGCCTGCCTGGAATGCTTTCATTGGATCTGTGAGAATTTCTTGGGCAATAAGAAGGCAATGGACTACAAGGATGGCATTAAGAATCTTCTGAAATGTTACTCAGCAATGGGTTGTCGCATGTCACTGAAAGTTCACTTCTTGGACTCCCATCTGGATTTCTTCACAGATAACCTTGGAGCAGTGTCTGATGAACATGGTGAAAGATTTCACCAGGACATTAGTGCTATGGAGAAACGGTACCAAGGCTTCTGGAATGACAGTATGCTGGCTGACTACTGCTGGACACTTTACCGTGATCAACCAGATCAGGAACACCGCAGGAAATCCAAAAAATCACAATGTTTCTAACTCTGTTGTTCTAACTTTGTCTGTTTTGTCTGATCCATTTTTTGTGTATTCACTCTTTGTAGAATCATAGTGATGATTTTTAACTCACTAAACTCATTTACTTTCTAAAAATAATATGTCCTTATTTATTACGTTAATGATTTCATATATACAAATATGTAAATATTTGCATGTATCTACTGAAAAACTGATACGTGCTGCATACAAATGGAGTGAAATTGTGAAATCAGCATGAAAAATTAGTCTAAAAAAATTGGTTTTCATTTATAACACTGGTCAACAAATTTTTATTTTTTTTCTTTGGCAGACCATCTAGGAGTGTTTTCTGGGGTTTTGAAGGTCGCTGATTACGAATATAACATTGGTTTTGTCTGATTGGCTCTAGTTTAGAAGATATTGATAGCCTCAAATAAGCCTAAACTGCTAAAATTCTCCCTGAAATACTTCAATATAGAAGCAGTAAATAATAATTTTCTGATATTATTGAATCATTATAATGATAAATCATTATAATGATTCAATAATATCAGAAAATACATAATAATTATTATGTATGTAGTGTTTTTAAAACAGTATTTAAGAATTTTCTTTTTAATTCTTTTCCTTTTTTATTCCAGAGTTGAAAATGAGTTCTTCTAAAAGACGTTGTTAGCTCATCAATACGTTATATATGGCGCCAACTATAGCTAATCAATACGTCATATATGGCGCCAACTATAGCTAATCAATACGTCATATATGGCGCCAACTATAGCTCATCAATACGTCATATATGACGCCAACTATAGCTCATCAAAATGTCATATATGACGTCATTTACACCTTATCAATACGTCATATATGACGTCAATTATAGCTCAACAATACGTCATATATGACGCCAATTTCCAGGTCTTTCCATCGAAAAAGCTAAAGGTGGCATCTTCGATGGACCTCAGATTCGAACGCTCATGAGGGATTCTGACTTCACTAATCATATGAACATGGTTGAGTTAAATGCTTGGGTGTCCTTCACAGATGTAGTGACAAACTTTTTGGGAAATCACAAAGCTGACAATTACAAGCAATTGGTCCGTAAGATGCTTACTGCATACGAAAAACTAGGGGCAAATGTGAGCATCAAAGTTCATTTCTTGTTTAGCCACCTCGACAGATTTCCTGGTAATCTTGGTGATTACAGTGAGGAGCAAGGAGAGAGATTCCATCAAGACATCAAAACAATGGAAGAGAGGTATCAAGGCAAATGGGATGAGCACATGATGGCAGACTACTGCTGGAACCTTTTGAGAGACTGCCCGAAAGTTGCTCACAAGCGAAAATCGTATAAACGTCAATTTCACTTTTGTGAATAAAATATTGTTTTGTGTGTTCATTGTAACTAAGAATCTAGTGTATAATAATGCTTTGCATTAATTTATGATATATAACTGATTATGTAAATGTTTTTTTCCCTTGGAGAATTAAAATTCAGCAAATTTTTAGCAAATTTTTTGTATATTCTCGAAATATGAAAAGTGTTCATTTATTAATAAATGAAATGATGTTATATCTAACTTAACTTGTTAGATTGAGATTTTACACTGTCTTTGTGGTTTTGGATTATCATAAAAATCAATATCTGACATTTTTGCACTATTTAGCCGTTTTTTGTACGTTTAGTTATGGTCGCGAATGGGTGATTTCAGACGAACGACCCCCCTGTGATATCTCCAAAACTAGAGCCAACTTGAAAAAACAAATGTCAGATTCGGATTCAGCGCCCTTGAAAACCCCAGAAACCAGTCTCACTTTTCCTGCCAAAAATATTGTGTTGACCAGTGTAATGAGTATAATACATTTAATTTTGTTGACCAGTGTTATCAGTCGCTATTCTGTACCATTATGGTATTTTCTCCCCGTTTTTGTCTTTTAGATATCCTGTTTGTTCACACCAACAATGCATGGTAGGTTCTATCAGTCAAAGACATCTGACCTAGTACTGCGCGAGCGTGGAATATTACCATAGTGATTTCGAACTTCCGCATTTTTGTTATACCCAGCTGCTGCCATGAACTAACGTCCATTTATCGGAGCTGTGCAAGTTTTGGGAAAGTTACATCGTCTGGCCATGTGACCGGAATCACGTGAACTGAATAAAGGATACGCACAATGCGGGCATGCTGGTCTCGTTCCACCCGAGAAACGAACTTCTATCGTGGCAAGACATCGACCAAACGGCGCTCACCGTCCGGTAAAACACCCTCACACCACGACAGCTGAACTCTTGTCGAGGTATTAAGACTGACAACATCAGAATTAATTCGATGCTACATGACAGGCGTTAAGTGGATATAAAAAGCAGGAGTCCTGGTCATACAGATATATAATCTTCCTTTCTGACACTACGCTATCTGTTTGAACTTTATTTTCAGACACTACTTGTAGAAACGTAAAATGATTATTACAAACTCTTAAAAGGAATTGAAAGACCGTAATATCATAGAAATAAATGAGGTTCGATGCTAAATACAAAGCTAGCAGAATCCCATTTACTTCCCGATCAATGGATTATTCTAGCAGTGTGCAGCAACGAGAAAGTCTCAAGAACATGAAACGATTGAATTTTTTGTCTAGAACATTCAAATGTTAATTGGCGTTAGACAACTCAAATTATTATATTCCATGTGAGTAACCCCGGTAGAGTTCTCCATAACTGTCGTCACCGTTTATATGATGCATTTGGAAAATTACACGATATTTACATCTGATTTTTGTTATTATTTTCATACAATTGCTGATGTAATTGTGCATCAGAAATTAAAAAACAAACTATGCTTGCAAGTGGATTCTTGTATTGGGCGAACACATCTTTAATATTTGTGCGGGCAGAATTGGAATATATTTAATTTTTACCACAACTATCACAAGCTAAAGTCTGTCTGTCTGTAGAGAATACTGCACAAGTCTTTACTGTTATTTAAATTTAAAATTACATGAGCACAGTTTTCTTGTTTTATAATTTGAAATCTTTTTCCTGTTTCTCTTTGCTAGAATCTGAGATAGATTTCTCTCTCTCTCTCTCTCACACTTTGTCTCTCTGTATACGCATTTTAAACGGAATGTGCATGGAATCAGGAACAAGTTTATTACGTCAGTAATAAGGAAAAGTTCCCACAATGCAATACTGCCGAGCGTTGTAGTCAAAAAGGTGACTCGTTCACTGCGCACATTAACGAGAACAGAACGTTAGAAATATCCATCCATGATCACGTAGATAGATTGCAGACAGTTTGTCCTCGCAAAATTTTGTTTTCCATCAGGTCCAAAGGTGAAAATCAGTCAGCCGAATTCCCTTCGCGATGTTGTGCTCGGCGTCGTCTATCCTCCAAAGATCAGTGTACGACACCATCTTGAAGTTTTACGATTTCTTCCCTTTGAACAGAGGAATTCAGGGCCACGCTACACTTCCCGTCTCATTCTGAAAGGATACTTCCATTGTTTTCGCAGTTTCGTGCCACACATTAAACAAGGCATTTTTTTGTACATTCGTGGAATTCCTCATCTTCCCCATGACTTATATCCAAGTGAATGTGTGCCTTTTTATTCATCGGACAAAAAAAAAATATTTTAAACAAAAGCCATAAAGAACCGCAATGCAAGCATTTATGCTCTTTATTTAATGCCATGGAAAGGTAAATCTGGAATTTTGTCTCATGCTCGTAAATTACCTTGACACACGGCTATCAAGTGGCGTACGTTACCAATGCGTTGCGATAATTTAATAAAGATTCTTTCTTATTTTCTTTGTTTTAAATCTCATTGTACTTATTTCATGAAATCAAAAGATGGCGTAGCCTATCTCATGTGTTCAATACAGTTCTGCATTTAATAACTTTGTTCCTCTTTTCATTTTCCAAAAGGTTATATCCGAAATGTCTTTCATGTCACTCTTGATCAGAGCTCTGGAACCATCAGAGGAAGGGAAACTCTGATCCAAGTTGTGATATATCTGAAGGCCAATAACTTACGATAGTCGGCGCTCATTCCACCGTCCTATCATTAAGAGAAAGATGTCGAAACTCATTTAAGAACACGAAACAACAGCCGGGACATCGGTTCCGAGGTACATTACCCGGGAGCTGGTCAGCGTCCCGTCTCGGGTGATATACGACCCGTTGTTTCTTCACAAAGGGAACGCGCGAACAAATTTCCCAAATCTAATAATGAGGCAAATGATCCGAAGAAAAGGCAAATGCGAAAGGAAGAAAGACATCATTCATTGAGAAAAACGACGAACTCTAGACGCTGACGAGAGGAGGCGGTAGCGATTCCGGATCTCTGTCTTTTGACACCGGACGTCGGTTATGTAGCGCACCTAGCGGCAGACTGATTACGTCGTTAGTTATATGGACGATTTCATTTCTAGTTTCCTGGGAGAAATGGCTAGCGCTAGAGAATTCACAACACCTTAAAAAAGAAACGATCAAAATACTAAGGGGATGTATATGTATAGAAACTCGTAATTTTTATAAATCGAATGCGATAAATCATACGTGCGGCGTCGGCAAATCAAAAGAACACTGTTTGCGACCATTAGGAACATGGAGAGACAGCAATAACTACCTCACGGCCGCTTGAGTTTACAATGTTGCGGAGAGACGGCTTTGTTCCGCTGACGCTTCCATTAGTGAAGACTTAGCCAGATAAGGAACAAATGGCCTGAGTACAAGGCTATTTCCCGAACTTACCACGTTCTGGATAACACAAAGGGCCTTACACAGCACACTAACTGTCTGATGACGGGCCATTCCTTCATCTCTAGCCATCCTGCCTGAATACAGAAAAGCACGTCCAGCATGATAAATGAGTCATTAGGTGCATTCGGAAAATGAGTAATACGTTTGCAATTAAAAAAGCGCAACAGTAAATATAATTTCACCAACAGAGACTTTACTGGCCACATTTATAACATTTTAATTCATATACTTGTGACGTCAAACACTGTAAATTTATCCCACTGTTGCTGGAGAGGAAAGCGTTTACAGCTTTGATGAATAGCAAAGATTTTTTTTTTAAAAACCAAAACAATGTCAGTTCACTCTTAGCAATAAACGTCGTGTAAAAATGAACTACATACATATATATATATAAATTACTCATTTAATTATCGAAGTTCCTCTCTTTTCACCCTTTTGCGAGCAAAGGCTGGATGTATTGTTGCCAATACCTTCCCAGCGATTCGCTAAATTTAAATCTCTTGCTCAGAGATTCCTAGAAAAAGATAAGACTGCAATTTCTTCTAAAGTTTAACTGTTTGGAGCGAAACCGCTACGCACTTGTTCTGTTTTTATTTGTTTATGACGAAACACATTCTGTCACGTCCTTAAGTGAAATATCTTGCGCATTCTAATGAACCTTCATTTTTTTTTAAAAAAGAAGAATTTAAATGCATAATTTTGACTGCTTGCCTTTGAATATGGATATTTTTCGAATGGCAGATAGATTTCCAGTTTCTTATTTTTTTTTTTGGTAGCCCTATTTAACTTTATTCGGAAGTGCTATTATGTCTTTTCCAGTGGATATTTTAAAGTAAGTTAAAAGATTTCCCGAACACCTGCGAGTGTCGAAGAATTGAACTATTTTCGAGATGACACCATTGCGAGAAAATCACCATTAGTAGTCTGCCGACAGGTAGATCCGTAACTCCGCATTACAATGGAAATGAATACTGAGGTAGTTTTTTTTTGTTATCGGATTCCTCAACGAATACTGGTGCGCGACCAAAGGTCATACTAAACTTCTTTATGTCTAAAGGTAAGAGGAAACCTGAGAACTCCGGAGAGACATACGCAGCCGGCTGGCGAAGAAGAGCGACAAGAACTGGATTCGAACTCTGGGAGGGGCTTAGCCTATCAGTCAACTACAGGACCATCGGCCTACAAGATAATAACTCAAACGTAGATTTCAATGAAATGCGCTCAGACAAATAGATAACTGAAAATAAATGAATGCGACGTTTTGTAAGATCTGTGCTTCTCTGGGTCCTAAAAACCAAAACCGAATATGATAAAGGTAAGGAAAATAAAAGTAAAAACGGAGAATATGTTGCAAATGTACCGAAAATATTTTAAACGAAACAAGAAGCTCGATTCAAGTATGAATGAACGTTAAGATATTGTATTAAACATGCAGATATATCACTAGACAAAGATCAGTAATTAACGCTTGTCATTACTATATCATTAAAACGTAATTTTGTCCCATATGAAATCTTAAAAGTAGAAAATAATGTTTTTTATTTCTTTCTTTAGCGACCATTTTGTGATTATTACCTTTAGTACTGTAACTCGTTCACTTCCTAATTAATCTAAGAACGGTCGAAGTAAGCAAACAGACAAGGTATCCGTAAGAAACCACGAAGTTTGTCAATGGACCGACTTATAGCGCATGTTCATTTTTTGAAGCCCACATCATGTAAAAGATGCTGACAGCTGGGGAAAAAAATGCCATTTACTAAAATAATTAGCATCGTCTGTAAAACCAGCAGCCAACATTAGCATCAAGACGTTTGGAGACGTAATTAAAGTTTTAAGGTCCTTAGTTGCTAAATTTCTTGACACTGATTTGATCGCGTGCAGGGAGAAGGCGGGCGTTTGGGAAGTTCAAAACTGATGACAAACACAGACAGCATATATATGTATATCTATACTTAAATTAGTGCTACTTTTCAAACACTTATGGACGACTCCATTTCTCTCCTGCCAGTAACATGTAGGCTATCGTTTAGGGTGCTGCGGTAATATGAGCGAATTCTGGTATATCTGCTTTTTTTAGTCGCCCCTCACAACAACAACAACAAGCAGTCGCCGACGTGCTGGTGAGAAAATAGTTAATATACTTCTTGACACGCATCTGACCGTTTTCGATGTTATTTTATCCGTTAAATAAAAATAAACTTTCTAATTCTTTAAATCGGGGGAAACGAACGTAGATTGCCCAGAACCTTTGTATCAAGGGCAATTTAGAAACTTTGAGTTGTAAAATCCATGTACAAAAACAACAACAAACGAATCAGAGTAAAATAAACAAGGAAGTACGCTAAGTGGCTTTCGGATGTTTCCCGAGGTATTTTGACTGCCCCTGTAACCTGAATTCTAAAGTTTTATCTCCAACGTTACTGGTACAAATCTATACACAAGCGAAGCGCGGTGAAAACCCAAATACTTTCCTCGTTCTGTATTTACCTCAGTCAACTCTTGGCTGCAGACCCTAAAATATACTTCGTGTAGTAGTCCCAGGCGCAAGTTAAGCAATAAAATAAAGATTTTTTTCTTCAAATAACTTGCAATAATTACGGTTCCCATATATATGGACAATGGGCGAAGGTGGCCAGTCAGATGGATGGCACAGAGGAGAACAGCTACAGCTGAGATGTACGAAAGTTCCCGTATAATGGACCTGTCATAAAGCAATGAACATCATTAATGAGCGAACCTGAACCGGGGACGAGCTGTGTTAGGCTGAGAGATGTTAAGAAAGCTCTCTACGGGAGACAGCAACAGGCCGATAGAACTGTTTTTACCTTTGTCAAAAGTTCTGTCGCGGTTCATTATTCTGCCGCAAATCTTCAAATCCAAGGAAAAACAAAGCGGAAGAATTAAAAATTCACGATCCTGTTCCTATCTCCAGTACACGTGGAGAGGAGACGTCTTGGGGTGGTTGCCCGTCCTCGCTTATGCTGAAATCAGTGCCGGTTGATAAGACAGTGGCGAACACGATTACGGCTGTAGCGCGTAAGATCGAAGCAGCAAAGCATATTGGCGATATTTATTCTACCGTTGTGGTACAGAGAAGATGAGAATTAATTTAAATTTGTATGCGTAATGAGGACGAAAAGCCAGCACAGTAAAGAAAGAAGATGCAATGATCAACTAATGCAGTTTTATTGGGGGGGATTATTTTTCCGTGTCACGTGATCTAGTGGCCAAGCCAGTTTATGCAACCGCTAAGCACGACACTCAATTACAATTATCTCGTTTTATTCTTCTTCTTCTTATGCTCCAACCTTTTGCCAGGATGTAAAGCAGTTCGAATTCTGCGTGAACTCCGAATTATATATAAATTGCGAAGGTTTTTTTTCTCTTTCTCTGGCATTAGAATAGATATTACACGGGAGGTAACTCCCCCACTTATTGACGTTGTTCGTTGTTTTCTACAAAGTCGAACACTTGCTTAAGAAAGCCAGTTGGCTGCCTAGTAGCGCCCATCCGGGGACTTTATTAAAGGGAACTCTTTTTTATGCACATTGTTATTATTATTATCTCGTGCTTGTGTTATTGTGATTTTGTCCGTGCCTCCTAGATCCTCATTCATCACGTCTAACTAATGGAAGTTCGGTCGTTACAGCGAAATAGACCAGTCCTTGGTATTCTGACAGCTTGTCGACACCAGTCTAGCAGGGATTACTCCTCTTGTTCGCTAACCCATTCAATTCCCTTGCACCATTCACCATTGATCATCAATAGACTCCGTCATGAGTTCATCTTGGCTTGTTTTCGTGTTCTCTACACTCAAAACGAGCTCTAGTGAGTCTGCGAGGAGGACTTATCTTTCCTCTCTACTTTGTTTTGTCGCGAATGGTAGACTCCATGGTGGGTAAACACGAGGATGGCTTTGACCGGGTTTATGCAAAGAATCCGTCCGATTCCGATACTCTCCATGCGTAAGCCTCGTCCAATATTCTGGGGCCTTTGTAGCCGGAAGCGCTGTAACGTCACATCGCATTGACGTTTGCTGTCCGTTCGACCCACCCACATCTGACTGATGCTCTGGCTTCTTGAGGTAGTGGAAGTCTGGAAAACTGCTTTTCCAATCATGTCTCCCCCACAAATCTCCTGCTTTTCCTCCTCGAACGGAAACTAGACATTTCATCTCGCGCAGCCGCCGAGGGCCAGTTTTACAAATTTTGAACATTTTGACGAATTTGTAAAAAAAGAAATTTTTGGATAAGAAGAAGAAAAGTACAAATTTTTAAAAACTGAAAATTAATGATAATGGTCTCTTATCTCGTACCGAACGTAAAGATGCAATTTTAAAGAGAAATATTAACTTATTTATATACAGAACTCCGTCTTTGGTCCGTTTTTTTTTCTTTTTTGTTTTGTTTTTTGACCGACCAAACTGACAAATTGTAATGTTTTCTTGCGTGAGAAGAAAGTCTGGTGTTCTAAGGTAAAACGTTTTGAATACAGGCCGAAAAGCCAAGGAACACACCAGCGGACACCGGCCGCCGCCATGACGATAAATACGCTACTACGCCAAACAATCGCCCATCACTAATTTTATGTATCCACGTGTGTGTGTGTGTGTCTATCCGGTCCCCCGTTCCACACCCCGAACCGCATCCAGTCGTGCCTCAGCAGTCAGCTGACTGCTCAGCCGTCTTTTCCCAGCTGCGCCGAAAATGGCGATATTTTATTTGGTTGCGTATTGATTTTCGAGGCGACCACGAACCGACATTATCGCCGGACAGGGGATCAAGTGGGCGCATTATTCTCTCTTAGCCGGTCACGATCGCTGACAAACGATTCCCCAGAATATTCCATGACAAACGACAACCTTTTCTGAGTTCAGATATTTATATATTTTTTTCTTCTGCCCCACCCAACGTAACCTCTCTGTGGCCGCCCCCCCACCACCGTCCAATTTCTTTTGTTTTGTTTTGTTTTCCACGATATTATTCATTTTTATTCCTTTGTCTCCGTTTTGTCTGTACCCGGGCAAGCTCATGTTTTCAATTACATCGCTGGATACAAACTTCGCTGTGTGGCGATCACAAGACGAAGGCCGATATCTCGAGATGGTAGATCATTCCGGGAGGCGAGTGACGTGGGAAAGAAACTAACCGAACAGAAATAACCGTTTTACAGAGTCACAATAATCTCTTAATTTGAAATGTTCTTGTACCATAAATCTATTTTTTATTTTTTAAATTCAATAAATTAAAATTTTAAAAAATAAACCATATTCTTGTTAAATCTTTCTCACGAACGACAGATAAATGCCTCCCATTATTTAGGCATTCTACTAAAATCCAGAGTTTTAATCTTATTTCCGGAACGTTCAACTAATTCTGTGAAGGTAAAAGTCAGCCGAGGGTCATATATAACTAATAAACGTGATTACACCAACAGTGTTTGTAAGTTATTAGGTGCTAAGAGCGACAAAGTCAGCCACTTCAAAGATCACCCTGACAAATAGGTCCTCTGCTTCCTTCACTGGACCGCGACGGTTCCCCCGGCTCTTGAGATGATGCAAACCAAACCGATAAGTGTTATCCTTATTTAATGAAGTCATAAAATACTTTCAGTCTGCGGACATCTGGACTGTACTAGTGTCTTGACGTTTACAAATATAAAACGTATTTTGTTAAGAAAAAGTAAAGTAACGAGTAATTCCGGCAGTTTTGTTTGCTTGCTAAGTTAAAGTATTTTCTTTTCGCAATCAGGTGGTCATCTCTCGAGTAATACTTACTTGATCATATGTCGTTCACTTGCAAAAAAAACCCCACACCGGTCTGACAAGCAGACTTTAATTTAATTTAATGTAATTCACTACCAAACGTTCTAGAATGCAGTCGATAATGTGCATTAGTTTTAGATAAACTCAGAAAAAAACATGATTAAATTTCCGATCAGTTAATACTTTGCACATGATTGTAGATTTTTTCTTCCTTTAAACAATCTAGTTGGTGGTTTTTTGGTATTATGCTTTATTTTAGAATTTTTAAATATCCCCAGACAATATTTGCTGGATCGTCCAATTTCACAAAGCTAATAGAATTTTTTATTTTTTTTTTAAAGAGAGATTCGCAATTGCTTATAGGGAAATTGGAAAAGGAGGAGAAATATATTTGATCTAAACTAGTATTTATTTTGTGAAGCATCGCTTATCATCCAGTCCACGGACTTCTCTCTCTCTCTCCTCCACCCTTCATCTCTCTCTCTTGTATCCCCCCTCTCGCTCTCTCTCCTCCATCTCGTCTCTCGTCTCCTTCCTCTCTCTCCTCTCCCACACCTTCTTCTCGATCTCTCTGTATTCCACCTCATCTGGCGGTCTCTCCATCCTCATCCATCTTCTCTCGCTCTCTCTCTCTCTCTCTCTCCTCCCCTCTCTCCACCCTGCTCTCTCTTCTCTTGGAATCCCCCTCTCTCTCTCTCCATCTCTCTCCATCTGTCTCGCGCTCTCTCGCTCTCGCTCTCTCTCTCTCTCTCTCCTCTTCTCTCTCTCTCTCCACTCTTCACTCTCTCTCTGCATCCCCCATCTCTCATCTCACTCCATGTCCTCTCTCGCTCCCTCCCTCCATTCATCTTTGTCTTCATCCTTCTCTCTCTCCTCTCCTCCATTCACTCCTCTCTCTCTTCATCTCTTCTTCTCTCTCTCTCTCTCCGCTCGCTTCTCTCTCTCTCTCTCTCTCTCTCTCTCTCTCTCTCTCTCTCTCTCTCTCTCTCTCCTCTCTCTCTCTCTCTCTCTCTCCAGATATTTAGGAATTCAATAATCTAGAATCTACTGCGGCACGTAGAAAGGCAGAGGTCAAAAGCTTTGCAACATCAGTATAAATGTATCATAAAATCCCTATGGGGAAAGAGATTAAAGATAGGCTCTTCACACACACTAGACAATGGAGAATGGAACAGAAGCCAAAACACTCTTTGAAATTATCTAGCGCTTAAAAAGAACAAACAAGTATGCATTCTATATATTTCAAAATCAAATTTGTCTGTAGTTAATAATATTTAAAAAATGAAATTTATTTTGATATTGTACTTTTTTCATCAGAAAATAAGTCTGAATGAAGTATAATAAATGTCTTTACTGTTTTCATCCTAATTCGTGATTTTCCACGCCGTTTTTCTTGCTCAGTATTTTTGTCTGTTAACCCACAAGGGGTCAGTCGGTCTTGTCTCTCAGCTTTCTTTCCTAACAGCCACGGTTATCGATTGCATATCATTAAACTGAAGCTAACTCGATAGCACACGGCACAGTCATCTCAAACCGTGAGAGGAGACGAACCTCTCTCTTTTCAGGGATTTCAAATTTTAAATAAAAATCGTTTATTTCGCTTTGTCAGCCGAGCAAATCTCCACCAGACGTACCGCACGCGCGTCCCGTCCGCGACACCCTCGTCTTTACTTTCTGCTCTGAAACTACCACATAAAAGTAAACACACACAAAAAAAAGTATTGCAAACTCAACCTTACCGACTGCAGCCGCAAACTGCGCATGAATTATCATCACCGAAAGCAGCATATTTTCTCCATAGGATGTCTCTGCTCGAGTCTTGTGAGAAACGGCTTCTTTTTACGACAATAAATTCCTCGAGTTTTATGCTCAGTCGAGGAAAGATACTAGGGATGATAAATACACGATCGACTCTGCTCTTTTGACACGTGTTGGAGTGGGAGGAAGGAACGCGAAGAGACGACGCGAAAGCTGGAATACAAGATGTCATCTCTACCGTTATCCGGACCGAATACGTCTTCAAACAGTGACGTCACTACTATTGTTATCAAGCGTGACGTCATCGATACTGATTTACACGACTGGAACCGCGGACGGTGACATCGTAACTGAGAGATTTTAGATTTGTTTTATTAGTTGTTTAAAAATACAAAAAAAAAAAGAGAATAAAATCGTTCTTAATCGCAGTGGCTTTGGTTTTGCGAGAGACGACGCTGAGGCGGATGGAAGAGATGAAAATGCATTAAATTAAAAATATAATTTGTAAAAATGAATTTTTATGAATAAAAACCAAACAAAAACGGTTTGACAGAATAAGTGGGAAAACAACAGCAAACTTTAAAAAAACACTAATCATCTCTCGCGACTGATTGGATCCCTGAAGGAAAATGAAGATTGCGAAGTTGTTTCAGAAGCCGTGTCACGTGTCTGTCTGATGAACCTTTCCTACTTAATACATCTTCGTTCCCGCCAGGACTGCATTAATGGCGGCATATCTATCAAAGAAATAAGAATTGTAAACGAAGGAACTTATAGTTTCCGGCCTACTGCTCCCACCTTCCAGAAACAGAGCAAACAAAAATAATCCTTAAGGAATTGTGATAACTCTACGGTTTCCTTAGAAATTATGTTTTAATAAAAATTCCAAAAATCAGTTAAGAACGGGCAACTGGGAAAAAAAAAGCATTTAATGGGGCAGTAAATATGATGTTAAGTCCATAATATCAGCAAATGTCATTTAAGATTCATCTCTGTCCGTAATGGTAGTAAATATTAAGAAAAATTCAGCAAACTTTAAGTCAAGATGTGTTTTAGATTTCCCTGCTGATTCAGTAAATACCCCGATTACATTTAATGCAGGGAAAGTGCCCTTAATTTACATAAGAAGGACTAAAGATAAAGTTTACGGAGATTATACTGGTTGAGGAAGTGAGAGAAACTGACAAACTTAATCATAGACAAATTCCCAACAGATCATTTTTGTACATTTACTTTGACTGGATCTAAGACGTCGTGCGGTGATTTTAGAATAACATTTTCAAAACTTTCTTGCGCACTTAAAGATGCGATAGGAAACCGGTGGAGTAGGCGAAGTCCCTGCCCTCCATCTTTTCAGTCTATCATATTAATCGCAAGACTATCGCGTCGCCAAATGGGAGAAAAAACACAACAGCAGCGACATTAGATTAGGAAAAAAATCACTGCAAAAGAAACCCTACCAGGGTTAATTTTTAAAGTGCAACGATGAGAAGCCAATCTTTTTTTTCAGTTTGGCATTGTTTAGCAGTAAGTACGTGACGTCATTTCGTGAACATCGGACGGAGCTTCTCCTGAATCTCGCTACTCTACAAGAATGATGATGATGATGGTGCCAGTGTGATATAAGTTAGAAATCTTTACGCCCATCTGACTGGTTCGTTACCCTTTTATTAAGTAGCATCTCCTGTTACATCATCGCTAATGTGATACTTCTTGGATAAAATATCGCCGGAAATGATCGGGACGTCGACTGGCATTTCCGTGAGCGACAAGCCGGAGTTTACATGGAATTCAATAGTACATACCGATACAGATTACTGTAGTGGTATTTATTAACATTTACAATCCAAATACACATATCTCATGTAATCAAATGTATAAAATTCATTGAAGAGAGCCAATTCAGCTCTCTGTAATTTCTTATTAACAATGAACTTTAAGTATATTCAGTTTCTTCCCACCACTAGGACATAGCGTCTTGAAAATGATTTACGCGCCTTTCTGACCTACAGAACAGGTTCATAATTATCATAAATCACTACAACGGAATCATCTAAACGCTTCTCCCACATTAAGACTGGACACAACATTTTGAAGCGTCTTTCACTTTTTAATTACCATCGTCGATGTAAATTTGTTAGTTTAGCTGGAACAAACAGTGGCCGATCGCGAAAGGTGCAAGTGAATGCTTCGAGATTGCAGTCGTACCGAAGAGCCTTCGAAAGCCTTTCTATTGATCACGGAACCCACAGCCGGGTGGGAGCAGTGAAGCGAGTCGATACAGCGCCACGACGGACTGATAGCGTCGATCTATCACTCGAGACAGCTCGCAGGAAGAATTATGACAAGATCGCCCTACCACCCCCCATTTTCTTTTTTAAAAAAAGAAAGTAACGTTAAAAATCTACCCTCTACAATTTGCTGCTCCACTGTTCACGCTGATGTATCCTATAATTTGATGAATGGGTTCTTCACGTTGGAAAAAAGCGACCGTGACGCGGAGTCTCGCGGGATCTGCGTTTAGACGACAATCGAGCTGATTGTTTCTCGCGCAGCCCGTGCCCACAGCCAGGCGCGGTAATCGCGAGCGACTTCCTGTCAGGCTACGAAACAAATACACCGGACCGGAAACAGGCACAGCGAATCTCCTAACCGTAAGGGCCGCAGCGTAATTAAGAAGGAAAATTAATCACCACCAACAGCAGCAAGAAGAAGGAAAAAAAATAAATAGTATAACTCATTTAAAGATATTCTGCGTGAAATTGACGGAATTCGTTTTAAGCTCCACTATACGTCACCGGACGTCTCAGCACCGTAAATTACCCCGGATTATTTCGTGAACTTTTAAAAGTCTTTTATTTAGATATTTAACTAAAGGGGAAAAAAAGAAAAGCCCGGTTACCAGTAAATTTTCGCTTGCTAGCAGAGGCGACGTAATTGCATTACCTAAAATGTTTGGCACGGGTGGAAGAAAATATTTCGGTAATAGAATTGTCAATGAATGGAATAAATTAACTAGCAGTGTCGTTAACGGTAGCAGAAGGAATCAATCTAAGAATCGCCAGTTACTTGCGTATTCTTGCTTGTCGTTAGGCGTGCATGTAATTTGATGAGGACACATTGATCAGCTGTGGACCGTTCTTTTGTAGGTTAAATAGAAACCTTATTTTATATGGCGTCAGGGCCTCCGTCCGTTTGGTACCAGAAACATTCGAACTAACAGGAGATTGCTGAACATCTTACAGTAACACCAACATTGACGTGCAGTATACAAGCCTCTGACACTCTATACTGACGTCATCTATCTATCTGTACCGACGTAATCTCCATACTATTAACTTACCTTTACCTTTAATTTTCAAGAAAAATATCAGTATATCTAAACTGTCGGTATTTTTTAAATATGTGTAAACGACCACGTGGGTCTGTTGTTGTCAGGTATTCATCGAAAGCTTAAATTAAAGCAGTTTCCCCTCTTTGTGGTTATATTATTAAGAAATAAACCATTTTTTTTTTGTCTTTTTGAAATTTTGCTCGTTATCAAATTTACAAATCTGTTTAAACATGCAAATTAAAAGTAGAACCTTTTCGGCAAAATCTGCTGATTTTCCTTTTAGAGAAGTATGTAGTTATAGAGCATACGGACAGGGTCCGAGTACTCACCGCCAACCAAAAGCAAAATAGCAGCTGGTAAAGATCGCAGATTCTTTTCGATGGCCATTCCATCCGCTGTAACTTCAGATCAGTGTCAGTTCAGCCCAGTCATCTGAAAAGGAAACAGCAAAGAGATACAGAGGTGATCATCCCCTAAACATGCTGCGTGGATATTATTGCTCTTCGCTCACCCCACACGTTCGTTTATCTTTATTATCATCTCGAAAAATGTATAACACTATCACTACACTTTTTAAGTAAAACCATTATTTCAGATATACAACTTGGTACCACGTTTGTACAGCTATAAGTGAGCCCCCCCTTCTGCTTAATTGTATTATACCGCTAGAGAAAAGAAAACAAACTTTATTTGTCATGTAAGTGTTTTAAAGGAACCAAAAGGCCTCCAGACAGCAGTTGCATGATATTCTTTATCCTTAATATGGAATATCACACGAACGGTGACCTTTTGGTTCTCTATGATAATTAATAAAGACGAAGCAAAAATGACCTTCTGACCAGTGTCTGTAATGATTATTTTGTTGATTCCTAGAACAAAACGTACGCAATACAATTAACTAGTGAAATTGTAGAGATTTTTCCATCTGAGAGGAAACCGATCGCTATCCGATTAGCTACGAACATATACGTGAAAGCGTTAAAAATCATGGGGGTCTCTTAGATAAGATGATAACATGAAACACATTACGGCTGGCCGTGTACTACCTGGAGACAGCGGAAATCTGCTGTACGATTTCTATAAAAACGGTGATTACAACGACGCAACAAGATTACTAGGTTTTATCGACATAAGAAGCGTCTTCTCCTAACAGCGTTGATGCCAATGCATTTTAACGAAATTCTTCACGAAGTTCACCAATAACTCACGCGGCACGGCAGTAAGTAATGACAGATTAAATTCTGAGTGGACGAAGTAAGCTAGAAGTGGTGCATTTTATGACCTATTCATTTCATAAGGGAATAAGCTTCATCGCCGAGCGACAGCTCTTGCTGAATTGTCTGATTGGCGATGCCTCTGTCCAAATAACAAACGATACTTTTCTTCAAATTGAACATTATAAGCAAGACATAAACACCGCTTTTGTTTATGGTGAAGTCGGACTAAGAGTGATTGAAAACTAGCCGAGTTTTTCCAGAGATTAAGTTTAATTTTGCTTTATATTGGATCTATGTTGTAAGAGAAATTGCTACGTTTTATTATCTTTTCGCTAGTAAAATAGATAATAGATAGATAGATAGAGAGAGAGAGAGAGAGAGAGAGAGAGAGAGAGAGAGAGAGAGAGAAGAGAGAGGAGAGAGAGAGAGAGAGATTTCGGTTGGACGGCCGTATGTTACAATTACTTTCAAGATAATTCTATTAAAATTCTTTTAACACAGATTATCCCGGTTTATTATGTAAAAGACGCGCCCATCCGTTTTTCCAGGGTTAGTTTTCAATCGCGACCGGTCGTAATGCACCTACACCGGTGGCCAGAAGTTTTAGGCAACCCTAGAAATCCCCTGATGCCGGATGACGCCGAATTAAAACGATGAATTTGTATGTCAGCGCTCCGCCAACGGTTTGGAGGGCGAACCCCTTTGTAATTTTACGAGTACTTATTTTACAAAAATGACCAAAATTGAAAAATGGAACAATCTGAACTCTAACATGAAAATAATTGGTTTTCGAAAAGTCCTATAGATCACGACTGGAACCGTGTCTCTATTTCGAGTATTCAAAAACAGACACTTAGAAGTGGTCGTTGTCGGAATGTAAGCTATACAGTGATGGTTTGAAGATAGATTTTGGTTTCGTTATTCCTCGGGTTGTGCAGAACGTTTGGCTGAAGGTGTTCCTACCTTCTAAAAGCACCTCTCACTTTATTTACTGTAATGGAGTGAAATGCTGTGGATTTTAAAAAATCAAATTTTTTTTCTGTGCACTGGACTAATTCTCATATTTATTAATTTGTTAAAGTAAACAAAGTAATTTTTCACTTGTTATTACTGACATATAATAATGAAGATTACATAAATTAAAAATTATTTAACGCCAAGATCCTAG
The DNA here is from genome assembly GCA_018389105.1 of Nautilus pompilius. Taxonomy (NCBI): domain Eukaryota; kingdom Metazoa; phylum Mollusca; class Cephalopoda; order Nautilida; family Nautilidae; genus Nautilus; species Nautilus pompilius. Next base: position 1,368,227 of record JACATO010000316.1, on the reverse strand, counting down.
ATAGTAAACTCGAATGCCAGCCATCTAGTGCATTAGCCAATCTCAGTGGCACGTGCTACTATAGACCAGCCTTACCACCTGCATATGTTCATTTACTAAATTCCTGGTTGAATTTACTACTTACACATGGAGTAGGAGCACGATTAACTTGTTAACTTACCTAGTATCTTTATTTTAAGGGAATGCAGACTTTGTGTTGTTTACAAGCAATTCAAAGACCTGCAGTTTGTCCCGACTTGTGTGTGTTTGGTACAGTTCATTGGCATTTTAAATATTTGTCCTCGCTGTTACAATTTATGTGGCAGCAGAATGCATTGGATCTATGATTTAAAAATTCTCAACTTGCTCTTTTATGAAGACATAACCAGACTGTTAAAAAAGGCAATAAACAACTTTACAGAATTGTTTAGTGTCGAATTAATGTCTTGAAATCTTAAAGATCCATTCATAAACATTTTAGTATAATTTAGTGGAATGGTTCATGATTTCCCAGCTGAAAGTATTTACAGAATAAAGAGTAATAATTCTTAAAAGCCAGATTGACTGTTCTATCATCTTAACAGTTTACAAGCTCTAATTATGATATCACCGCGTTAAAATAATCATATAAATTACAAATAATTTTTTATGGGTGTACAAACAAGCTACTGGGAGCAAATCGGTAAAAAGAAAAAAATAAATATAAGAAATTTTAACAAAGACAGTAAACAAAAATGAATTAGCGGAAGTGGACAGGGTTTGTAGCTTCAAACTTTGCCTATAACCCTGTCCACAAAAGCAGTGGGTAATAACGTTGTTTGTTCTAAAAGGAAAGTTTGCAGCTTTTGGAGAGAAGATGGAGACAGCTGGGAGAAGGTAACACATCTTCCTAAAGCATCCCAAACATTATTAAGAAGACTTAGCTCAGAAGAACATGCTGGCCACAACCTATTAATAAAGGTTTGGTCTTGATGATATCGGTCAGGTGCTCCTGTCTTATGTGAACAAGCCTTATCGTCCAGTAAAAGGAAGTTACTTCCAATTGATCCTGTGGATGTCTAACATAGGGATCCAGAATCTCGTCTCTGTAACTCATCGTAGACGGGGTATCTCCCTGAAACATACGCAGGGTTATACGCCTACCATGGAATCCTGTACAGACCAACAGACATCCACTGCCGTGGAGAGCCCTTCCCGTGGTGTTTGTGGGCTGGTTGCGTGTCCCACCCTGGGCGCCGTTAATCACATTAAGGCGAAGCCCCGACTCCCCAGTAAAGGGAACATGGCTGCGATGTTGATGTGTCAAGCCACATGTTCGCGACACCGGCTTAACCACTTTTGCTTATAGCAGCTGGTCAAGAGGATGCCCGCCATGGATCGTTTCTTTCACGCGGCTTCCAGCGTACGGCTGAGGCTGATACCAGCATCCCTGAGACCGCGGATAGATCACCTGCTGGACTCGCGACCCCGTGACTGACCTTGGAAGTGCGTTTGGACACCATGGCCTGGAAAACCCCGTCTGTTCATATTTAGCCATTCTACCCCCACCCCTGGGGTCTGCGACTATCTGGCCTTTCCGCATCGGAGAATCTGCCAAAGAGTCTCGCTACCCACTTGCAACATCGCCCTCCAAAGTTAATGCTCTAACAGAGCCGACCGTGATGAATTCACACCCAAGCATATTTAGTTCTTCCTAGTGATCTCATCTATTTATTCCTTTCATAAAACTTGTGTTACTTGGCGTGGAGTTTTTGTTGAACATTTGGCGAATACAAATTTAACAATTTCGGAAATGTGTTGATTGCTTCGCCTATAGAACTAAGAGTTGTCTGCCCTTGGTAAACAAAATGTACCTTCCAGATATGTCAGATTGTTAATGAGCATGGACAAATGATTAATCGTTCTAATAAGTGGTAAAACCAATACAATTAATCCTACTACTGCAAGTGAAATTAATATAAATCAGTTGACTTGTTTTCATAGATCTTCGGTTGACAGCAAAATTAAATATGATGAATAATAATAAGAAGAAAAAAGTTATTGAAGTTTTACAAATTTTAATTAATTTGCATAATAGACCTATTCGCCATTAATAATCTGTACGGTATTAAAATGCATGCACAAAGTAATTTAAGAAAAAGCTTATTAAATTTGATAAAACATTTAAGTATTGATTAATATTTCCCTTTATGCTCGTGTTCTTCTTACAAGTTACCAAAAATCAAAAAAACGCGTTCCTCTGCGCGTGCTCATAAAGCCTCAGCAGTCGATAATACCGTGGGGGGAGCTGTATAACCATGGCAACCATTCCGCGTCAGCGCGGAAAGTAAGCCAGACAATGGCCGAGTTTAGCTAGGAAAGATCCAACGGGAACATGCGTAATCGGGTTGAAGGAGCTGGAGGAAACCGGTGCTCAGTTCAGAAGATCGAAAGAAACCACGACAGATCGGGAATCGAACTGCGGTCGTCACGGCCACGCGCATTGACCACTCACATTCTTTTGGCCCCGATGTCGTTCACTTACAAAACGGAATCAATATTTTGAGTCGAAATGTCTGAGATCACAAAAAACATATCGAACGGCCAAAGATTAGATAAAGCATTCACACTCTTTTCAACATCAGAATCGCGGCGTAGATTCAGCAGCCATATTTTGTAGGGTGCAAGGGAAATTTTCAGAGAAGGATCCAGCGAGCAGAGCTACAGATGTCAGGGTCCCCGGGTAACTTTATTGAAGAGTATATATTACGTATCAGTGCCGCCGAGGACATCCAAATACTTCCTTTGAGAATATAAAGAGAAATAGTTATTTATGCAAAATCTATTATTCAATCTAAATAAATAATTATTGATTATTCAAATCTGTCTTAATGTACTTTTCTGGATTTCAGAAAGAATGCTACATTAATGGCCAAAGTATCTATACTTTTGTTTAAGGCGAGATAGATATTCCTAGAAAGCAATTGAGGAAATCTAGACTTTTCAAAATGTTGTAGATTGACCTGAAATTGTACTAAATATCTTCTAGACAGGAGTCAGCTTTGGTATATATACTTTTAGTTTTATCTTAACACACACGCTTTACTTTAAATTTTTTAAAGATGAATAACTTATGTCAGGTTTTACGGTGCGGTAATTGTAGACTACATCACGCCAGCATAATCTGGTTAAATCGCTGTGAGTAATGAAAATAGCTGGGCTTTCGCTAACGTTGTATTCACTATTGTACTATAATAGTGCTAGTTAAAAACACACACACACACATATATACACAACATTAGGTTAATTTTGGTTTATTTATTGGAATTGAATAAGCCGATAAAATACAACATTTTAGTGCTTGAAAGTGGCAAATACATCCTGTGGCTTGTTGCTTTCAATTATCTGAATAAATCTTTGTCAGTGCACTTTTCCATCTTCTGAATTACTTTGTCTGACTATGGAAATTCGTATAGTTTGGTTGGATCAGAATAAAACTAACAATAATTATTGTGACATAAAAATTTACGTTTGTTTCCAAACTAAAAAAGAAAACAACGTTGGACACCATAAGAACGCCGTAAAGATAATATTGTAAGAATCAAGGATGCCAGGGTTTGGTGGTGGAAGGGACAGGCGAAATAACTTGCAGGATCAGATTTTTTTTCAAAATAACGCGCGTGCATTTTTGTTTTTCTCATTTGGATTACGGGATAATTTTATGCTTGTCACGCGCTATATGTTCTGAAGAATGTTCCCTATCTTTCCCGAAACTTCCTATGTTTACATCCACACGTTTCGTGCGGAGTACGTCTGTCTAGTTCTGTTCCGCTACCGGCATCTCTGGTCTTCGCTTTTAATTCTAGGCCCCTTCCACTGCTGATGTCCTGTTGTTCTAATGCATATCCGACAAACTCGTCCGCGTCCGCCCATGCGAGTTAATGATGCGTCAGGTTCTGGAATGTAAAGCGGACTTTTCATTTCGGAAACAACAGCTTTTAAAAGCAAATGAACAGGGAATATTCGCTGATGCGCTGTACGAGAGAGAGAGAGAGAGAGAGAGAGAGAGAGAGAGATAGGAGAGAGGGATGAAGAGAGAGAGAGAGAGATAGGAGAGAGGGATGAAGAGAGAGATGAGAGAGAGATGAAGGGAGAAGAGAGAGATGAAGGGAGAGAGAGCGAGGAGAGAGATGAGGGAGAGAGAGATAGGAGAGAGATGAGAGAGAGATGACGGGAGAGGAGATGAGGAGAGAGAAGATAGGAGAGAGGGATGAAGAGAGAGAGAGAGATGAAGGGAGAGAGAGATGAGGAGAGAGAGAGAGAGAGAGCGAGAGAGAGAGAGAGAGAGCGAGAGAGAGAGAGAGAGAGCCGAGAGAGGAGAGAAGAGAGAAACGGGAGATAACTGTGGGGAGAAAACCTGACACTTGACGGAGAGAATTATTTCCGTTGCTCTTAAAGCTGCCAATAGACACCTCTGAAGAACTTCCATAAAGATTTACTTTATCGACGTAATCTTTGTCTCATTCTCGGCGTACGTCAGTTCTTGCGTAATTATCTGGCTGCGAAGTTCCCCGGCGCAAGGAGAATTAGACGAAGGGGTGCTGACTGTTGGAGGGACGGCGTAGCCGACTCGCCGTAAATATCCGTTTCCTACTGCCGACGGGCCTAAAGCTGTTGTGCCAATAATTCACCTCGTTTGGATTCGCTGCACCTCGGCGGACAAAACATTTAATGCGGTGAAAAGCAAGAAAGTGGTTGCTACTCCATCCTCCTCCTTCCCTCCTCTCTCCGGCGAGGTTTCTCGAGGGGATTCGGCTTCCGCACATCGTTCTTTATCGGAAATGCCAACACTGGGGGTCGCCGAAAATCCGTTCTTCAAAAAAGAGCCGAGCCTCGGAGCCGATTTCTCGACGTCTTTGTCCACCTACAACAACTTGTAATCCGGTGCTTCGATTTGGCCCAAATCGTGCAAATCGGAGTAGGGCTCCATAAATCTGAAGCGAGCTGGGCCTCCCCCCAACCCTCGAAAATAAATCATTCCGCAAACCGAGGTGATTTTCCGGAGATATTTGCCCGCTTGGCCTGACCCAGCCTTCGTGGTTGGGGACGTGCCGCGATTTCCGATCGTCCACGAAGACGCGGGGAACCAGCCGACCAATGAGCTGGCTATCGGCTGTGGATTTGTGATTGACTCCTGTTTGCCATCGTTGAAGTTCGTTATACATAATCTTTTTTTTTTTCTTTTCCCATGCAGATGTGTTTCCATTTTGTCTCTAATCCACAACTCGCTCCCTAACGAACCGAAAATTAAAGATGGAGACCAAAAATAAAATTCGTCAAACATCATGACGACCCCTCGGCGCTGCAGTTTATTATAAACTGGTATCAATAATGCGACTCCTGCTGATAAAATAACGGGGCTACCGAAACACAAATAAGAGAAGTTGCTAAGTTATTTTTTTAAAAACATAGCTACTGCTAATGGAATATGAGAATTTGAAGGCTGAGGAAAACGAATTCTTACAACAGACCGTCAAGGACAACATGGCGCAGGCAGAAAACCAAGTCAACCGGGCAGATAAACGCAGCCGAGAAGTCTCACACCCGTCCGATATCAGCGAGTACGGGACTAACCCGTGTGTAGATATTTTTCTTATGTAGAAATCTGCGACTATAAAAGTGCTTAAACAGCCACAAAGTTGGCACCAACTAAAGACAATTCCTAGAGTAACTGGGAACGATGGTCTAGAGCTTACGGTGAGTAAATATGTAGCCGGTTTCTCGAACCTGAGACATGGCAGCCGCGTGCAAAGTTTTTCTTTTATTTTAAGTAAGAAAACCTTAAATGTGAGTGTTTGGTTCAGGCGAGTGAAGTGCTGGAAAGTGTCGAATCTGACCGCGATATCTCCACCCTTTTTAAAAAATCGTTAAAGGGGAATAAAATACTCAGATATTTTTTACGCTATTCTGTTTGATACGTAAAGTTGTTGGTGTGAGTTAATGTTCGAAACTCCTGACTTAGGCCGTCATGGCAACCATATCGATAATTTAGAAAGTGAGAGAATGAGTTCATATTTGCAAAAGGCGTTGGACACGTGAAAGAGCACCCGCGAAGAGTGAAAAACCGCGAATATTGGACGTGGTCCATAAAAATGCCTATAAACGTCAAAATATAACGTAAAATATAATAAAAAATATAATAATAATTTAATAAAAAAAAAAACAACACTCAGAGAAACACTCAAGATAGCTACACGCGGTAAACTGGAATGATGCGGGACTGCTGGGCTGCATCTGCCCGAGACAGCGCCTCGTGGGCAGCAGCCAATCAGCAGCGAGGAGAAATGAATAACGCTCTCGGATTGGCTACTTTCAAACCTCCAGCGAATAGCGTTTATTTTATATTGATATTTTGCTGAATTTACGTTAGTATTTATATTACAAAATTAGTAAATTATATTATTAATAATAATTTAGCGTTAAAAAGCGTGAACAAAAATATATATTGCCACGAAAAAAGCCATAAAAAATCGCGGAAGATATTTGCGATTACGCGAATATGCGGGGGTTTCCACGAACAATTATTAGTTAGGTTCTAAGGAAAATTCCGCGAATAACCGGAGCCGCGAATGCCGAATCGCGATTACGTTCTTTGACCAGTGAGAAGAAACACGGATTGTGTATCTGGTTCTTCTTCAACTTTCCCGCTTGGGTAGGTATAACGGCGCGCTCATTATCTGAATAAAATGGCGAATATCGATCTTTTAGAATAATTTTCGCGTAATCTTATTTTTTGGCCACGGATTTAAATTTTGTTGCGCTTGATACTTTCTTAAATTTAAGAAGAAAATATACGATGTAATATCGCTATTATCTGTTTCGGTAACCACGGTTATTTCGTGCAACAGAATATGTTACAAAAGAAAATAGATTTTAAATAAATCTCAACTTTTGCTTTCTGAGTTTCAAAAACACTTAAGACGATAAGTATCTATTGTGTAAGTCTTTAAATTCTGATCTTTTGCAAAAATGTAGAAATCGATAAGGTACACGAATGTCCACAGTTTTTCCCCCTTAGATATAACTATCAGATCGATAATCCAAATGTACATTGAATTTATTCCTTTTTATGAAACGTTCTTTCTTGTAAAAAACAACAAACAAAAACTGAGCCTATCGGTCTTTTAAGTAATACGTTTTCTTTCCCCCTGACAGAAAGATGGATACGCTTATTCACAGATGCTTTCGATAGGATGAAGGTAATAAAATTGTATTCGTGCAAATTTTCCATATGCAATTCATAGGGAAAAGAAAACGACTGCTTTATAGAGTCCCCGAAGTGTAGTTGTTATTATATTTGCGAGCTAGTATCTAAATTAATAAAGGAAAGTTGGGTAATATATAAATGAATAAGAAATATCGAGACTTGTATGAGCAGAACCTATTTAGTAAACGTTGCTTTAGATAAATCAGCATTTATTCTTTTATATTTTAGGTTAAATTGTTCATAAAAGTATCTGCTTGGTTCACTTCCCATAGAGTCTGTATAAATCGCAGCGGTTCCCTCGATCGCCTTATATTTGGAGTTTAGTACGGAGAAAATCAGGTTTTAGTGCCAAATGACTGGAAAACGTCCCACAATACCAATGCTTTTGACCATAACCATCTTTCCACCAAACACGGAGAACCATTTTTTTTTCCATATTTACCAATGTGGAAATTTATTATTGGTTGTTAGTATTAAACCAGCTGAATTGTTCAAGATCTGTGTCATCAACTTTGGCAAGTTTTTCGTTGGTTAAGGTGAAAAAAAGAAAGAAAAACATAAATGAACAAGAGATTCATTCTGATTTAATAAAAGTCTACTTTAAAAGATATTTAACGCAAAGAATAATTAGTCAAACATCTCGTATGCAAGTTAAAAGGTTAGATCTAATATACAAAAGAAATCAGTGTTCAGTATATTTTGTTCTGATCATTAAAAGAACTTACATCACATACCTCTCTTTTGATTTGTTAACATAGGCGCCAAATCAAGACGCTAACGAAGGTACCTTTTTATAGACTGAAGGATGTGCTAATTTTTTAAAAAAAAATTAAAACTATTTCATTTTTATCTTAATAATATTTGATAAATCTCGCCTCTTTGGTTCGTAAATTTAATTATTAATATTATTTCCCTAAAACATATTTTCTCAAGATATCATACTTTCTCATTTATATTTAACAGACTTTTAACGGAGTCTGGTGATATGTTATCACTTTGTGGAAAATTTGAAAAATGCTGCTTCACGGAAGACGCGTTATAAAGTCAGCCTTTCGTACATAGTTGCGATAATAACTCTGAAAGCCTTTGTTTCCACAGCGATAACACCTACGGTAAAATACATTCACAAGCTGTAAAATGTTCAGATCATCTGTAAAGATTTGGCGTAAGTTGTTACAGCACCAGTGGTTCTTAAATGGACAAGTACATAAACTATAAACGATGACATGAATCCGAAAACAAACAAATAACGTCGGTTATAGCGTCTTCTGTATGAAAAAGTAGGGCGTCGGTTATAGCGTCTTCTGTATGAAAAGGTAGGGCGTCGGTTATAGCGTCTTCTGTATGAAAAGGTAGGGCGTCGGTTATAGCGTCTTCTGTATGAAAAAGTAGGGCGTCGGTTATAGCGTCTTCTGTATGAAAAAGTAGGACGTCGGTTATAGCGTCTTCTGTATGAAAAAGTAAGGCGTCGGTTATAGCGTCTTCTGTATGAAAAACTAGGGCGTCAGTTATAGCGTCTTCTGTATGAAAAAGTAGGGCGTCGGTTATAGCGTCTTCGTATGAAAAGGTAGGGCGTCGGTTATAGTCTCTTCTGTATGAAAAGTAGGGCGTCGGGTATAGCGTCTTCTGTATGAAAAAGTAGGGCGTCGGTTATAGTCTCTTCTGTATGAAAAAGTAGGGCGTCGGTTATAGCGTCTTTTGTAAGCAAACATATGACGTCGATTATAGCCATATCTGCATGTATACATATGACCGGTTATAGCTTCTTTTATATGCAAAACGTGACGTCAGTTATACCCTCTTCTCTATGCAAACGTAGGGAGTCGGTTATAGCCTCTTCTGTACTTTTAAATAGGAATTTCTGGTGCTACAACCAATGTCTTTAACATCCATCTCCGGTCTCACATACCTCTTGCTTTTTACTTTTTTAAAGCCAATTCCTGTTGTCTGCTAAAATAATCGAGTTCCAAATCTCCATATTGTAAATGATCGCGTGTCAAGATTTCTTGGGTCTACAAACGACAATCTCCTCTAAAACAAACACACGGACCCATATTCTGATACGTTTTATTAACTACACACCTTCTGACAGTATACCTTTAAAGAGGAGCCACCATGATGCCTCTGATGAAATAAAGTTAACGCGTTATTTCCGCAGTGATCTAATCGTAAAATATCAGGTCTCGTAATTTAAATAAATGAAATTCTATAAGTTCCAAATTATTTAAAAGCACTACTACAAAATCACGTCACTGTTAAGCGACATTTAAATAATATCTGCCGAAGTGGACAAGTTTAATGAATAATCTTACTACTCCAGAGTTCACTGTTAAGGATACATGGTTCCATTCTAGTGGCATTTTTGTCAAGAAAAATAATTGATTATGGCGATCTTCGTCTATGGTAAAAAAACAACAACTTTTTCTTGGCAAAAACGTATATTTAATTATTTTTTAAATAAGAGAACGAACAAAAGATTAATGTAATGCATTAATTCACATAATTGGAAACATCATGCTTGCGATTGATGAGGGTTACTTGTGCAAAGATTGCAATGAATATCATTCTTTATAGAGAACAGAAATTCTGCAGGCAAAGTTTCATTAACGTACGCACATGTCATTGTCTAAAGATAATTACATTTCTTCGGTGAACTTCTGCACAGCCACACACGGTTGAGTTCACGAGGGCATTTATACATGTAATTTGTAATCTTTCATATTGAATCAAATGCAACTTCCGCGAAAAAAAAAAAGTCCTGGTTTTTTTTTTTTTTTAAATTCTGCTCACTAAAGACCCAACAAACCAGATTGTTCTTTTGTCCGTCGTCTAACACACGAATGAACCGACTCTGATCATTTACATCTGCTACAGATTTTTTCTTTTGATTAGAAGAGGTGAGGAAAACCGGAATATCCGGAGAAAACTGACGTGTACCGAGGCGACCAGAGGAACTCGACTACTACTGTTTTATTAGCCGTTGCGCTTCTATGAAATAAATGCGTTGCTAAGGTTTTGTAAAGTAGAAAATAAACCGAATGACACGTTGATATTTTGCTAGCCTAATTCAATAACTCTTTCGAGGAGTATTTCACGAATAAACCCTTCAAAACAGTTAATTTGATAATACGAATCATTAAACCTCACTAGAAGCCGCTTAAAAACACGTCTCGGACCACTGAATTCTCAAGTTTGAGAAGAGACATTAAATAAACAGCTTAAAGAATGGACGTGGAATTGCGTTTGACAGCTTTGAATGCGGCCAATCAATCAAAATTAACGAAATGTGAGCGGCTTATGTATAAAACAGTCACAATATATTCATCATGGCATCTGTAAATCTGATAACACTGGGATGAAACATCAGTAAATATAAGTAAAGTTCGTCTTTGTATGAAAACTTCTGTGATTTACTGACAAAAACGTTAAAAAAGATACAGAACGAAAGAAATCATCTTTGCGCTATATTTATGACACTGGTTAAATTTCATTTAAATTCGAAGTAAAGATGGCCTTTTGGGGTTGTATACATGGCGATGAGGGCACTAAAGAAGCAGTGACGATTAATTTTGAACCATATTTACCGACACTTAGACTTGATTTTGTCCACTGTAAATCCCTGGAATTGAAAAAAAAAATCATAGTTAAAATTCTTCTGGCGAAAAATAATACTGTGAGTATTTATATTTATTTATAAATTCTTTGCTAGATTTTTCTTCACCTTTGTCGATATAATTTAAATAAAACATCGGCTACAGTGGGAAACAAAGTTATACAATTCTCTCTGTATTTATCAGAAGATTGTTTGTTTCTTTTCTGTTTCTTCATGAAATCACCAAAGATCCATCTTGTGGTCTCGATCTTCTTCACAAAATATCTGTACTACTTTTTCAAAATATGGGTGCATATAATCTCCATCTGAAAATCAAACTTGCACACGTGAGGGTATAACTGCGTTAGAGTGTCAAAATGTGCAAGCTCCAAAAACCTGCAGATAACGTACATTATTTAGTTACTCGTTATGATGTTGGCCATTGATTTGGAATGGTTAGAAATATCGGCTACTCAGTTGCAGCTACATTATTCTGTAGTCCAAAATGTGCTATCATCGATGACGTGGATTACTTGGATACAGCTTCTCGATGTTGTATGCTGTTGTGTTTATGACACTTACTTTAGAAACCGTCAATACTACTACTACTACTACTACTAATAATAACAACAACAACAACAACAACAACAACAACAACAACAACAATAATAATAATAATAATAATAATAATAATAATAATAATAATATAATAATAATAATAATAATAATAATAATAATAATATAATAATAATAATAATAATAATAATAATAATAATGTAAGATTAGCTATCGATGTGAAGCAAATGATTACCTTCCCTAAAGACAGGTCGATTATCGCTGAGAAAGAGAAGTATTCGGAAAAACCTACGAAAACAAGGCGGTTCAGAAGAAAGATTAAAACCGCAGTCATAGCTGGACACTTCACCCCAAGCCATCAAACAACAGAAACGAAAGCGAACTACAAACGCAAACGCGTAACACACCATCGAATATTACTGGACAGTAGTTGCTTTTAAATGCCAGTAGAAATGGAGGAGTTTCATTGCCAGTGGCGACCGTGCTTTAATCTCAGAGCTTTTTTTCATCGAAATGGTTTATGTTGTCTTTCATATTCCAACGCGCTACTAACCCTGCCTCTTGTGACGTCACTCCCTATTCGTAAACCGACTTTCCACGAGAGGGGAGATTCTTAACGACAGGAATCACTTTCGTTTTTTTTATATCTTTTCAAATCGAGCCACACATGAGACCGACTCTGCCTTAATTTCCTTCCGAAACTAAGATACCCTGGCAATTTCGTTTACAGGAAAAAAAAGAATATAGTAAGATGGAAGAATTCTGGCCGGCTCGCACATCCATGATACGCCTGACTGTGAGCAGATATACGAGAATGTGAACTTTCGGTTACTCGGTGCAGTTTATCGAGAACGGCCATTATTAAAAGTTTCTATTAAATCAATGGCCTCAATCCTTATCAAGAAGTAATGAGGAATGTTTAATGAACTCACACCTCTGAAGTGAAGACCCACGGCGGAATCTATGGTTTTTAAAGCAGACATAAAAAATACACTAAAATATTGGCGCCAAATAAATCGATAGGCGCTTTGTCCTGTTTAATTCTTTGCAATCAACCATTTTCATCTAAATTTTTTTTTTAGTATAATCTTCCGGATTATTCTGTTTAGAACGTTTCTTTCGATCTTCCTTTCGAGTCTGTTAGTTAACCAATGGAACCGGGATCCCATTGGCATCGCGAACTGAATATCTGGTCTCCGCGCTCTTTTGAAATAGAAATTCGATTTCTTCCTCGCGCTAGATTTTGTTCTTTGTTTTATAGCGGGCGCGGGGTGGTAGCGAGAGTGATAAACTGCTCCATAAAGGACTGGATGCGAGTTCGGCTGGGTCGACCTCCCTGTCACTACACCATGGTCTGGAAATATTTTTGTTTAATAAATTGACGTATAATTGAAAAACTGATCGGAACGAACTTCAAAAGTTTCTACTTCTTCCCTCCGCAGCCATAGAGAAAGTGTTTGATTTATTTCTAAACTATGAATTCGCCACACGATCAGAGTGTTCCCGGCATAGTGGCCAATAAATCTGTGATTTACTCAGTGAAGAAACGCGATAAACACCATGACTTGTTTATATTTTCTCTTTATTAATTGCGAAATGTTCTTAAATCAGTAAATGTACCAAAAAAAAAAAAAAAGGCGGCGGCTGGGAGGGGAATGGTAATAGTTAGTACAAATAATCCGCATAACTTACGATAAATAATATCGTGGTACTCGACATCGATTGAAAGCGTTCTTCTTTTTTTTTCATGAGTGTGAAACGTAAAGAAGAGAGCGGAAAATATGGGAAGATTTAAATTGTTTAGCATGGGAATAAAAGGAATAAAATTAATTGTCCAAAGTCAACAAAGATAAAGTTTGTTCTCATGACAAGGGCCGGTCATCGTAAAGCGTCGCAAATGTTTAGAAGTTGCTGAAAATATTTCCATCATATAGGCCAATATTAAGATTAATGAAATGGTATATTGCTATCAGAATAGACAGTATTTTTTACTTATCGTATATCGCTAAATATGTGTGATTTAACGGAAAACTCAACCAAGAATTATTCATTTACCAATTAGTTTTGGCTGGAATAAATGGAATATATTCTCCTTGAAATAAGTTATGCGTTATATTAATGAAACGCTTTCATTGTCTCCCGTACTCTCACACTTGGGTAGACTATAATCGAACACGCACCTGAGGTTGGCTTCGGAAAAAATACCCTACACTACCACAATCTGTGCACACATCAAGCGTAACCGTGTACGTTATGGAAGGCGCCATAAAGAAAGCAACACCAGGCAGACGAGTATAACAGAGAAATATTTACGTCATCAAATTAAATGCGATTGAGGTTCTTGCTAAGTTTGGTACAAACCCTGTATTTCAACCGATAAAGTATCCCTGCGAACAGATCGTGCGTAGTGTGTGAAAAAAAGGAATCATTCATCCGCTTTTTTAAAAATATTTCTGAATTTTCTAGGTTTTGTGCAAAGAGTTACGAGAATAGTGCCGATGCACATTTGGTGTTTTGTGGCCAGCGCGAGAAGGAAGTGGGAACAAAGCATCCGTGCAAGGCGGAAATACTCTAGTGGTTGGCTTTGCACATCTCGATCGAGTTTCGAAAAAATTGTGCATGTCCATTATCAGATACTGATGGTGAATCTAACACAATGCGCTTTACGAAGATCAATTTTTTCTTTCATTAACCAATGTGTACTTTTTCACTGCCATTTTACTGATTGGTGTATAATATCGGATAATCAGTAAATAATATTTCATGTTGTTTTCCTCTCCAAATATTGATGAATTTTGGCATTAGTTTACTTTTAAATCAGAAATGAATTTTAGATTATAGAGTTAGTTTTGCAGGATAAAATAATAAATCCAAAGTCAATTAAACCGATTTAATTATCGTATTAAATTATTCAAAAAAATCAAATTGTGAAATTGGGCAATTGTGTGAGTCGTAGACACTTTAAGAAACCACAGAGATGGCAGATCATCAATTTGAAGGAAACTCTTATCAAAATACTGGTCATTAAGTAGGTATCAGTCACATTGTCCATAAGCCAAATAATGCTATTATCGATTGCCCTTGGCTAGATGTCCCAAGAAGACAGGCCAACGAACTGTTAACAAACTACTGGAAGATCTTCGAGGTAGTCCTTTTGTTAACACATGTGGGCTCTGACGCACCCGAGCAATATAAACCAATGTAAGCAGAACTGCTACTAATCGGTAACATGCGCATAGATATCGTGCTCAACCGCATAACACGTATAATGCGTCTACAACGAAATAAATGTCACAGAGATTCATGTCTTTGTTGGGATATTACGCACCAATACATCCCGCAATCATGCGGTCTAGTTCTCACTGATCGGGGATTAACGATAGCCTCTCCATTCTTCTACAGCTCCAGTAAACCTGTGTAGCAGTTATTATCCTATATTCCTTTACCATTCTCTTTATGCTTTTGTTTGTTCTATCACTTTTCTATTTTTGAACAGTCATTTCTAGTTTTATTAATCACACTTTTCTCTGAGCTTCGTAACGATAAAGACTTAAATTAGTACGGCGCGATTAACTTTCTTTCCCCCAAATCCATTTTTTCCCCCAAAGAGGCTTAATCGGATCAGCTCCGTGCTTCATGGTTCTTTTTAACGAGCGACAGTTTAAAAAAGATAGATTACTCTGAGGTGGCTAATACTTTTTCCTTTAAGTGTAAGAGGCTGGCTGAATAGGGCGCTCATACTGCCACCCCCCTCTCCTTGGGGACGATCGAGCATTTCTCCCTGATGGATTCAAGTTGGTACGTGGTCTCTAGCTAGTGCCGTGACTCTTGCTCTTGTTTGTCAGATCTTTTGCGTAGGTTTTTCCTGGATACTCCTGTTTCTTTCCCAAGATTTCTAACGTTGTTTCCCCTCCTCCTGATTTCGGTGGTGTTTTTCTTCTTCTCTAGTCTGTTTTGTGCGCATGCATTGGAAGAAGAGATGATGTGTTAAAGAGGAAATGATGAAGATGGAAAAAAAAAAATTACTAATTTTCGTACTGTTACAAAGTTAGTTGTTGTTGGAAGATAATAACTATAGATCGGCATTGAGTATAAAAGCATACGTATATGTTAAACAAATAATTTTAAAGTTAACATTTAAATTTCTTTAAAATAACTGACGAATGAAAAACAACAACATAAAGGCGGTGCTTAGTATTTTGTTTATTAAAATTACGTGATAACTCATGTGATACGATTAACACTGAATCTTTGCACCTCGATTAATATACAGAGTAGGCGAGTTAATGTCGGAGCAGCAAATGCAAAGGGAGGGAATAAAGGACGTTATTAACGAGGCTTCTTCGTGATTCCACTAAGCCGAGCCAAGTAATCCTACGTCACTTAAGTTTGTAGTCTGTTGGATATATTAAAGATTTTTAAAATGATATTAATGGCTGTCTGATGAAACGTATTTAAAGATCATTTCTCAGTGCAATTTAATGTAATTAAAACTAACCTATACTACTTTTCTTCTCATTATTTTACGCCCCCTTCTTTCCAATTGACTTGCTAATTATAAATTAACATAAATTAAGTAGAGATAAAATTATTTGAGCAAATGCTTGAAAATTTCAACAATAAAATGCATAAATAAATTTTTGACAACGCGCAATGATTTAACACATATTCATTTCTCTGTCATCATTAACTGTTAACCCATAGTAGATACGCGGCATAAATTATCTCCCATCGTCTGCCTCCTACCTTCAGTTCTGTTACTCGCGCGCTCGCAATCGATGACGAGGTGGAAGCAGGTCTTTTTTGTCTATAAATTTCAACGGGAATATTTACGCTTTCTAATATTCCGGAGGGTGAGTTATAATAAAATACCAGTACAAAAAAACGAAGGTCCTATTTTTGTGTCAATTTATCTTATAGATTTTTTTTTTTAACTCCACAATTTTTAGAAAAATCTTAGCCAATCCGCAGACAACGGAACCGCATCTCCACCAAATGGCGGGTACGAATTCGGCAAAAATAAAATAAATGCGCGTTTATCAGAAATGGTTAACTTATGTCATAGAATAAACTATTATGACAAGTCGCCTGAATCACAGAAACTTTATAAATTAGTTAATTTTAATTATATTTAACGAATCGATAAACGCCGGTGTACCGTTTTGGTTTAAATATTGATGTTGGGCATTGTATATATTTTTTAAAAAATAATTCTCTAACACCTTTTAACGGAATGAATAAATATTTGATAACGGTTTAAAAAAAAAACGCATTAAGAAATATTTCCATACTTCCGGCTCATATAAGCCATATTGACTAGCTGCCTTCTATTAGCTAAATTGTCATTAGTTAAAAAGATAAACCATCGTTGTTATCGCGAAGAAAGCTCATTTACTCGCATGGATAAACATGTATCGGGGTTTGCGAAAGGCGACGAGTGAGGGTGGCAGCTTGAAGTTGACGCACGTTCCAACTACCATCACATATTGTTGATGGATTTTATAGATTAATGCTGAAGAGAGAGAAATGCACGTCGACCCTGTCGTTATAGGAATTCGAGAATGGACAGAATATTCGGAGTTGCGCTCCACAATAAATGCATGCAAAGTAAGACAACGGTTTTACAAACTATCCTTTTAAACCTTTAAATGATTTCTAGAAAAAAATTCATATATACATATATACACAGATTATGAGCGAAAACTGGGTATAATATGAAAATAACATGGGACAGATCGCATCTCACGTGTAAGATGTAGTACACTGTGATTGGTTTTCATTCAGCCTATCAGAAACTGCCACGTCTGCAGAAAAACTACAAAAGTATAGTCAGTGGTAGCATTGATTGTGGTGAATAGTATGGCTCCGGAGAGAGAATGTCACACGAAAAGTGTATAGATACCAAAGTGTAACCGGTAAAGGCTTGTCCACGCGACAGACTTCACATTTAGAAGATGTATGCAAGACTCTGAAATGGG
The DNA here is from genome assembly GCA_018389105.1 of Nautilus pompilius. NCBI lineage: Eukaryota > Metazoa > Mollusca > Cephalopoda > Nautilida > Nautilidae > Nautilus > Nautilus pompilius. Next base: position 1,350,856 of record JACATO010000316.1, on the reverse strand, counting down.
TGCGTAAAAACTTACTGCTGGCAATAGAGAAGGTCGGAGAAGAAAACCCAGACTTTCTAAAAGTGAAGCAAAGTACTCCAAGGTGAGCGATAGCCGACGAGCTGGTAGAGATCTGGTGAATGTCCAGGCTGCAGGCACAGGGTTAACATTTATTCGGGAACGGCAAGACAGATGCACGCTAGCGGGAAGTGGCCTCCGGAGATGTGGAGCTGCCCAAAACCTTTGCTGGGGTGGTGGTGGGTGGGTGCTCACATGTCGAGTAGTCACGTGTGTGGTACATAGGTCTCTCAGTCGCGATCGCCTTCTATTTGCGCATACCTCGAGAATTAGAAAAAAAATAGTAATTATTGCCGATACTCTACATATAACGTTACATAATTAAGGAGTTATCTAAACGTTCTAATTCCAGTTTAGGAATAAATGTTATTATTTTTTTTTCAAGTATTTTTGCAGAACTGTATTTGTTGGATAACTCTTAAGTCAAGAATTACACGTGGTGTGGCTGTGTGGTCTAGAATGCCTCGAACTACTTAGACTGTGGACCGCGTAGGAATACTAGAAACATTCGTCTTGTCTTCCTGTGATAAATCTGATATTTATGCGCCTGTTAGAAAAGAAACCTGAAAACTGCTTGAAAGAATGAGTCGATATTTACGTATATTTTATGAGGGGGATCTACGGTTTAAATATTGTCAAGTCGTTGCTTTCTAAATTAGTCTCTCTGAACAAAACAGATCTGATCTACGTCTTGTCGTCGATAACGTGTACATGTAGCGAAAAGTGTTTGACGGCTGACCAAAGGAAGCAAAAACTTTAAAATCGGTAACAAAAATACAATATAATTGAATAAAGACTGAATAAATACGTTAAATAAGAATAACGTGTCTAAAAATAGTCTCCTACAGCATCCGTAACAATGTTCAATTTTTTATATGTCGTAAAAAAAATGTCGGATCTAAGTTTTCGTCGCATGTTTCTGCTGATTTTTGTAAAATAATTATCGTAATTAATTTTGTCGACAGCAGGAAATAAGTCTACGCCATTAGAATAAACAAAAAGAGCAAGAATGTTACTTCAAACACTCTATATTGAAAGCCTAATAAGATTTACAGGTTTATTTCGTACGGTACCCTTAAGTAGCTTCAATTATATATTTTGTCTCTTCCTCAGGATCAATATATTTTGCTCCTTCTACTTCCGTTTTATAAAAATGTTTCTGAGCGAACACTCGTCAATAAAGTATTTCACTCGGCAGTTAATTTCTGTAATTTGGCCAATATAACCTACAACTGATGCCCCTTTAGCGATGTTTCACTTGAACCGACGTCCCGCATGTCTCATTACACTTCGTCTTTACGTGCATTTATTCCAAACCCCACATTTCATACCGTCTCGTGCCTGATAATTAGTATTATAGCTCGTAATTACCGCGTCTGTTGTAGATGCGAGGGCGATTACTTTCGTTTCTCTGCCGCGAGAGATCTTCAGAAAAGAAGGTAACACATCTAGTTCAGATTATTCCGACTTACTTTTCCTGCTCAGAAGAGACCCGGAAAGGGAAGGCAACTGCGGCGCACCTCTTACGCTTTAAAAAAAAAAACAAAAACAAAAAAATTTTAAACTCCCCTCCAACCCCATTTATAGCGGGAGATCTTAATGGGAAGTAACTCATTTATTTTATATTTTTTTTCCCTGTTCGAAAGAAATATATTTTACGCTTTGGTTGTTCGTTTTATTTATTAAAAAGAATTTTCAAATCAGAACTAATGCATTTATTTTACGGTATTTTCCCTTTCCTTCCTTTCCGTTCGGTGAAGAAGGCCAAAGGAGAAATAAGTTGGGCGTTTACTTCCCCTGACACCACTCTCTTGGCTGCCGCACGGATTCCCTTCCCAAAAGGGAAGGTAACGCACTTATTCAAATTATCTTTGTCGCTCTCGAGGATCGCCTATCACTTTCCACGTTGCTTAAATTAAAAAAACAAAAAAACAACATTTTTTTTTCTCTCCAAAATTGAGAGATCTTTGAAATGGAAATCGCAACGAATTAATATAAGTTTTTTTCTAATTTTTTTTTTCCTTTCCGAAAAGTTGTTCTTACAAAAAGACGGCACGTAATACCATCATGCATTATTTTTTCTTCCATTGTAAAAGCTTTCAAAACTGGAGATTCCCCATTATTTTAGATCCTTCCTAGTGGGGTTTTTTTATTAAAAAAATTATTCTGACCGTCGTTTTTTTTTGGGGGGAGGGAGAATTTCCAGCTTTTTATAATAACCAGACCAACCGACGGCTCACCGCATACACATTTAACCTAACTGCGCTTCCGGAAGTACCAAAGTAACTGCGCTTCCGGAAGTACCAAAGGAAAAAATTGGGGGGTGGAGACAAATACGTTGCTATTTCCTTTAACAGATCTAAATCATTCGCTGTGCCTCAGGTTCGTATGAAATCAAAGTCTAAGCAGTTTCTTTATACAGCACTGACCAGGAAACATTTTTCTGGTGGGGAGAGTTAACGGTTTGCCGGCTTTCTTACCCCGAAAGTTCGGTTTAACCGGACAAAAGATGGCGCCAAAGTACAACAACAACAGCGGTGTGCAAAAGTATTGCATAAACTACAAAAAATTAGAATATATATTTTGTGCTATAATAGTTTAGGATAGTAGAATATAAATATGAAAAACTGTCATTTTCCACTATTCTGATTCATTTTTGTTCAATATAGTGATGCCGAGAGCCCGATATTTGACCCCCGAACAGCCGGCCACAATCGTTCGCATGAAAGAAGATGGTGAAACTGAGTGGGTCATTGCGGATCGTATCGGTTGCAATCAGTCGACGATATCTCGCACCGTGAAACGTTGGAAAGCCGATGGGAGCCTAATTTCGAAACGTGGAGGCGGCAGACCGCGAAAAACGACGACTCGACAGGATCGTCTGATCACCCACATGTCGAACTCGGACCGATTCCGCACTTCCACCAACATCCAGACCGCCTTGTCAAGGCACCATGGGATCCAGTTGGCCTCGTGCACCATCAGACGGCGTTTGATCCACATGGGACTGTTCGGGCGATCGGCACAGAAGAAGCCGTTCATCAGTCTGGACAATCGTCGAAAGCGACTGCAGTGGGCTCGCGACCATCTCCACTGGACCGTGGCCCAGTGGTCCCGAGTGTTGTTTTCCGACGAAAGCAAATTCATGAGGGTCCACTCGGTGGGTCGGGTGTACGTTCGGCGATCGGTGACCGAAAAATACCATCCTATTTGCTGCACTCGACCGACTTTGCAAGCAGGGGGAGATTCGGCCATGGTTTGGGGCTGTTTTAAATCGTCCGGTGTCGGTCCGTTGCATCACGTGGATGGTTGAATGAATGCTCGTGACTATGCTAAGATCGTCTCGGACATTGTCGAACCGTGTATGTGTGACCACATGCCCCTGACGGCCATCTATCAGCAGGACAACCCCCCCCCATCCACACAGCTATGAGTGTCAAGGCCTTGATGGCAGAGTTGCGAACCCCCCTACTCGACTGGCCGGCTCAAAGCCAGGATCTCAATCCCATCGAAAACATTTGGCACTCGATTAAACTCAGCGTTAGTGCCAAAAAACCGAAAAATAAAACCGATTTGAAACGGAAAATCGAGGAATCCTGGTCGGAGTTCAGTAGTGACAATTGTCAACGTTTGGTAGCCAGCATGCCTCGTCGTTGTGAACAAGTTATCAAGAATTTCGGATATTCTACTCATTATTGATAGATCTGATCACTTTCTGCATAATTGGAATAGAATCTGAATTGATTAGATAGCTGTCTAGATTTTATGCAACACTTTTGCACTCGTTGATTTGATGCAAACGATTTTCCAGAAAATTATAACTTTTCTTACAATGAAACAATATGCTGATATTACTGGAATAGATGTACAACAGTAATATAGAAATACTGTAATGAACAAGATTTGATAACAACTGCTTTCGACAAAATGCGAGCTAATTTACAGGAAAAATTATTTTTATGCAAGACTTTTGCCCACCGCTGTATGTCAGAAAGATAAGAAAACTGAATTTTGCACGATGTGTTTTTTTTGTAATATTAGTTTAATTAATTTTTTTTTTTTTACATTTTATGATTTAAAAAAAAAATCACTCAACTGATGAAATGCACTGATTTTTAGACTGAATCTATTTTTTGCCAAACTATGTTTATTAACTTATCATCTCTCAAATATAATAATCACAATTTGTTCTACTTCTTGCTTACCTGTTGCTGTTTTTTGATAACTTTTAATATCAAACTCTGTCTTCCATTTACTGACAAATATAATAAACCATTCAGTTTTATCTGAAAAAAACCTAGCAATTCTTTCCTCTTTGTTTTCCATTCTACAATTAAATTTAGCATCATCTGAAAACATTAAATATTTACGTTCTCCAACTAATCTATTGTTATTAATGTAACATAAAGGAAAATATTACCTGAATCAAAGCTACCACTCTATACCTATTTACCAGAAGACAACATGCCATCGAAAACTATTCATTACTGTCTATGTTCTAAAAAGCTCTTCATTCATACAAAATTTACAACCTAGGTTTAATATCCCCGTATGATAAACTTTACTTGAAATTTACTAACACCGGCTAATAGAGATAGACTTTACATAATATTTACTAGTAAAACTGGACTTTATATGAAATTTACTTACATCTACAAATATAGATTGAATTTACTTGATTTCTCCAGATGAATATGGAATTTGTATGATATTTAATGACACATAGTACTAATAAAGATGACTTTACTTTATCTTCAGTAATGAGTCTGGAGTTTATATGATATTTAATGATATCTGCTAATAATGATATATTTTACGTGATTTTAACTAACGTATATGGACTTTATATCAAACTTCATGACGTGTGTTAATGAAATGTACTTTACATATTTAGTAACATATTTAACGAATTCTATTATCTTTTTAAAACATGTTTAAAAGATTTTAAATATGTAAATTATGTTTTTTCAGGTTTTGAGATAAGAATTAATTTTTTAAAAGAATTTTTGGCAGCCAATTTGGCGAAAGTGGAGAGAGAGAAGTGATTCTGAAGGTTTTCAATCAGGCAAAGCAAAAAAAATATTCGGTTCCATTTCTCTGTGCCTTATGTCCATCTGTTTCTACGTGTTCTGCTACATTCAGCAGACCTCCGAATCTCTCCATCCATCAGCCGCGCCTCGAGTTAATGATCGATACTCCGAGCGGGAACTGAGGACAAATTACGTGGGTTAAGAGCAAGAAAGAAACGAAAATGGATCACAGTGGTGTTTTACACATGCCATTTGATTCGGTCCATCATTAAGGGAATAATTAGAAATGATTGCGCTTTAATTTCCCTACAAGTAAGTTATTCGTACACTAAAGGGCCTGAACTAATTTTCTATCGTCAAATTTACCAGGCGAATAATGATTCATCTATTTTTTTTTTTTTTAAAGTAATACTGGAATTTATTGTCCATTTTTAACTTTGGTGGAGGGAGGGGCCTGCTGTGATCAGACGGTATCAAATTGTAATGTTTCAGATAAGAACATTGCAGAAAGACTATTTGAAGAATTGATATAAAATTTTACAATAGTTGAAAAGAAATCGAGAATTTGAAAGTTTAAAGCAGTAGATCATTGAAATGACTTCTAAGTTCCTGTCGAAGTTAGGCGTGCCAGTTCCCTTATGGTGCGTGGAAGGAGAATCAACGCCATCTAGCGGATAACCACGGCTCTACCCTCCCTGTCTAGAGTTGTGTTCCAATTGTAGAGACAGATGAACGATCCACGAAAAATTAGGAGAGATTCCTGCTGAGATTTGAGCTCAAAACTTTCAAAATTTAAAATTTCGCATACTGTACGTATTAATTACGTCAGTACAGAGAGAGATGATGGAGAGAGAGAGAGAGAGAGAGAGAGAGAGAGAGAGAGAGAAGAGAGAGAGAGAGAGAGAGAGAGAGAGATGGGGAAAGAGAGATGGAGAGAGAGAGAGAGAGAGAGAGAGAGAGAGAGAGAGATGGGGAAAGAGGAAATGGAGAAGAGCGAGAGAGAGAGAAGGAGAGAGAGAAGAGAGAGCGAGAGAGATGGGGAAGAGAGATGGAGAGAGAGAGAGGAGAGAGAGAGAGAGAGAGAGAGAGAGAGAGAGAGAGAGAGAGAGCTGGGGGAAAGAGAAATGGAGAGAGAGAGAGAGAGAGAGAGAGAGAGAGAGAGAGAGAGAGAGGGAGAGGAGCGAGAGAGAGAGAGATGGGGAAAGAGAGATGGGGAGGGAGAGAGCGAGAAAGAGAGAGAGAGAGAGAGGAGAGAGGAGAGAGAGAGAGAGAGAGAGAGAGAGAGAGAGAGAGAGAGAGAGGTTTTGGCGGAAAGAAAGACCAGAAAATTTTCGTCACGATTCGATTCATTTTCGAACCCAATCACATTTTCTTTTGAGATTTGCCGAGAGAGAAGAACGTGGAAAGCAAAAAGAATATGCATTACCTACAAATAATCTGCTACATAAAAATGAATGTGTTGTGCGCAGAAGAGATTTTTCAATATTATAGATCGAGAAAATGTAAATTTAGAGAGAGAGAGAGATGTATAGATCGTGCTTTCAGTTTCTCCGGTGCATTTGGTGTTTTCGGGTTTAGCGAGTTTGAGTCTAGTTCAGATTGGACCATATTCTTCGCAGCCATATTTCTCGCCTTGAGAAGGTCTGGCGGAAGAACAGAATATTGTATCTCCGTCTCTCCACAGATTTCGGTTGCTGTAGTGCACCAAAACTTTTTTTTTAAAATCAAACAACAAAAACATAGATTTCGACTCCGTGGCAGCACGATTAACGAGTTCAACATGTGCTTGAAATCCAGATAGACAGGGCTGGAGCAAACGGATAAAATCGTTTGACTATATTTTATGTCGTTCTAATTTTTTGGGGGGGAAATAAAAATGACGCAGCATTTGAATTCGTGAGTAAACTTAAAGATTATTTATAAGGGATCTTTTTCCCTAACATTATATCCGTTGCGTGTGTGTGAATTTAATTTTTCCATAAATCTGAAGCTGTTCAATAGTTTTCTGTGTTTTTTTTCCTCCTACATATCTCGTGTTTTTCACGAGGAAACATTGGCTCATCTGTGTAGATCCATCCATCCGACCAAAAGATGATATCGCTTTCTCTTGAACCTTTTTATTAGTTCAGTTGTGTCCAGGCTGGCTGATCCCGATGTTACTGGGAGGAAATAAACCGTCCGTGGCGTCGATTTTGAATTTCGAACTTTTAAACCGGTCGGGTAAACGGCGACGAGGCGCAGTTCATAGATGTCCAGCTATTCGTGAAAACTCCACTCCTCGGGGTGGATCGCAAAGCTAGTTTGAGACATCTTCATACCCTCAGGGGATTCCAGCACATCGTCTCAGTGTTTCCAAACCTGCAGATGGTTAATCCTACCCTATTTCTCTGAACCGATCATGTTCGGCGCTTGTAGACCTATCTCAAAAACCTGGAAATGGTCCAACTTCCAGTGTTTACAGAGAAAATGGAATGATATGAACTTGGATAATCTTAGCAAATAGCATCCATGACAAACCATATAATGTTTGATATATGACGACTTCATTAACAACTTTGCACGTCAGAGTTATAGCAAATATAATACGTTCATCACTTTGTAACAAACATTAATTTTAATTTCAAATGATAGCCTAAGTCCATTAGTGATAAATTTACCTATTTATTAAATCGCATTAGTTAGCTTAAAAATAAATGTGTCCAGGATAATACTAAGATTTAAATATGATGATGCTATCTTTTCATAAGAGTAATACGGTTTTAATGTGGCGATTTAATGTTACCATTTGCAAGATAGCCACTAAAAGTTTAGGAAAATTTATAAAATTCAATACAAATTCCCAGGCTTTTGCTTAAATCTAAATTACATACTTCAGCCTGGAAATGTTATGTGATGGCTAGTTACTAAATGAAGATTCTAAACTAGACTCGAACCCAGTGCATCCCTACGACAAGATAATAATGAACTCCTATATTATGAGCTTGAAAAGAAAGACAGATTTTAACAAAACAAATATTAATTACATTTAGTTTGTCGATACAAATGAAAACAAAGATAAATAGAATGGCTGATTTTGCTAGCATTTGCTAATATGTATAGTTTTTATTACAATTTCCGTAAAAAAATTTGTTAAAATTTACCTACAGTTTAAAACTATTAGCAATTAGATTTTTAAAAGCCTTTTTATAATTTTTCTCTAAATTTTTATTTTAAAATTTAAAAAAAAAGGAAATCGATAAATTTGAATAATAGTTTGAATATTCAGCAACGATAAGACGGCATATATAAAAAAAAACTGTTTTCCCAGAAATTCCGTTCAGCTATATTAAAGTAATATAGTGAAAGGACAGTTTAAGGTATGGATTACACGTAACTTTTTATTTAATTTGCATGGTGATGTCCCAGTGTATTGTTTTTTTTTGCACAACCGGTATTTTAAAAGCTTAGTTATTTTTTATTATAATTTAGATGAACTAAATATTATTTCAGCAAATTTTATTTCCGCCAAGTATTCCTGTTGAGAGTTGAAATTACTGCAATAGGTTAGGTACCAAGTATTGTAAAAAAAGAAGCATAAATAAAGTAAATAAAGTGTCGTTAAATGGATGATCAGTCTTTCATTTATTGCCCTGGAAGCTGGATTTTAATGTTCAATGTCAAAATCGAGAGTAAGCTCCCTTTAGGTACAGACGACGTCCCCACAAGAGACAATGAACGTGTATCTGTGGTATTCTCTCCGCCCAGCGATATTCTGAACAGAAAGATTCCTCTTATTCCTACTACGCCACATCTCATCCAAAAGAAAGAATATATGAATAATTGCTCCCGTCTTCTCCAGAAGTCGTTATAATAGAACGTCTCTAATGCACTGCATTGAAAAGTGCGTTATGACCGCATTGTTTGGCAACAAGACGACAAGCTGGGCTTTACTTCCTGTGTCTGAAGATTTTCTTTACCCATGCCGGCATACCAGAAAAGATTTAATTGGTTTCATCTTACTGAAGATACCTCTTCCCATTCTAACACTCATATAATCCGTGTGACTGCGAATTGTTCGGATATAAAGACACACTGTTCTTTGATTTTAATCTTTTGACTTGACATCTGCCGGTAAATACACTGATTTGATTGCATCCTCACAGAATGGTAGAAGAGGATCGTGTTTACATCAGACCTACTGGTTCTCATATTTGGCGCTACTTGAAGGTGGTTATCGGTAATGGACAGGGAAAGACCTTTTGTCTAGTGACTTTGTCTTTTAGCCAGTCTCTCCACACCAGCCAGAAATCTACCCCTATCTCAGCTTTAATAACTGGCGTGAAGTATGGAAACATTATCTGTACGTAATAGTTACTCTTAACTGAATCCAGAAGATAGTGAAAATCATGTGGATGCGGTCTTTCGATTAGATGAAGTAAATATGACATATAGACAAAACCACACAAAAATTCCAAATCGCAAAAGGCTGTCGTTATAAGAGGGTGGTCGTGAGTTTATAGTCACTCTAGCGGGAAGTATAGATACGTGGTGGACCTGACAACCCGCGCGTGTGACTGAATCCGCTCGCAGAAAACCGGTTCTAACAAACTGCAGAAATGGCGTTTCTTGTCGGAGGAGGCAGTAAGGGAAGCCAGACGACGGACAGGGATGGATGCCTAACTTAAGAAGAACCACTGGAACCTCAGAGCGCTCACGGTTCGAAGTTATCTTTAATGACTGACATAAAACGACATCTTTCTACAGTATTTACATGACACTGAGCAGGAGTGCGCGCCATCTAGTGCTGTGCAGAAATGTCTTTTGTTTTCTCAATGACTGTCATTAAAGATGAAAATAATATTAAGCGCAGTGATCCTAAAATTCCAAAATATATAGCGATCTATAACACGCGTAAACACATGGCTAAAGAACAGCTGATTCAAGAAATCTATATAATAGAATTATGGTTTTATTGAATATTTTTTCAAACTCTTAAAAAGTAATGCAGTCTTAAAGGCGTTTTACTGCGCGTGCAATTGAGTAAATCTAGTGTTGTAGTGCTGCGAGACTCGGCATTAGTCGGCATCTCCGAATCAATGAATTTTATGCCAACTATAATCAGCGACGCAGGAAAATTATACAAAAAGAAATATTCTACAGAATCAATAGGACTCCTGGCCGTCTACACTGTGTGTGTTCCGAATGGCTTTCAGCGCAGTCAAGATCTTTAATTCAATTGAGTTCGGATACAGTCTAAACTAGTTTAGCGCCTGCATCTAGATAGAAAAATTCATATTGCAAAGCATTTACGTAAACGTTTTAATTAATATTAAGACCATACACAAAGGCGATACAATTAAATGTCTTTTGTTATAGAAAACGGTTGTGACGTCATAATTACAGAAACAAGATATCATTTTAGATTTTTTTTTTTTTAAATAACGGCTTTAAAAATTTTAACGGTTGTCTCCTACCATATTTTCGGCTATGTTCTTTGTTCACGCCAGTTTCTATAAACATTTTACCTGCAGCATCTTCGTTTGGAATTATAAGACAGTTTCCGCAATCAAACATATTTTTAAAGGTAAACAACAGTTATTTTGTTGATCAAATGTAAATCGTGTTGTTTTATCGACAGCCATTCATTGAATTCACGTGAAAAACAATTTTCGGGTAAATTGGACAGTCATCGAAATAAACAGAGATTATATCGATTTTTCTGGAAAAAGCAGAGTAAAATCACAGCACCCCGAATTTGATACGATATAAATAATTAGAAAGCCTTTGTGCTCAATATTTTTATTAGACAATGTGATGGATGCATAAATAACACAACAATAAAAAACTCTCCTAGTTTGAATAAAAATATAATTTATCCCCCCCAACAAAATGCAATTAAATTTGAAATATTGTTGTGGCGAGAAAATTCGACGTTTTTTTATTGTTCAAATAATCCGCTACTCGTACGGAGTTCCGACGTTTAATGGATGAATGGCCGCTTACACCATTGCGTAGTTCTCGTTAATAGAGCGGGGTTAGATGCGGGGAGAAGGACCCACCGTATTTTTATGGCTCTTATCGAGAACAAAAGTTGCTTTTTTCTGAGCTAGGACTGTGAAGCTGTGTGTCCCGGATCAACGTGCGTATCAGTGATGTTTCATTGGCGACACAAGAGGCAGAAAGAAGTCGGAATCACGCTAAATAGGCGGGGGGACGCAAAATAGTAAATACAAATCCTGTTCTAACCCTTAAAAGGTTTATTAATAAATACAGAAAATAATTAAGTATGGTTTCTCGAACTAAAGACAAAAAGAGAGAGCTAAATAAAGCTTTCGTTTTCTGATACTGGGTGACACCGCTGGAAAATAGAAGCCTCGTTGTGAAAATCTCTGCAGCTTCGAGGCGCACTAGCATAGGAACATAACCAGGACAAAGTAGTATCGTTCAGGAAGAGATCTTGTCCATCTCCGGTACACGGCTTGCCGAGATATGCTGTCTAACGCCTCCTTTATGCACGGATGTGCGCGTGTGTGTGTAGACCTCGCTGCCAAAACTGTAGAAACAGGGGGAGGTAATACCAACCAGGCTTTACCTTATTGACTCGAAACAAGCTTTCGTCGATAAGGCGACATTTCGGGTCCGACTGATGATCAGGCAAGAGATTCGGAAACACTCACTTTAATTTTTTTGTTATCGGGATCGGGGTTGCTACATATAAGCATGGATTTATGTGTATTAGGTTTGACTTCGATATCGATTTTTGATGGAACGCGCACTTTTACAACCAGGTAAATACGATGGATGGCTGTTCGTTGTCCTAATTGCATAAAAGCTAATGTCTCTCGGTGTGGTTTCTACTCCAGCTTCTTCGATTTCTTTTTGAAATAGAAATATCCCTTTTAAAAAAGACGAAACAGAGCCCGTAATTTTCTCAGTCAGAGATTTAGCTAAAAACCTGCTCCGAGAAATATGCTGATATTTGTGGATAATTAATCATGGATATAAAAACTCCTCCGTGTCCAACTGAAATTGTGTTTTCGTAGTTCGTTCGTTCTTTTGAAATAATTTTAATGCCGTATTATACTCTAGATATATGCGGTAAATTCATTTTTTTATTACTAGTTTTATAATATAATTCTCTTCAAGCTCTTTTCTCTTTCCAGATGAGCGGGCGGAGAAGCAAATGCCGTAGATCGCTCTATCCAGCCGGAATGTGGTTTGTGATGCTGATGGCACGGAAACAGAAGTGCTCTCAATTCTGCTTGTCTAGCAAACGTGTACAGGAGCCCAGACTTTACAGCCTCGTCAATGTAGAAAAGCGTCAGGTCGGAGAAGGAGAGCATCTTCAGCCTGCTAGCGTATGGTACGGTGAGCAATTTATTCCGTGTAATTTCTGTTTGCAATTTTCCACTGAAATACGAATTTCTTCCGGTTAAGAAAAGCAAAACACACACAAGTGTACTTCTGCTTCATTCCGCCAGTGTTCTGTTATAGCGCAGGGGTAGAGTCGGTATTACAAAGAGGGCGCTATTAAACTAGGAAGAGATTAGGGTATATTCACTAAAACGTTTCTAGTTTTAATAATTTAGAAGATGCTTAACGAATAAACATAACAGATTTGTCTAGTATAGCTACTAAACGATTGTTTTGTTTGCTCCTTTTTCAAAATAATTAAGGATCTAACACTATGGCGAGTCGCAAACCATTTTCGCTATCTACAGGCGAAGGTGCCACACGACATTAAATACAAAATAGCATTCAAGATGAAAATGAACAGAATACACTTCCATGGCCGGTAATTGTTAATAGTGATGAAGTAAACCATTTAAAAAGTCAACATGATATCCTTTCTTTCTCCTTGGAAGCCGTGTCAAAGCTATGTTAACTTCCTGCTTCTTGTAACAACTAAACTAAGACACTATTAAAAATTTGTTTCCGAAAAATGTCCTACCTCTTCTTTTTTTTTATCTAGACACCGGGTGTGCAATCGTGGCTGTATATGCAGCAGTTTAGAGCGATTGTCTGTCAGCTTCATACCATCGTGTATAACAGCAGAATACTATCTTTACCAGGCTTAAATATAGAAACTAGTAAATTTAAAGTAAATGACACGTGATTGAAGTCATATGACGATTTATCTCCGTTTTTCTAAAGGTAGTATGTGGTTAATATTACGTAATACTTGCTTAGTATAGGACGTCTATTAAAGGATGATTATACACCGATTTCAATATTTTTTACTAAAAATTCAATAAAACCGCTAGCTTTGTATAGATTTCGGGAGATACTAAAAACAATTACAGGGGAGATAACTTACTATAATTTTAACACGCTGCAGTTTTTTTTGTTGTTTTTTTTTGCTTTAAGACGTTAGTACGTTTCCCCACAGTTTCTGTTGAATAACCGCTTTAATAATTCAGTATGCTGTTAAAGTTTTTAAACCATGTACAGCCATGTTTTTTTCTTTAAAATGTTTAGGCTAATTTTAAAATTAAATCTCATTATTAAAGTAACTTTTCAAAAAAGTTCTGCCCTTATTTTTATTGGCCATAAAACAGTCTAACGGAAAATAATGCGTGAAAAATACATTTCTGGTATCAGAGAAAGGCCAGCAAAGTCAAAATGTTTTGTTGAACAGGAATCACTGATTGCAACTGAGTTTTAGATTGAGTTACACTTAAGACACACTACATCGACCCTTTCATAAACAGGTTCCTGAGATTCTTTAAGGAATTCCTGTATAATGCACTTAATTAAAGACGCACTATTCTTTTACTCTAAAAAGAAATATAAAAAACTTCGAAGTCTATTTTATTTCCCTTTTAGCGTATGTTATCATAATTAACTGAGTACTCATTAAAAATAGCCAATGGTACTCTTAAGGTCGTGGGCTCAGCTTTAAATAACACGTGTCGTGAGATAATAGGACTAGTAGAATGCTAACGATGCCTCGTGAAGTCTTCGCTCGTGATGTGAGAATGGACAATTAATCTATGGCCAAAGTGATGGACAGATACTGCAGTATGGACTTTCAAATGAGACAGTGCATAATATCAATGTTAATTTTGAACCGTCTGCCAGGACGGCCATGAATGGTTACAAATAGAACCAAAAGAGTTACTGTTCCCCAGGCGAGGTACAAGCAGATATTTCAAGCACAGGAAATTATTTATTTATTTATTTAATAAATTATTTTCATAAACTGGGCGACAATGAAAACGTGCACTGGCAAGAATTTTGGTTTCTGTAACCAATATAAATCGGAGATTTTCACACGTATAGCAAATTTTAGAGAATTGTGACGTTTTCTACATCTGATTTGTTCTCTAACGAATCCTAGTTTCCTTAGTGCGTGTCAGATGGACAAACATGGAGTAGAGGACGGTCAGTAAAACTTTCCAGAAGGCCTGACTGCAGCGTTTTAGTTCAACACAGTAATATATTTAATCGAATGGCGTGGAAAGACTGGCCTAGTAAGTCCAAATTCTTTTGCACAGATGCCCATTCTCGGCAAGCACCTTATGCCAAGAAACACCTGCTGTAAAACGATTGTTTCACTCGTCACACTTCCAACAATATGGAAGAAATGGGGCTGTATGTTCGACTTTTTTTGGTCATCTAGGAACCCTGACAATCCCAGCGAAAACATCTGGGAACAAACAACATGATCGCCAAAGCGATAGACAAGGTCTCCTCTCACCTTTGTGACCGATCTGAAAGAACGATTATTGAACCCTGACAAAATTTAGACGATGCGATCACACAAACTGGGACCATGGAAGAACGTCTTAACCCTTCACGACGGACGTTCCAAAAGCTATTCAATATTAATTTTGTGTTTTCTTTTATTTTTGGTTTTTAGTGTACACATACGAAACATTAAAGATTGCATCTGCTTCAAAGCCACTCATATTCACATTTTGATAAATTGTATTTTAAGGATTATTATTAATTATGAAAATAAATATAAATTACCCAGCGTTTCAAAAGTATTACGACTATTTATATTTGAAGAAGCAAGATTTTATTTTGAATATTCTCATTTTAAGTAGAAGTTAATTTTAACTATTTTATTAATTTTGTACCGGCTTTGGTTTTAGACTCATCATCGTTAATACTAGTATCGTTATTCCTACTGAAGAACTGCTCACAGCGCCTCTTCATGCTGCCCAGAAGACGTTGAATGCAGGTTTTTAGAATTCTTTGTCGGTCTTCGAGCAAAGCCTAGGTCATTTGAATTCAGAAATTTACAGATCGCTGAGAATTATTTGGTCTGTGCTCGATTTAATCAAAAAGTTACTCGCTCTGTTCCATATCTGGGTTTTTACTGTATCTCTGGGTATTTTGGATTCCGGGAACAGTAAAAAAAAGTTAATTTATAGCCACAAGACACATTTAAACATCTACCACCAGAGACAACGTTTCCTTGATCTTAAATATGTCTTCTCTGAGACAAGTACTAACTCGTTTATCGACGCAATATAGGATAAACTGACTTTTATTTGACCTATACACTACTTCTCCATGCCTTCGAATTGCATTGGCTTCTTCCATTGATACAATTAAGTGTAGCCTTCATACACTGATCGGACGGCTTTAGTGTCATCACACGAACAAATGCTCCGTCTTATGTTTGTTTTAGGGAAACGTTCACCACGCCCTCTAATAAGCAGGATAACTGATGACGGAGTGATGCCTGTTAAAATTCCGTCCTAAGTCTCTGAATGGAATCCAACGTTATTCCCCAATTTGACCATTTCCCTTCTCTGGGTTTCTGTCTAGCTGTCTGTGCCACACTTGTACACAATGACAGTTCCAGACTTCTAAACTTAAGTTTGGATTGAGATATCGTGCTTTGTTTTTTCAATGTCTTACCTTGCGTGCATGCCCATTCATGCGTGGAAGTCTGAGTGGTGTAATCAAAGCTTTGACATAATTTCACTCAACCGTGAAAATCATTTATTTCAGAAACGTTATACCTTTTGTCAATATGAAGGAAAATCTGGCAATGCCTAACTTATATCGAAGGAAATATATATGTGTGTGTGTGTGTGTGTGGTGTGTGTGTGTGATATAAATACGTTACCGGTTCTGGTAAAAAACAGAATGGTATCTCTACATTAAATCAGTATAATTTTTCTAGCGTATGAAATAACTTCAAAATTTAAACACTATGTGCTTTATCATCTTAGAAAGTAAATCCCATAAGCTCTTAAAACAAGGAAATTTGTGTCATTCAATGCTGGTTTTGCATTCTCCACATCACTGCAATTGATTTTTGTTTAGCTGCTTCTTGAGCGCCTTAATTCTTCTCTGTTCTCTACCACAATAATAGGAACTTCTTGCTCAAAGCAACCATATTCGCCACCATTGCGTGTGATGAGGAGGCTCATCCAGAACATCCTATCCAAACAACTCTTTAATGTGTAGCCTGCACAGATGTTTTCAGTAGTTTTGGCTCCTTTCCACGACAGAAAATCTTCTCTGTTGTATCTTGATTTCTGGATTCACACGCAAATGTACAGTTTTACTCTGTAGCGACATTTTGGCATATTAACGAAGGTTTGTCTATGTTATGTGTATGTTAGTGTGCAGGTGGCACGTATTTACACCTGACTTCCCTGGTTGGATGATCTGTACAATGAACAAAAGTTCTGCTGATCTATTGGTATAAAACCATAAAAAATAAGGAAATTAAAACAAAGATATTTAAGTAAATGGTGAAAAATTATCGTTTTTAATTAAATTTTTGCATAATTAAATAAAATCCCCGACACTGATTTAAAGAAGGTGTCACTAATCTGAAAAATTTTACCGGCCAAATGGTGATAATCGAACTCATCGATAAACTTTGGCTTTTAAGGAAAAACTGCTTTTTTATCTTTAAAATTATATTCACTATAATTGTATCCTATTTATTTTAAAACTACCAGTGTTTACCTTCTGCACAAAATGTCAGATATAGTTCATTGATACAATTAAGGATGTTTAAAGACACATTCACCCATCTCAAAACTAATCCTTTTGTTTTAACAAGTCGGTTCAACTTAGTAGTATTTTCTGAGGAAGTTACAAAATAAAAAAAAAAATTAATAATCCAGGGAATATATAAATAGTTCCAATGTTACAAAACTAATCGACAGTCAAACGCCACCCTGTTTACTGGGCTATAACGTGCGATGTACTCGGAATCATGGGCAGGGTGCTTTCCTAATCCAACAGGGATATCAGCAGAGTGAAGTCTACTGGTCCATGCAAGTGGGAACGAGTACTGACGCCGATGTTCAAATTTCTACAGTTTATTTCTGCCGAAGTAATTCAGGGCTAGAGGAGAAGTCGGTCTGCACAGTTAAAGATAACATAAAAGAGTCACTGAAGATTGGGGGGCTTAGTTTTGATGAAGGCACACATCTGCGCATCATTAGAAATGAAGCACTGGCAGGTGTTCGTTCATTACTAGGTAAGAACTTGGCTCCTATTGTTAGAATTGTTGCTGGTGCCAGCAGACCGGAATTCGTTCAAACTGACAATAACGCAAACCACGCCAAGCACGTGTCCTCCAGCCGGACACTATAGAGTCGAGGCTGTGCTGGCTTGGGGACATTAGTGATGTAGAAAGGTGGGAGAGCGTAGGAACGTCCTTCAAAACACCTGTCTAAACCTATAGACAGCGAAGCCATCGTTTAGCAGCAGTTGGCAGATTTACTCGATATCAGAGGGAGATGGATTTCTTTTTTTAACCCCGACGACAGAATACTTTCTTGTTAACATGGTCCCAACATCAAATAGCTGTCTTAATTTGCAGTGCGTCTTATTTCGTATTGATGAAGTTTCTTAAAGATAGAATAAACATGGGTCTAATTACAGCATTCAGCTATAGCCTTTTTGGAAGGAGTTGTGTACAAATGGCGCGTTTTCAAAAGAAAGTCTACTGTATTTCCTTCAGCGGTGTTCTTGAGTTACCAAAACGTAGGCGTGGTGACGCCTACGCCAAAAGTCGGCCATCGCAAACGTTTCACAGCCTAGTTACCGAAGGGGTGGATCACATTAACAGGGAGAACAAGGGGAACATTATCGAGCGTAGACAGTTCCCCAGTTAAACAAAGACGCCGTCTTTATCAAGCTACCAGCTTACTGCATCTGGAATCAGATCCGCTCTTGATCGTTCCAACAGTGAAGTAAAGCTCAACTGCCGGAAAATCAGCTAAATGAATATAAAATAGACCGGAATTCACCTTTCGCGTTTATTTGAGAAAAGTAAGAAGAAGAAAAAAAAGAAAATTGTTTGATGTCGTTCATTGATTAATTTCAATGCTTATTGCCATTTTTTTAGTTAGAAAAGTTTTTTCTTTCTTAAATACTATTTAGGTAATTAATTATCGTCGCATTTAGAAACCATTTGTCCAAATCCGGGAGATTCTTTTCCATGGGAAACAAAAATGGAAACACAAACATCGTTTCATCTTCCAAGTTTCTAATTAAGCAGGCAAATAACAGTCGCTTTGTTGCTGGGGAATAATTGCAAACTCTGTCAGACGTAATACCATCTAGACGTTCTATTTCCGATTTTATTTTCTCAACAAAATGTTTGCTTTCATCAGAAGACTTCTGGGCTGTATTCTACGAAGCGGAATACATCATCGCAAAAAAAGAAAATCTTTATATAATTTGATAGATAAAATCCACGGGGCAGCGAGGGAGGGTTCGTGGTGAACTCTTGGGGAAGGTGTAAAGCAATACTGTATTAGCGGAATTTTGTGGGGGAAGCTGTCTTAGATAATACTTAAGCCATTAGGTGCTGATTTGGGGGGTAGAGAATATGTAAAAAAAAAACATTGGAGATATATGAGTAGCGCAGTCTGGCACGTCAATGATAAATTACAGTAAGCCTTGGCGAACGGTACAGGTTCAACTAGCGCCAGGAAGAAAGTTCGGCAGCATCGTTCTCTCTAGCTGGAGGAAAGCGAACAACAACGGAATATTTGTCTTCTGAACCACCTCTGCGACCGACTCTTCTATGTCGAAGCTATCCCAATGCCTCGCCAGGACGCGCCATCTTTCGGCGCGAATAAGTATTCTGGAAAATGCGGGTGACTGGTTCGTTTCTGCCCACGAAGGTCGAGGTCAGGGTAGTTTCACCGCCTACGGGATGATATTCTTCACGGTGGTCGTCACAAACGAGAAACGCGCTGTAATACCCTGGTCGTGGTGAGGGAGAGAGAGAGAGAGCAGACGGGCAGCCATGATCAGGTGTCCACGGTGGGGTCACTAAAGGGAAAGAACCTTTGATAAATATTTTGGCTGAATGAAAACTGAAACTTACGTCCATTTACAGAAGACTGAGCAGTGGTACAGAAAGCGGATTGCTTACTCGAGCTTTTGTCTAACAGTAACAGCATCTCTGGTTCGGTTTATCTAAAACGTAGACGCACCGAAGACTACCTATTACAGTCCTGACCTGCAGCTGATACGCTAGCTCGGAGTTTATTAACAAAGCGGTTTGATGACATACGCATTAAATTCTAACTATAAACTGACAGTGTCCATCATGTTAAATACGTGGGTCTAACCATCACATTTAGAACCTGGCATCCGGACCATCATATCTGCCAATCTTTTTCTGCTGACGCTATTCTATGGTATAGCGCTTTCTTATTTAATCGTGTACTGTCAGGAACAGATGATAACACATGTCCATGCAGGCTTTTTCTTTGTACTCATCTTTTGGTGCTCAAATACCGACAGAAACAACTTCAGGCGCGTTTTGTAGCGGTAATTAACAAATATACAAGAAGAGCACGACACCAAATTCTTTCTTCAAGATGGCCATTGTTTTCATGGCAGCGATCAGCTGACTTAATGTAGAACCTAGATCGGGGGGAAAGACGGCTTCTGATCAAAACCATTCCAGTGGCGGACATATTGTCTCAGTGGCGTAAATAAAGAGCGACTCGCCTTTCGTTCTCATACCAAGCGATGCCACAAAGCGTTAGACTGCACTATGCTGTGCCAGCCATCTCCGACACACTAAACAATCAGGTATTAAACTCTACGATGCAAAATCTAAACGTCGTCATTGTTGTTATAATAATATGTAACTGAAGGTTTCGCTTTGTAGCAAATAAAATAAAATCCATTTCGTTCATGTGGTTTGTGGCTCAATCACGACCCGCACCTGACGTTAATAACAAGGAAAGCCTATTTTAGCTGATAACCCTACTAAATCAATAGACATTATTTCACTTCTCACCAGGTGCGAGAGATAATTAAATGACTCAAACATCGATAGCCAGCTAGAACTAGGTTCCGGGATAAAATGATGCAGCTACTAATGAGAAGAATCAAGGAATTTACTTCAGAAACTCTTCGAAGATTTTTCTTTCAAAAACTTAGCGAATCGACGACACACAGCTCGCGTTTGATGAGGGATTCCTTAATCCGCAGAAGGTGACCGGTTTATCCGCGTTTTTTCTCTTTCCGGAGATTAAGAAAAAAATATAATTAAAAAATTCTTAATTTCAATTATGTTAAATACGCGAGCCGCGCCCTCTTATTAAAGTGAGCTCGTGTAACAGCCATTCGGAGCAACGTCGTGGATGATTCGGTTTAACGTCCCAGCTTCTTTTTATTGACATTACCTGGGAATAAAATGAATTCCCTCTCTCTAAAAATTGTAAACTACCGCCGATCTGCGGTTCTATATGCCAATATCCTGATGTATGCCCATCCTTAACAAAGAGGCGACAGTTAAGTAAACGAAAACATGGTGTTATCACCGACTTTTAACTGCGAGTATTTTGGTGTAGAAGACCCAACTCTGACGTAGCACCACGGATAGTGAGAAGGGAGTTGGTCATGGATCCCAACTAAAATTATTCTAAAAGTTGATTTGTGCAGATTCGAATCCTACCAAGTAAATATAAGCTTTTCTGCGTGCACCAACAATTCCACGTTGGCGATTATTCTTTGGACTTTAGCAACAGACGTGTCAACCTATGTGAAGAAGAACATTTTCGTCAGGAAAGACAAATTCCTTTAGCGGCAAGTATGGAGAGGTTGGAATTTTTATCCCATTTTTCTGTTCAGCCGAACTGCCTTGGAAAAAACACATTCCGATCGATATGAAATCCTTTGGCTAACCTGGCCTGGCTCCCCTCGTTGGATAGGACGCGGAATAAGTCCAGCCTAGGGCTATGATTTTAAAGATAATAAGAAATGTTAGTCCCAAGGCTAAACATGGCGAATATTTCAAACCCTTAAATAAGTTGAGAACTTGGTTGTTGACAACAAAACCTGCAGAAGTAGAAGGGGGCGGGCATATTCACATACATTTTAATTGGCTGAAATGTACTGGCGTCAACAGCTGTCAATCTGATAAAATTCTAATTCGTGAATTCTTGTTTAAATCTGGCGGTGCAAATCATTTTGAGGACATTTTTATCTTTAAAAGATTCCGTTGGGAGGCTAATGGCGTTGTTTCCAACATTCAGGGACTCGTCTTGGCGACGATGCTGGTGCGAGTTCATTGTCCAGTTAGCACCGGTGCTTGTGATCATACATATTTAATTAAACTGGATCAGGCTGTTGGTCGGGCTTCTAATGGCAACGGTTACAAACCCACCCTACTGATGGAGCCATGTGAGAATGGTTCTCTTTCCACTCCGGTGAAGCTGATCCATTGAGAGTAGACTCTCATCGATCTCAGCGGATCACCGAAGAGGTCTTGCACGGGTGTTTGTTAGAAACGGGGACAGTCAGACCACCTGCCGATCATCAGGAACATACAGTGCCGGACTAAAGAGTTGGGACACTTGCTGTGAAATTGATATTTGAGCACTCTTGTTTTTACATTTGCATACAGATAGCCATCCTATTTTCCATAAGTTGTATAAAACATACCTTTACAGTGTGTATCTATTATCTGGAAAAAATATTTGAATTATCATAGTCAAATTTGTACCGCGACAAAAGAGTTGGGACAGTGAACAAAATCTGTGCATACATTTATTCCCCTCAATATATTCATTTTTAAAGGATCAAATAAATAGAATCACATAATCTAAGACCATTTAAGATCATTTTTGCACCATGCCTGGCAAGACAGCGTCGTCTGAAATCA
The DNA here is from genome assembly GCA_018389105.1 of Nautilus pompilius. Taxonomy (NCBI): domain Eukaryota; kingdom Metazoa; phylum Mollusca; class Cephalopoda; order Nautilida; family Nautilidae; genus Nautilus; species Nautilus pompilius. The sequence continues at coordinate 1,328,671 of JACATO010000316.1, read as the reverse complement.
GACACTTAATAGTTGAGCACCACCAAGAAAATCTGTCTTGTAGGGAGATAGCCGATCGAGTCAATCGCCTGAAAAGCACTGTAAACCGCATTCTGAAGCAGTACAAGGAGACCGGAAACACGAAACCAAAACTGCGAATCGGAAGACCGCAAAAATGTGACAACAAAATGGATCGACTCATTTGTGGCAAATCCAGGGCTAATCGTTTCCTGACATCGATGGCCATTCGAGCCTCCCTGATTGGGGTGAATGTCTCCAGTCACACTATTCAACGTCGCCTATGCGAGGGGAATCTCTTTGGACGAATCGCCCAGGAAAAGCCATTGATCAGCAACAAGTACAGGCGCATCCGCATAGCATGGGCTAAAGCGCACAAAAACTGGATCAAAGTTCAATGGGCTAGAATTATCTTTTCCGACAAAACGATGATCATACGCATTCACAGTGCTGGCCGAGTATATGTTCGACGTTACCACTGCGAAAAATACAATATAAAGTGCACCCGGCCGACGGTACAGGCTGGAGGAGGATCGTTGATGGTCTGTTGGTATATGAGCGCAGCGGGACTAGGCCCATTCAAGTTGATCAGGGGCAGAGCGACCTCCCAGATCTACTGCAATTTACTGATGGATGTCGTTGTCGAAAACATCGACGAGAACATGCCAGTCACCGCTATCTTACAGCACGACATTGCCCTGATCCACACCGCCAGAGTCGACACTTCCCTCAACACTCGACTAGGAATGGATGTCATGTGCTGGCCGCCCCAAATTCCGGATCTCAATCCAATCGAAAACGCCTGAAAGCAGCTGAAGGCCAAGGTGGCCAAACACAAGAATCTCAACCAAGACCATTTCTAGCTGGTCGTCAAGAAAAGCTGGCAGGAAATGGCCAATTCCGACTGCCTTCGTTTGGTCGAATCCACGCCCCGTCATTGTCGAGAAGTGATCGAAAATCAAGGATACGCCACCTACTACTAGCCAGTTGATAATTTCCATGCATTTGTTCGATTGTAATTTGGAATATTGATAAATATTTATGGTTTTGCTCACTGTCCCAACTCTTTTTTCGCGGTACAAATCGGACATTTCCGATTCAAATATTTTTTCCAGAGAATAAGTAAACATATAGCACGTGTTGCTTTTATACATTGTGAAGGCATGTTTTGTGCATATAATAAAAAAGGTGATGGGTATTTAAATGCGTTTGTTAAAACGAGGGAGCTCAAATATCAATTTCACAGCAAGTGTCCCAACTCTTTTGTCCGGCACTGTATGTCCTGCTTTGTTTGACGGACATGAAATAAACAAGGAGAGGAATTCCCGAAACGGAAGTGACTTTCTCGGGGCAATCTTCTACCCTGACGTCTGTCTACCCAAATATCCACCCTCTCTCCCTCCTCGTCGTGGAACTCTAAATCTGCAACAGAGGCGAGAAATTGGTCGGAACTCTCTAGTTCTCCTGCTTTTTCGTCTTAAATTCTAAGGTTAATCCGGAAAAGCGCTAAGCAGGGTTCCAAACCAAATTTTCTTCATTTTAAAGTCAACGAAAACAACTGACAATGAAAAAAATGGCCAGTATCGCCATGAGGATACTACAGATGCTACTGACTGCGCTGTTAACCGAATTTGGGCTGCTACATTAAGTAAAATAGTCAATTTTTCTCCTTAAAACCTGAAGAATGCCCACGTACTCGCGTCCACGACACGGGAGTAGTAATAAATCAACGTAGCTGATCAGTGTAATACAAAGATAATGGAACGGCAAGCTGATTTAACCACGGGTGGTGTCAGTTCCCTTTATAATCAGAAACTTCAAAATTAGTAAACAACGGCAACGCGATGAAGCTTCTACTGTATGTAGGTAAACTCGTGTATTTGTGTCCAATGGCATTTACTGATGTTGATAACTAGTCATAATCGCTAGAAGGCGGAGAGCTGTAACTGATGTTACTGGAGATGTTAAGTCGAAAGGATGGAGTCGCCAGCTTGTCTGCTCAACAATGGAGGGGGTATCGACCGAATGGTGTTTTAAAAGTCTTCCTGAGTAGAAACTTGGATTGGGAGTCGTGGGATAGCCAGCAGGGAAGCTCTGGCGGATCGAAGAGAAACAGACACGTGTACACACCGACTACACCAGCTACGTGTGAAGAAAGCCTTCAACAGAAAATCAGAAATTTCCATTCCAAGAGATCGCTGACGGATATACATTGTGAACCCGAATAACCAACCCGTCATCCATCTGAATTAATCCTTTGTAATTATATGACCATTTATTAGACGGAAACGTTTCATTACTTAAGAGAACGAAACAAATCGTAGTTGCATCGAATAAATATCATTCAGATATCACGTGAAAAAGGTTGTTGTAGTTTGGAGCCACCAGCGCAAAAGGTTTTACTAGAATTATCCTTTAATTAAACGACGGACTTATAGAGGGGGAAAAGGCGCTGTACTTACTCTCTTCCGTCCATCAGGAATTACTTTTGTATTTGACGCTGTGCAAACCCGTTGCACTAGACTACAGTTTATGACAACTGTAAAAATACGTCACAAACGACTTCATAATTTTATTTGTTCTTTAACAAGATCTGCTTATCGAAAGAGATTTCACGGGAGGTAACTCGTGGCGCGAGTTGCACTTTTGTACGCTCGACTACTTAGGTCGGCTTTGTAGAACCCTGGTTTTTAAGGAACTGTCTACTTACCAGAATGTCTGAAGGCTCTGTTTTACCGTATTTCGTTAATTGATAAAATATTAGCTCAAACGAAAACTTTGCGGCTACAATAAAGTTGTTTCAGCTGAAGTCTATCTTGCCTACAGACTGGATAGATCAACTACGTTAGTTTTCCTTCTAGTGCGTGATGATTATATTCTTCCTCTAAAAACATTAAAGGAACTTTTCCGTTTAGACGGGCTATTTTTCTTTGCCTACCACTGCTATTTTTAGACCCGCGCATGCGCATAACTATTTAATCTTGTTTTCCTTTTGACCAGCGATGGATGGCATGAATGAAAAATTTAAGCTTATATACAACATCTGACATAAGATATACAAAGAGAGAGAGAGAGAGAAGATGGTTGATGGCTAAATATTGTTTGTCCTTTATTTCTAGAAAAATAGAATTTTAGTGTCATAATGTAAGAAAAACGGTTAATTTAGAATTAATGAATAAGGAAAGCAATGATAGTTAGTTTACTGCTTTTAGAAACCATAATTTTTTTTAAAATGGCACTTCTATAATTTATATCTAATTCCATACCCAAATATTAACATCCGTTTTTCTGTAATTTTTATTTATTGCGCTTTCAAATCCGATTTAGGGTTTGTATTCACGGGACATAATCGCCATTAATCCCGAGTAAATTATCAGATTTTATGCAAGGAAGAGGGTTTATACGATGAGAACATGACTCCGCCGGAACCTACAACAATAATTAAAGTTCACTTCGAAGTTTTATACCATTTTTGAAACACATTAAATATCTGAAAGTCTCTGCGAGTTGCGAAGTCGGCAATTTACTTGGAGAATTCCAATAAATTCTAATTTCACGTAATGGAGGGTTACACCACCGAGTTTGCAGGGTAAAACCAATTTCGTGGCCATTAATTGGAATTTATCACTAAAAGCGTGAATCCTCCTGGATTTGAAATAATTTGATGCTTATTTTTTTGTTGTCTATGTCTACTGTTTGGCTTTTAATTTTTTAAAACAAGTGCAATTACTACTATCTTTATTATACTATTGACTGTCCGCTAAAGATTCCTATGCTGATTATTAATCGAAAAATATTAATGGCAAAGAAAAGAAAATAGAGAGGATTACATAATATTATACTTATAGAATTTTAAAAAAATAATAAAAGATTTTTAAAAAAAACTTAGTTTTTTCACTTATATAGTGTATTTGGTAGTATCGTGGTATTTTGTTTTTAAAGCGTTAACCATAGGAAGGTTTATCACTAGAAAAATTATTAGCGCTTTATCTGAGTTCTCATCATTACGAAGTTCTAACCATCGAAAAACAACAGGAACCTGACCTCATTTCTACTTTCTTGCTGATTCCTAAAGTATTACTCAGAATCTCAATCTTTAACTCTAACCCTAACCTTATCACTGACCAACTAATACTAACCATAGGCTTAATGTAACCTTTTACTTTAATCTTCTTGAAACTTAATTCTACTTAACCAAACCACAAGGACCCCGATCCGAGTCGACGCAGTCCTAGGTTCTGATCTTAATTCTTACACTAAACTCTAGCATATTTTCTAATCTAAATTATTAGCCCTAAACCCTAACCCTGAGCTACTTCAAACTTCTAGCACTAAACTTTAAGATTACTTTTAATCTAACTTAGCTTTACTTTAAACAATAACTAGACGGTAAACTATAGCTCTAAAGCTAATCTAATCAAACAATACCTTTAATGAACCTAAATCTAAGTGCAAGCCTCATTATTTTTACGCCAATTTGTGCTTATTGCGAAATATATTCCGTTTCTTTTTCCTGCATCTTTTAAAAGGATTGATTGGTTTTATACTCTACTTAAAATATGAAACATAACCCAAATGTTGTGTTTACCACTGCTGAAATATATTGGAATTTGCAAAATAAACGTTGCACAACATTTTTTTTTAGTTATCATCGTTAATAAATCTTCACTTGTGTTTATTATCTGTGCTGACCTGAACTGCATGTCAATAATTTTTCTCTTTTTTTAACATCACTATCCTCTCTGCTACCAGATCGTTCGCTGGGGGAAGTCTGAGGCGTGGCCTTCCCAGGCGTCACGAACATCCAAGTTCGTTCCACGAAGGTTTTACTTTACCATCGGTCGACAGTTGGCCGACAGACAACGGCTTATTATTGACGCCGCGTTCGAAAAAAACCGTCTTACTGTTCGCCCCCCTACCGGGAGGGGGGAAGGAGAGATAAAGGGAAGAAACTCTGACTCATTTAGACATGGGAAAGGTTCTAACTTTGAACTCAAAGGTCGCTAACGAAAACGACAGTTATTGTCTAGATGGCCCTCGCCAAAGAGCAAAACACGTGTGGAACATTTCCAACGGCGGAATCAGAGTTTGGTGGCAAGAGTTAATCACGTCACCAGAGGCGCCGCCTTACGGTATATTCGTAAAGAATCCATGATTAGGAAAAATAATAAAAATGATTTACTGCAAGACGCTGGGTGTAGAGAAGGCAGCGATTGGGATAAGCGAGATTTGGGCAACTAAAACTTCAGATGAAAATTCGAAAAATACATTATTCCTTTCGCTAATCGGGCAATTACTTAACTCTAAGCCCTTTGTCAAATATCCTAAACAAACCTGTTGTTTCTCGGGTGCAATTAACTAAGGGAAGCCGTACTTTCACAAGTTTTATTAGCGCCATCCAGCCCCTAAGTTCGTTGTGGGTCATCTTAGGGAGTTTGTTTCGGATTTCGCTAATTCGCTCCAAAACATCTAAGCTGCGGCGTTCGACGTAGACAGCTTCAGCATCAACGTAGCCGGGCCGATTCAGTTAGAAAGCTTTCTCCTTTGTTTCAGCCAATTAAAGGAAAACCTGGAAGAAGCTTCGCGCCGACCAGTATTTCCTAGACCTGAACCTCTAGGCTGCAGGCTGCATTCTCAAATTCGCGTGATTCTGTGAAGAGCGCCATCTTTAACTGAGCAAAATCTGAATCGACTTTCTGGGTCTCCAGCAGTCGGTTAACGTAAAAGAGTTGATCAATCTCCGTGGTGCTGCAGAGAAAGACGTCGAGTCTCTGGCGCGAGGCTGATGATCAGCGTCTTACTTCAAGTTATTAAGTGACTGATAAGTGCTATCGATTTCTACCTTCTTATGTGTTGGTCCGCTACAAAAATATCAGAAGCTGCCTCTTAATCAAATCTTAAGTCTGACGTGCTTTCATTGTTGTTATTTCTTTATATTAATCCAAATTTAATTAAAAATAATAATAATAATAATAATAATAATAATAATAATAATAATAATAATAATAATAATAAATAATAATAATAATAATAATAATAATAATAATAATAATAATAATAATAATAATAATAATAATAAATTTCTCCGTGATTTCTTCGATGTTGATTTAAATGCTTGGAATAGATCAAGCGATGCCTCCACGCCTGTACTACATATAAACAATGTGGTCAAACCGACCTTATATAACGAGATCAGAATTTCCCTGATCTCCGCGTCAAGTACCAAACTCCAGCCATCGCCCTAATTTATTTTCTGCAGCCATTATCTGCTATATATTTTTTTTAACTTTAATTTCTCACACGCAGCTCGAATACCCACCCCCTATTTATATAATCATGTTGTTTTTTTTTTAAATTCCCCCCTTCTTTCAGCGTGAAATTCCCATTTCGTTAGTCAACAAGCAGTACCGGGCGACCTGAAGACGGTGGTCCCACGGTTGGCCTAAAGCTGAGGGTTCCCGGTCGGTGATTTTCAGTACCCAGTCCATACCACGGCTTCTTTCAGCTCTTTCCCCCCCCCCTCCCAGTCGGCCGCGTGAGTTTCTTCCTCAGCCTCCGGTCACCTCCCCCTACATCACAAGAGAAGGATTCTAATAGGGGACTTTCCGCAGTTGACGATCGGCTAATCTCGCGCTTTGTTGTTCTGTCGCCAGGTTCGCTGATTGACTGATGTAGTTCCGGTCGCAACTTTATGAAGTAGCGTCTATATAAGACAACCATTTGGTTTGTATAGAGTCTTTTTCACGTACAAGTGAAAATTTCTCAGACTTCCGGGTTTTGAAAAGAGAAAAAATCTCGATATCGCTCTTATTGGTCATTCTAGAAATTATATCAGTAATTCTCGGAATAAATGGAAAGGAGCTTTTTTATTTGATTGGAGTTATTTAAACCCCGACTCCACTTAAATTAAGAACTTCTTAATCGTTTCATCAGGATAAACATTTCCTTTTAGTAATTCTTGAGCTAATTTGTTTTATGGCGTTGGCAGAGCTTAATTCAAAGTTATCAAAGGGTATATTTTGTTTATCACATCTTCCACTCTTTTAAGACACCAGCAGTAAGGTACTGATAAACAAGCATCTGCCATAACTCCCTACTGTTATCATCAATTTTTTAGGCTAGTTCTCAACACCCAGAAAGTGAAAGCGAAAGGGGCATTGGTGACTTCAAAAGTCACGTGTTAATAGGTTTTCATGCAGGTAGCTCCTTCCACGGGGTCGACCAGTATATCACTCGAGAGGGCTTCCGGGTGCTAATGCCATGACAGCGCTTACAAAAAAGAAAGTCTCTAGAAAGCGCAAACGGCTCACGACATATCGACCCCGAAGGCATGTACAACCTGTTGAGTGTGACAAGTAACAGACGGACGTCCTACGGTGGCTCACGTTACAGAAATACCAAATGCTAGACAAGTTGCCGGTATTTCTACTCGAACAATTTGCCCGGAGCTACGTATTATGGACTTCAGTAGCACGACAGCTTTGCAAAAATCCTTCAGAGCGAAAAAGAAAAAGTATGGCCACTTGTGATGCTGTGTTCTATGGTGAATGGACCGATGGGAGGTCGTTTGGTTTGACGAATCCCACTTTACCCTGTTTGCAACAGTTGGAGCAGAATGTGTGTGTGTGTGTGTGTGTGTGTGCGTGCGTGTGTGTGTGCGTGCGCAGTACCCACAAACAGCTGAACGTCACTCTCTGTAACATTTTGAATGTAAAATGAATGATTCCACCCATCTTTCCTGCCCCCTAATCTCAATTCCGTAAAGAGTTTGTGTTAGGTCTTAGAATGACGAATCGGAACCAATTTACATTTGCCTTTCACTCAATTAAATACGCACGGTACTAGTGGACAAATAATTCCTGATATCTTGCAGAATTCATAGCATGAGATGTTGAAGGAAATGGAATAAATATTTATTATAACAACAACAAGAAAGATGTTTGCTCTGCTGAGGCTGTTGAATTTGCTATTACGATTTTATGCCAAGAACATACGACGTGGCAGCCATACTTATAATACACGCCAAAAGTAATTGTCTGGTTAACCAATGACAAGACATCACAGATGATTAAACATCATTAAGTATCCCTGCTATCTGGAAGAAGACTCTTGAGCTCCATCTGTCGTTTCCCCCTTTTTCATCTTTCCGAGTAAAACCAGAATTTACCAAACGGGAGACGATTCTTCTGGTTTCCTAGTTGCTGATAAAAAAGACAACCTGCATTACATTATATGATGCCAAAGCTTCATAGAGCGGTGTGCAAAAGTCTTGCATAAAAATGACCAGACAAAGGTATCGGTGTCTTTAAACGATTTATAACACTCAGATCCATTTTGTAATCGCACAGTCAAAATTTAAATATTAATAAGATAATTTGCATGAAATCGGCGTGTGCAAAAGTGCTGCATAAATTACAAAAAATTAGAATATATATTTTGTGCTATAATAGTTTAGGATAGTAGAATATAAATATGCAAAAACTGTCATTTTCCACTATTCTGATTCATTTTTGTTCAATATAGTGATGCCGAGAGCCCGATATTTGACCCCCGAACAGCGGGCCACAATCGTTCGCATGAGAGAAGATGGTGAAACTGAGTGGTATCATTGCGGATCGTATCGGTTGCAATCAGTCGACGATATCTCGCACTCTGAAAGGTTGGAAAGCCGATGGGAGCCTAATTTCGAAACGTGGAGCCGGTAGACCGCGGAAAACGACGGCTCGACAGGATCGTCTGATCACCCACATGTCGAATTCGGACCGATTCCGGACTTCCACCGACAACCAGACCGGCTTATCAAGGCACCATGGGATCTAGTTGACCTCGTGCACCATCAGACGGCGTTTGATCCACATGGGACTGTTCGGGCGATCGGCACAGAAGAAGCCGTTCATCAGTCTGGACAATCGTCAAAAGCGACTGCAGTTGGCTCGCGACCATCTCCACTGGACCGTGGCCCAGTGGTCCCGAGTGTTGTTTTCCGACGAAAGCAAATTCGTGAGGGTCCACTCAGCGGGTCGGGTGAACGTTCGGCGATCGGTGACCGAAAAATACCATCCTATTTGCATTCGACCGACTCTGCAGGCAGGGGGAGATTCGGCCAAGGTTTGGGGACACGTGGAGGGTCGAATGAATGCTCATGACTAATCTAAGATCGTCTCGGACATTGTCGAATCGTGTATGTGTGACCACATGCCCCTGACGGCCATCTATCAGCAGGACAACGTCCCCCATCCACACAGCTAGGAGTGTCAAGGCCTTAATGGCAGAGTTGCGAATCCCCCTCCTCGACTGGCCGGCTCAAAGCCCGGATCTGAATCCCATCGAAAACACTTGGCACTCGATTAAACTCAGCGTTAGTGCCAAAAAACCGAAAAATAAAACCGATTTGAAACGGAAAATCGAGGAATCCTGGTCGGAGTTCAGTAGTGACAATTGTCAGCGTTTGGTAGCCAGCTTGCCTCGTCGTTGTGAACAAGTTATCAAGAATTTCGGATATTCTACTCATTATTGATAGATCTGATCACTTTCTGCATAATTGGAATAGAATCTGAATTCATCAGGTAGCTCTCTAGATTTTATGCAACACTTTTGCTCTCGTTGATTTGATGCAAACGATTTTCTAAAAATTATAACTTTTCTTACAATGAAACAATATTCTTGATGTTATTGGAATAGATGTACAACAGTAATATAGAAATACTGTAATGAACAAGATTTGGTAACGACTGCTTTTGACAAAATGCGAGCTAATTTACAGGAAAAATTATTTTTATGCAAGTCTTTTGCCCACCGCTGTCGATAAGAGCCAGTGCAGAGTTTAGAAACAAGCTGGAAAAACAAACGCTGTTCAGGGTGGTAAGTTGGAATTCGACGTACATAATTTATTACTCAATTAAATCAGTGTGTTGCTGTTTAACATTTCTTCATTATGTTAAAGTATGGAAATAATGATATAATAACAAATATGCGGAATGCGGTTCAGTTCCTGAGATCTAGCAAGAAGCCACACAATTCTCAATACCTGTATCAGTAATTGACAGGTTTAATAATTTCATCTGATAATGAAAAACTGAACTGAAAGAAAACAGCGGAAATTATACTTGTGCAAAGTGTTACCATGGAAACTTGTTTTAATCTGATTTGGCTCAAAGCAAATCTTGATTTTATTTCGTTACATTTTCGGTTTCTCAACAAACGAACTGCTGAGTAAGTGTCTCGGAATGATCTATCTAAAGCTGATCAGTTTTAGTGCATTTGTACCAAATTTCTTGTTTATAAAAGAATTTAGATAATTGATTCGTATTCTGCATCCTATTCTTCTGTTTCATTTTTTAAATCAAAAATAGCATGTTATATTCTGATAACCTTGTCCCTCATAAATCTTCCTGTTTATCTCAACTTTCTTGTTTCTCATTTCAGTTGTGCAGATTTTAGATTTCTAAACCGAACAAAAAATTCAGATTCACTTCAGACTCCAGTCCACCACATATTTCTATTATATCTTTTGCTTGTACAGATTTCTTTTAAGAAGCAAATAAATAGAAGTCGCAACATCTCTCTCTCTCGCTCTCTCCCTCTCTCTCTATATTTATATGTACTGACGTCATCTCTCTCTCGCTCTCTCCCTCTCCCTCTCTCTCTATATTTATATGTACTGACGTCATCTCTCTCTCTCTCTCTCTCTATCTCTCTCTCATATATACAAACATGTGGTCATACTACGAGAAAGATTACTAACACATCGAGGAGAAGATAACTACGGCAAATAAATCAAAGCAATACTGGCTGATTACAATTTGTTATAATGGTTGCAGAAATAATATATAAATTTTATGATGCAGGTATATAAAAAGGGGAAAAACAAGGGACAACTTACATCTCTTTAGAACCTGTGATGAAATTCGCATTCGTGCTCTGGGTCGCTGAACTGAAATAACACAGTGCGGTAGAGTAGAGGAAGAGAGGTGATACGACAACCAAACAAAATGGCGGGGAGATAAGTGGACGAAAAGTCGTCCGTCCATTACCTTTAATGATAGCCCTACCACGTGATATTAAAAATGAGAATAAATATTATCTAAAATCCATGTAAAGACTGTATTGTGTATCCATCCTTATCTGTCATTAGAGATAAATTAATCCAAATTTTCGCTAAGTGAAAACTTTGTATTAAATGCGTTGCTTAGAAAAATATCTATGTTTGGAATTGTTCTGTGCCATACAAATAATGGTCCCTAAAGTAATAGCTTAATTATTTAAATTAAATTAATTAACTAATTAATTTTAAAATAAAGATCTATAGGAAAAAAATGTTTAATCTTTTAATATTACGGGTGAAATAATTAGAAGATTTTACTCAAAACTACAAATTATTAATGCAAATCTTCATTTTCTCGAGAACAGGAGGAAAGCACGAACTCAATGTTCCCCCCTCGCACACTTTGGGATTTCAAAATTTGTGTTGTTGTTTCTTGGGGAGAAAATGGTGCTAAGAGATATTGATACCTACGGACAATGCCATCCTTGCTGCTTATGCAAATTAAAATGTTTCGTTAAAGCGCAGATGGTATTATGGCCACCAACGAGATTCAGGTAACGGTTTGGAACATCGTAAAACGATACACGTGTCTCGCGCGTCGCGGCCGAAATCGCTTCATGCATATTCAGAAGCCTTCGGAAGATTTGCTAACAAAATTTAGCTTCGCTAAGGCTGTGTTGCTAAAAAGATTGATTCAAAGTGTCTGCGGGAATCGGAAATATGAACCAGTGGAGACCGTTTTTTTTTTTGTTGTTGTTGCAGATATTTTAAACGTGTTGAAGAGATCTGTGGTTGCTCTTCTCTTAGAGAATGGAGAGAGAGAGAGAGAGAGAGAGAGGAGAGAGGGAGAGAGAGAGAGAGAGAGAGAGAGAGAGATGATGGAGAGAGAGAGAGAGAGAGAGAGATGATAGAGAGAGAGAGAGGGAGAGGGAGAGAGGGTGAGAGAGAGAGAGAGAGACACGGGTATGGAAGATCGCTGTATAGGGTTTCAGAAAACTATCTGGAACTTTTAAACGATGAGCAAAAGACAGTCTGAGAGCGAGTGCGCAATAGTGACTGAGAAACAAAGAAAGTAGTAAATAAACAGTGCATCACGAAAGCAAGTTACATCTCAGGTAAGATAAATATTTAAAAAGATAACGGTACCATAAAACAAACGTGTCCAAAGTAACGCTGCCGCCGACTGTTAATTAAAGTATATGAATGAAGGTCCAAGAGAGCGGTTTTCATTCCTAAATATCTAATTATATTTATAGATCCAAGTCTGTGCCTTTATGAATGTACCGTTATGTTTCGTAATTCATGTAAATTGTTGCTAATTATTTATTCAAATGAGTGTTATAGACCAGCTTTAACTGTAAGGAAATAACGCAAAAAGAGAGAATAATTCTCCTATATTATTCCCTATCATCGAATGGTCTTCCTGAAGCAACGCTGAGTGACTTTCTCTTTCCTTGCAGATGAGCTGTCCTGGAGAACACACCTTGATTAATTTTTAAATGACTCTACCAACTTCAGATTTAATACGTTACGTGTATCGAGACGCACGGTGTCTAATCAGGATTAGTCAAGGGGCCGCCACATTTCTACGTGCTGCTGGCGGAGTTGAGAGGTACACACAAATTGGGGTCGTGGCTCGAGATCGAGGGAGTGCTGATAGTCAAATTTCATTACCGTGTACGGAATTCTGATCTTCTCAGCAGCGCCAACACATTCCCAGCGAGGAGAGAGAAACTGTGGAATATATCAGCTCTCGGGTCAGACTCGTCGCATTATCAACATCAATCACTGTTCGCCTGCTGTGGTCAGCCTCGTTTATTCTCGAATAAATAAACGATGTGGTAGAAATGAGTCTCACTCTTAAAATGTAAAATTCTATTAATTAAGCTGAAGGCTAAAGTTGAAAGGAAGGACGTACAACATTTAAAGTAGTTAATAACCTGAGCAGGTTTAAGTTATTACAAAGTGTTGCATGGAAATGTAAGATTTACTAAAACAAGGAAATCAGGGTGGTTTAAATATTATTATTAATTTTGAGCTTACCTAACTTAAGATGCTGAATCCTTTATTCCTTCTCAATGACAGTAAAATGTATGTATATATCCATACTAACGTTATTATATATTATCGATAAGATATTTTTATAGTCTTTCGATAATCGATACTAAGTAGTTGTAATGTCCGCTAGCACCACGAACTCCGAGGATATATCGAACCGAGGCCATAGGCTAATAACTCGCGCAGTTCTAGACGCCACAGCCCAGTCATGTGAGAATGCCTGCTGGTATTAGAACGATCTGTCAGCGAGTATCTGCCGTGGGAGGAAGAGATTGTCGGTTGTTTTGGAAGGTATCCGTCAAGCTGTGTAATTACTTCGCGCGCGGGCGGTATCACGTGATCTCGACGTGCCTTTCGACCACGGCCGAACTGTCTTTGTTTGAGGAGAAAACGGAAAGAAAAAGAAAAATGTTATATGATGTGGGATAGGGTCAAAGACTACGGCAAACAATGCAAAAGTAAAACCAGTAGCCTTAAGCTTCGATCAACTGAATTTTTTAAAAAAATAAGACAAATCCGTAACAATTTAGCCGGATTTTACTGTTGAAGATCTATATTCATTTCCATACAAAGATCTATTTTTCTATATATAAATTTACAAAATATTCTACATTTATCCAACTCCGTTTTTGCATGATATATTTTGTATTTAAGAAAATCCTGCCTGCTATTGGAAACGAACTTCAGATTTATATTAAATTTAATTAAAGTTTTGTGCGTTACTTCGAAGTGCAAAGTTTGAAGTTGGTTTATTTGTGACGAGAAGAGCAGACCAAATCCAGCCCAGCTGCCTGTCTGTTCGTTTCTTAAGCCGATTCACGCCATCACCTTTATTAACTCCATTTATTTTCAGTTATTTTACTGAAAAAGGGATGTTTGTCTAATATCGAGCGGTGCTGCCTCTTTAGCCTGTTTCTGTTCATGCCTTGAGATGTAGACAGAAAAAAATAGTTTCTTATACTTGTAAGGACACAGTTGCGAAAAGATGGTAGAAAAAAAAAACCGGTTTCAACGGTGCTTTTGTAATATTTCATTATCTGTTCATTTTCCGACACTAATTTGTCTTCTATTCAATTTTCTGGGCAGCGAGGGAGGCTCGTGGTAATCGAGGCACAGACTGATGTCGTATTCAGAAAGGATCTCGCCCCCGATGTGCCGGGCGATCGGTCTCTTCAATCTGGATGATTTCCTATCGATGACAACAGAAAAAGCGCCGACTGGCGGCCCGCGCTGTCACATCACCAGCCGAGTATTCATCCTCTTCGTGATCGGCCTGGGCGAATTTCTCCTGTTGTTTTGACGAGTATTTTTGTGTACATTAAAAATACAGGACAAACAAAGACGCCTTAAACCTGAATTAATCAAAGGAAAACGCTTTCAAGACACTCGAATAAACGTCCCACTTCATTCCAAGCTGCCAAGAGTTGGTTATGGGGCCTCATCTCGTTCTGCGAGCTGTTGACGAACAGTTCTGCCGCTGATTCCCTCTCCTCTTGTACCAGTGTCCTGCCAAAGAAGTCACCACTTAGCGCCGGAGAAATCATTTGCGAAAATGCTGCCATCTCACGCTTTAGTGGTCAATCGAGAAACACCTGGGCGTGGTTGGTCCGCGGCGATCGCTGACAAGCTAGCGCGGACGATACAATAACGGGAGCTGGGCAGATTTCTGCGCAGCGCTGATGACAGCCCATCGCACAACATAATTCCTCTCAGCTTTTGTTGGTCGTGGCACCGTATGTGTGTGGAGGAAAACCATTTGCGCCGTTGCTGCTATAGATCCCGGAAAACAACATATTTCATGCATTATTCAAATTAAAATTTCTTTCAACTCATTTCCTGAAATTATTCGATTGATCGAATATAACCATTTTTTCAGTGGTATTTTTTAAAACGTGACAAAATCGATACTTTCTCTCCGTGTATAACTCATCAACTCAGAACCCTTAGTTACGTGGAAAAAACGGCTATCAGCTAATTCCTAAAACATCTAAAATGCAAATTAGGTAAATCATTACTTAAAGCTTCTACATTTATATCCAGGGATGGTTTTTGTATGGTACACACGTATAGTATAGAAAAAAGCTAGACATGTTTAAAAGTGCCTTCATATTAAATCTTACCACAGATTTGTCATCCCAATGATGAGGTTTCATACACAATGATCAATAGCGCCCGTTTGGTCTCCCACTGAGTCCTACTCGTTTATGGAAAACCCCATGGTTTCTTTTCGTTCCTTATTAAGGGTGTGAAGACTGTAGGTCCGATCTCACTGGCACCGTGGCCACATAACTGTCTGTCAGCCAACATATGCAAGCCAAAGGAAGAAAACGACCTTTTTCTCTGAACCGGGACACTTTAAAATATCTCAGAAAAAACCTAAAGATACAGGTCATGGAGCAGCCTGGAGAAATCTTTCTAGATATAACTGGGTTTAAAGTGACTGCAGGATATAATTTAGCTTAGCAAAAAGCTTTTCGGACAATAAATTACCAAGACAGCTGATTTGCAAAGCAAATTTCCGTATATGATGGTCGAAGAGTCACATGTGAAAAAGAAGCAAAACTTGTGTGATAATTTTTTTTTTTAAAACTACTATTCATGATATCACTGCATGTTAAATATTATACTCATCAGTAGTATTTTCTTGGTGTTGCACAAGAACTCAATGATATTAGATAAAATAAACTATTAATGTGTTATTTTATGAAAATAAGATGTAGATGATGAAGATATATAAATAAGTATGCAGATACAGAAGTCTAAGGCCTAGAATGCTCAAGGCTAAGATGAATAAAGATGAAGATAAGTAATTTTAAAAGATACGGTTAAGTTGAAGTTAGTTATGAAAGTTCAAATAAAAAAGGAATTTGATAAAGATGAAAGCAAAGTTCGTTTTTTTTTTGAAAATAAAAGTCATAAAGGAAAATTGCAAAATTTTCTTGCCCCGAACACTGCCGGAGCATAAAGATGGGATCACGTAAAGATGGTACCGTTTAAAGAAATTTCATCTCTTACCGAACTCGTTTTTTTTTATTTTCTTTCCGAAAACGCGAAGAACGAAAGCTCTTTCTAATCGACCTCCATCCTCCGCTTTGTCGAGTTTCCTGCTCGTCACGAAGGTTGAATTTCTAACAGAATTTCTCCACGGCCCGCATCGATACCGCGGCTTTCAGGACAGCGACTCAGCTCTCGTCGGTTCCCGGATGTCTTTCTGTTTCTTTCCCCTTTTTTTTCTCTCTCACCCGGACATGTTTGGGTGGGTGGGTGGAAGGAGCCCAGGGAAAACACAGATTGCGTTCGATCATATTTCGATGTACAAACACTGGAAGTTGGTTCTCTAAGCGCTCACTCGATAGATCAGCGGCCGCTCGTCGAAGGGGTCGAATTAATTTCCTATCGGTCGGCCACCAGCTGCAGAAACTTTTTACCTGATGACTTCGACATCATAAAGAAAGAAGAGAGAGAGAGAGAGATAGAGAGAGAGAGAGAGAGAGAGAGAGAGAGAGAGAGAGAGCGAGAGAGAGAGAGAGAGAGTGAGAGAAGATATATATATATATATATATGAGGGCGAGAGAGAGAGAGAGAGAGAGAGAGAGAGGAGAGAGAAGAGAGAGAGAGAGAGAGAGAGAGAGGAGAGAGAGAGAGAGAGATGAGGAGAAGAGAGAGAGAGAAGATATATATATATTGAGGGAAGAGAGAGCGAGCGAGAGAGAGAGAGAGAGAGAGAGAGGAGAGAGAAGAATATATATATATATGAGGGAGAGAGAGAGAAGAGAGCGGAGCGATCTAGATCTATATATATCTATATATATATGAGGAAGAGAGAGAAGAGAGCGAGAGGGAGAAGAGAGAGAGGAGACAGAGAGAGAGAGGGAGAGAGAGAGAGAGGAGAGAGAAGATATATATACTATGAGGGAGAGAGAGAGAAGAGAAGAGAGCAGAGAGAGAGAGAGAGTATGATGCTTTTGTGTGGAATATTTCCCTCGAATCCGTTCTTTTAAAGCGAAAGTGCTTGTTCTGACACCGTAGATGATCGCTGCGGTAAAATCTATCGGCAGACGTTTCGTCATAATTTAAATTAAAGAAACAAAACAAAAAATAAATGGTGAATATGTAAACAATAATATCGAAAACATTATTTACCGGAGTGTGAATAACAACGAGAGAAGTGTGTTAAAATAAATCTGTTTATTGGTAGTCTGTAGTTCATGAACCGCCAGGAAATTGATCACCTTCGGAAGCAAAAGAAAATTATGGGTATTTTTCGCTATGTGTCAAATTAATCTTAGGAGTGGATATTACGTATTATTTCGAAATGTTCTGCGTTTAAAAAGCGACATGTAAGAGAGATATGTGTCACATCAGCCCGCTGTTCAATTAAATTCGGTATCCTATCGATTGTAAAAAGAACGACGTCAAGCCAAACTTTCCCAAAGCTGACAGCTTCAGGATGGCGGAGAAAGTCCCCCCCCCCACCCACAAAAGGCGCAAGTTCGTTTATCTTCTGGCTGAATCCCTTTTCTGACATAGGGGGTCTGAGGAAGACTCACAGGTCCGAACTACAAGGGAAAAACGGCGTGGAAGATCAGCCTTGCTGATCCAGTGAGATACCTAGGTACGGTTCGGGACCCCGTGATTAGGTTCGAGCCAGTCGAGAGTTACATAGGGAATATTTATTTGCCACATGCGCCGCAAAATCCCCTGTTTTGAAAATGGAATTCGTGTGAGTAATCGGAGTGGCCAGCTGTCGATCGCGCCAAGTCGGTATGCCAAGCCGAGCCGTTCTCTACCAGGGCTCGAACTAGGCCCCCTCAATCATGACAGTCCAGTAGCCGAGCACGGAGCAATCGATTTCCCCTTATTTTCCCCAATAACTTTGTCGTGTTTTTTTTTGTAAAAAAAGCTAAATAAGGAAATATTGTGAGAATTAGTTCACAGCTAATAACGAAAGCTCTTTAAACGGGGTCCAGAAGTGCCCAATATACCAATAATCTATTGTAGGAGAGGATTTCAGTTTTAAATTGGCAGTGAAACACTTGAAAGTGATCATTGTAAAAACCAATTCATTAATTACATTAAAAGCTATGCAGATTAGTTAGCACATTGTCTTCGTAGCTACAGACGAAACCAAGGTAGTCAACAAATTCAACAAGTTTACCCTGGTCATGTTAAGGTTTTGAGGAAGCTGAAAAAATAACCAGAGAGGGGGGGGAGTTTACAATAAGTAAACTCTTTGAAAATTCAAAAGATGGTGAGCAAAAGATAATTTACCGAACAGTTCCCCACAAGAGGAGGTTTCGCTGGTGGGAATAGAATCGCCTTGAGAACCCGCGCCTTTAGTTGGAGGTTTCCAGGGAACAAGTTCTTAACAGCCTCCATGGCTGCTTCTATGGAGCTAAATTTAAGTTTTCTTTTGCATGCGGATAAAGCGAATGCATTCAAAACTATTTAATAAAATTAACAGCAGGTAAACGTCTCTAAACGTAGCGTTGTCGTGGCCTGAATAGCAGTCAAATATCCACTGGTTTCCCTCCAACATCTGCAGTTCACCAACTCTAAGGTAGGTAACTCGCGCCGTTCAATTCACGTGCGGACCAAGAACCTCGATCATTGAGTTTGCGCAAATCTGTATAGGTAATTAAATGTTTCAGTGATTCAACTGTAAATATTTTTGGCCCCTATTTGTTGTGCTGTGCTGTGTTGTGTTGTGTTGTATTTGTGCGCGAGTATTAGCGTGTTTGTAGGCATTTACAGAGAGTCATTTTACGAATCAACTGTAAATACCTGTACACGTTATATGAAGTTTACCTGAGTCTGTATTGCAGAAACTTCCAATTAAATTCAAAAGGTTTCTGAGTCTAAACGACTCATTGGTCGTCAGATTGTTTTCAGAACAACGGTAATAGTAATCTCTTTGGGGAGAAAGGTTGAGACTGCTGGAAGCGTCTCGTTCCCAAACCTCGTCATACAAGCTCCATTATCGATTTATTTAATTTCAGAATAAACCAAAGATCGCAGTAGTTCGAAATCACGTTGTGAGTTAAAAGTGATGTTAGCAAGATCTCATCCACGACATTGCTACTATTCTTATTCTTTTTATATTGTAATACGGCATTATTTGATTTCTAATCCCCTGCTGAGGATAGACAGAGAGAGAGAATAATTATATATAAGCATTTAGAGTGGAAAATATACGTTGCTAACCAGTCTGCTGTCAACACATTCAATCGTAACGTTATTGGAGTTAAAGTCTGATTCGTGATTGAAGCCACAACTTTAAATATTTTAACTATCGATTTATTTTAAATATACAAAAAAATATCGTATATAGGAGTATATTTATTATGAAGTAAGAGACTAGCTAGAATAAAACATTCTAGTGTATTTAGGTTACAGAAATATTATGATATTTTACTTCCTTTTTAAACTTAAAGAGGAGAAAACATTGATTTTTTTTCTCTCCTCCAAATGGGATTTTCGTGATAAAACTTCTTTTGTTAATAACGCAGCATCGCATCTATTCGTGCTCGTGCTGTATCAAAAACCGATGCAATTTGGATCGTAAAATGCAGTTTGTAGCAACCAATGAGAATTTCCATTTTCCATTTTCGAATAAACATTTCATCGAAATCCTGACGGTGAAGATAAGCTAAAAGTAAAAACTAGTTAACTCCATGAGCTCAGATAATAAAATGATCTTGCTGGCTAGTAAACGAACCCGTACCAGTCATCTAATGCGGTGCGGTTACCTTGACGAGCCAGACGGTGGGTATGATCTTGGTACCGAGTAAATCGAGACTGTTCTGGTCGTCCTCTGAGTTTACCTAATTTGAGAGTCGTGCACCAGGAAATTCCTCTAACTACACGCAGGTATCAGCTTATTACTACCGAGATGAATTTAGTACCTAGTTGAAGATGGTTACGACAGGTAATTAGCCACGGTGGTGCGGTAGTTAAAGGAAAGGATATCATGATTAGTAACAGCAAAGCAATCGACCATCTCACCACCACTGGAGCTTATAAATGTAGAGCCATAGCGATTTTATAGAAAAATGGTTGATTTTATTAACAAGACTGACATTTAAGTAGGGACTTGTCTAAGTTATTTTACAGACTAATTTTCAGAATGAAGCCTCGAGACATACAAGCAGACATCGTTTGTTTAAGATCAATGTTTTATAATTGTGATACTTTTAAGAGTAAGCATGCAGGTCATATTACCTGAGAATATTGCGCTACACTAATTTATGCTATAGAGATGGATACTGTAACTTTATCACACTCGATTTTGCACTATATTTCTCTGGCTGGATACACAGTTTCAGTACATCATACTGCGACATATCGGTCAATATTATGAAATCTACTGAGACATTTGACACTGAGCAATACATCACATCTCTGTATGTAACATAACGTTATATTATACGGTGCTATACTATATATTATATGTAAATGAGGGGAAAAGTTCTTCTCTTTACCTATAATCGCTCATAAAAAGAACAGTTTTACAAGAAATTTGCATCCTATTAATTATAAAAATGGTACCACACAGTGATGGATTTTTATTTCTATAAGTCACTGATTTAAAATGAAGTAAAGATGTTTGGTTCGGTAGACATCTCTATACAACACAAAAACGTTTCTAATCGTAATTCGCCGATGTTTCCTTCTGAATATGGAATATTTTAAGAAAAAAGGATCTAATAAAAATTGTATTGATGGTTTCAAGTACAAACATTAAAAGTTTCTTCTGGGGGTGTGCCAAACCATCGAACGCAAGACTGTCGACGCTTCCAGCGGATAGCAGTGGACTACGGCCCTCTAAGCATGTTTTCTCCCTTGGAAACACCGATATACAGCAACAGCAGAACCAAATGTGTACAGATGTTTACTTACTGTCTACTGTGTAAATAACAGACTTATCCTTTCGTACTATCCAAAGCTTTGTAACATCATATTTTCCCATACGTTACCTTGGTGAGACTTTCTTTACTCTTGTGTATAAAGCATATGCGTTAGGGGAAAATACAAATGGGAAGATGACAATTGGCGGTTTTTACCTAACTTTCCTAAAACCATCACATTTCCCTCTCCTTTGGACGCGTTCAGTGAAGACAATTTTGTGGGTACATCTCATCATCAGCTGAGGAAACATCAGAACGAAAGAACGCGGTAAGTTCAGATCCTATGATGGAGATGGCGGCAACTCCCTTCCTATTTGTTCAGTAGCGTAAACTGGTTTACAAACTATGTGCGAACTCCCTGCCGTCGGTGACGTATGCAGCCGTGTTTCCGGGCGGGCGTTCATTACCAGCCAGTGCTTTTCTTGGGCGTAGATTATAATCGGCCTCGGTCGTTCACAAGTCGCTCACGATCTCAAGACATGCGAATCACTCCCTTTTTGTACTGCCTTCACATCGCCGAAGTTTAAGCGATTCTTGCTAAATTTATTGGAAAATAGAAGTAACGGAACAGTGGAGCCACATCTGAAGCCGAGTAGCCTAAGATCGGGCCGCTTATGACACCGAACTAAATGAACAAGAGCGCAGTTGGGCCAATTTCAAACAGAAGCTCCGCTGTGTGCCGAGACCAAAGACCGAAACCTGTCTCCTGTAAATACACAGAGCGCCAGCAGTCAACAACGGCTTTTGCAAAACCTTTGAGATTCTTCTGGATTAGAACTTATGGATGCACCCGAATGGCGTTCTGCAGGAGATAAACGGAAAAAAAAAAACTATCGTGTTGCTGTACATCTTTATAGAGTGTAGCAACTTTGTAGACAATGAGTCTTGTGTACACGCATCTGGCTATAAATTTAGTGTAGCACTGGATAATATTTAAGCTGATGTATGTGCAAAGCAAACACATGAATTACTTTACTATTTAATTAACCTACCACTTGCATTTTCCAACACGTTGTTAGTATGAAATCTTAGCCACTTTTGCAGTCTGTTGCTCTATCCCAGACAGCAGGAAAACTCAGGCTAATCTATGAAATAAGCAAACAGTTACGAAATAACAGAATAACTGGAGAAGTTTAATTTTTAAAATAAATGCTGCTCATATGCGAAAAGAAAAGGGAGAGAATTAAGAATTAGTAGTAAAAGAGACACAACATGGCTACACGTTAGAATTCGAAAAGTTCGTATTTTAAGTCCTATGGTATATCTTTAAACTATTTTTATATTTCCCTTATTTAATTTGTTTTGCTGCAACTCCTTCAATTAGAATTCATGCGTAGATTTTAGCGACCATGTGGTCACTTTATGGTTTGGTTCCTACAGTAGACGCAGTGACGCTCTCTCTTCTTTAAAAGTCACGTGAGGGCGTCCCTCAAAGAGTCTCCCTAGTGGCCTATGTGCACCCGCCTCTTTTGCGTTTGATTGTTTAGACTCTGGTTTTCTTTTCCCTTATTGGGAACGCATGATTTAACCCCCCCCCAAAGCGAGAGATAAAAGAACGAAAATAAATTATTTCTATGTCGGGCAGCGAATACAAATTAGGAAAGAAAATTTCAAAAGGAAAATCTATCACAAGATGGCGCAGAATAGATAAAGGCTATATTCCTTGTGAGATCTAGATTGCTAAGCGTCTATCAGTTGCGGATCCTGTACAAACTTTGGTTTAGCAGCCACACTAGGATCTCAGAAGCTTTTTTTTTTTTCCTCCAGAAAAGTAAAATATTTGGGCCGCGTCAGACCGGGCAGCGGTGATTGGTTTAGAATTCCTGAAGCGATATTTACGACCAAATGATTTATTTACTTGCATTTTTTCTTGCGCTTATCTGACAAAAGAGCACGTAATTTCCACGGATATCCATCTCTCATTTATTATCGGAAGCAGCTTCTTTTAAAGGAACGGCAGACATTTGTGGATTGGGGTAGGGATGGGATTGACTGACGGCGAGAATGCGGTGGGAACTCAACGTGTCTCGGCTTAACTATTGCATCGGTTAAGAGGAAAGACCGATGATGTTGCTGATGGCGGGACCTTGCTGAAAACATTTCGGTGGATAGCGTGAGTGTCGAGGCTGCTGACTTGACAGGGGCTCAAGACGAATGTGCTGTACAAATTGTATAATGCTGAAGCTACCCTGACCACTACTTAGTGTTACATCTCCATTCCCACAACCAAAAATAGTGATAATACGTTAATACTGAAATAATACAGATTTTGAAACCATTTTGGTTTTATGCACAGTTTTAGCAGGAATAGCATAACCAAACCTTCGATTCTAGAAGGGAATATTCTTTTTTTAGTAAATTTCAGAAGTAACACCAAATTAACTGAATTAAAGTTTGTAAGTAAACAATTTTAAATTATAAATTATGCTCAAATAGTCAGAGTTCTGCGCTTCCCTTTAAGATTATCTAAATGCAATCATTATTTCAGTTTTTTTAATGTACCCACGTAAACGGACCTGGCTGGTTGTTCTTTATCTCGAATCTCAGACAAAATCATCACTCGCTCTGTCCATGTCGTCTATCGATAAACTGTGCATAAAGATGAATACGAATATAAAACTTTTTTAAAAATTATTGATAGCTCGAAATTTTTACAGAAAGATTGGGGGGAATCAGCATTCAGCTTTCAAAGTGATAGAAATAAACAAAAATTGAGTATTATTTCATCGGATTTAACATTTGACAGTCTCGCTCAAGACTTCCCCAGAGTCTTCTTTTCCGAATGGACCGGTATCCGGCACCACGAGGTCCCGACACCGCTATGCGGGAGACCCACGTGTTCGGCCCAACCGGCCCATATATCATCGCTTACTTGTTATGTGCAACGCAGAAAAGGCATTCTCAAGTGAATTGTTGAAAAGTTTATTTGAAATTATTTTTCCGTTCGTAAATAAAATCCTTTATTATTCAAGTCTAGAAGAAAAAAAAATTTTTTTTTCCCAGCCTGTCTAAGTGGCGAGCAAAAATTACCAAAGAGAAAGTAGAGAGAGAAAAACTGCCATTTCCGGTTTTTGTGCTTGTTGGGTATTCACGTGATTATATCGTACGTCGTACGTCGACAAAATCGAAAGTAACCAATCTCACAAATATACTAGCGAAACAGCTGGTTCACCATTTTGACCAAGTCATATTTGCCGACTTTAATGTACGCATACGTAGCCATCAACAATAACGAGATGAAAAGGGGGGGTCAGGTGCTCCCACATGGCTGGGGTGATCTCGTTTTCTCTATCCCCCCGTCCTCTATTTTATCAAATGCCTCTAAAATAACGAAAGTACATTTGGGTGATTTTAATAACCAGTAATAATTCTGCAAATATCCTTTGTGACAGAAAATACTGTCGCTGTTTTCGTAGATCATCTGCAGTGCAACCTCTTGACTGTGCTAAGTTTCTCCATGTCGCGGTTCGGCCAGAACTTTTAATAGAATATCTTTCTCTTATGTTTGGAACGAACTTGATCATCGCCATGCAGTCGCATCAGAGACATCCACGGGAAGAGCGGAGGAGCATCCGGTTCAGAACAGGGCACGCACAAGGTCCTAGATCTCTATCCGCGTTTCTCAGAATTTCCATGAAGTTGCTGCGATGTGTATAACTTCCGTTTCTTTTGTGTCCACTTAATCTAGAAAGACCCTCTAACAGTTAGGCAAATTCTTAACGGCTGCTTCCATATAATAGATTTACTATTACCCTGAACATCATCATTGCATAACTTTTTTGAAGAGCATAAATATTTACAGATCTACTAGATTTCGTTTTCTTTTCTAAAGAGTCATTATTTAATTCGTGTAAAGAAATTAATTGACTACACTGGGCGACTATTATGGTTTTTGGTTTTCTAGCCAGAAAGATAGTTTTACTGCCAAGGTTTTGGCATTAACTAGCTTTTATTTCAAGTGTACGATCTATCATTTGACTGAAACGTCTCTGTAACCTCTCCAGAACTTACATCCTTAATATAGGAATCACTCCACGATTTGTAGGCTGCCTCCTGAGCTTCTCTGGATAAATAGGTAGATACTTCCGAGCCATTACAATTAATAGTCAGATTGATTATACCCAAGACACGTAAGCCTTTGCTGTTTTTAAACAATCTAACTGTTTTTAGCTTTATAATGAGATGATGACAGCTGCTCCCAGATGTATTTTTTAAATCAACACATGATATCTTACTATCAGCTAATTTATAATAGTGTCCATGGGGCACAAATTGATACAATTTTTCGATTTTAGATTTTTAATGTTATTTAGAGGACCAATTATATAACATAGTACTATGATCTTCTGCTGTTTAAAATCATATAATTTAGTATGTTCGGCAAACTTTAAAAGGAAATTATGGAGTGTAATGTCAGCATCATTTATACAAATATATACAAAAGACTACAGAAAGTTACTTCAAACAAAACGAAAATCAATAAATGCAGCGGAATATTTAACAAGATGAAAATCACCGAATAAAATACTCATATGTCATTTATCATTTTTAAAAATTCTACCATGTTAAAACCGCTTCCATCTTCATCATGGCTGCAAATTTATCTATGCCTTTTAAAGCAAACTAAGTTATTTTTTGGAGGCTTCGAAAATAAAGCTCAACCAGCTGCAAATTCAAAAAAAAATTTCTTATTAATAGAAACAAATAAAAGGGGTTTACCATCTCCAGAGATTGCATCGAAATAGAAAGTATTTCATTTTTGTTTTTAACTATTTGTGACGAAAGAATTATTCCATTTTAAAATTCAGCTCAAGTTTACCATATTCAGTTTTTTTTTTTTTTTACAGTTGTATTTCTTTATTGTTCACATTGTGCTCTAATTTACGAAACTAACTTGTTCTTGTGTGGTGAGCCGAGCCAATCTTTACCATTACTCCATCGCTAATGACGAACGTTAAAGGTCAACAGGCGATCTTTACGATCTCCTTACGCACCACTCACAATTTTTCATGTTTAATGTCTTCTAAACAGTCGCTTGCTTGGTTATTTTGTTTTTTGTTTTTTCACGTCATTCTTTAAAAGTAAACCTTCAATTAACTGTGGAAAGTTGCGGCAAATGGATATTGGTTTAACTTTAGCTCAAATAGTTTCACAGAGTTTTACCGTAGGGGGGGGGACTTTGGAAATCTAGTTGTGTTCAAAACAATTTTTTTACTTCGAATTATCGCCGGTAACTTCTAGACTTGTGCTTTAATTGAGTCCGTGCTTTGAACCGGAAACCTCTTGGTTAGAAATAAAAGACCGTGTTATCCACTTTACCACCACGTGAAAAACGTTAAAAAAAAATGGATTGGAATTAACTTATCTTGATGGCAATAATAATCCGAAAAGTTTTGTTTAATGTCCTCAGCCTTCACCAAACTTCTCCTCCGTTGACAAGCCCGTCTCTGCTTATTACTCAGAATAAACGCATTCTCTAACTTTGGTACTGCGTTTCTGTAAAGTTAAATCCATACTTTATTCATCGGTTCTATTTACAAAAATTTAAACGGTCTCAAATTTTCAGACGGTCTGCAAAAATACCCGAAAACGAAGTTTAGAGAGAGATGATGTCAGTACAGAGAGAGATAAAACCATAGATGGATTTCAAATCTTCTAAAAATGCACATTTTACTCTTGTCCAATTTTATAAGATTACAAAATAAGTGCGAGATTTTTGCATTCTTTAGTTGTGCGTCTTTTTCGTAATTGGTAAATGCTTCAAAACATTAATATTTAAAAATCGGATTAATTATTTATATTAGTATACTTTCCATAGAGCGATACGAGTGAGATGGGGCGGGGAGATGTTTCAGAAAAACCGTCGAGAGAGACAAAAGGAAAAAAAAATGTGAAAGTACAAGAATTCTAAAGATGACGTCCGAAGTTAAAGAAAATATACGGGAAGTAATTACGCCCAAACAAAATATTTTAATTCAAAGAAACAAATCAATAAATCAAGAACTGAATAAGTAAACAGCGATAAATTTATCGGCTATGGCCACTGGACTGAACTCCGCGTGGACATTTCGTAAGGTTTTGAGTTGTTTGATCACGTGATATCTATTCGGAATGCGCGCGCTGTCCACTGAATATATATATTGACATATCAAGAAATGTGAAACATGTAATTGTAATTATATCGGAAGTTCATGGCAGGTGGAAGTGTGTAATGTCCAGTATTTGAAAAAGTTTTATTACGTCTTGATGTCATATGAAAATATACGCCAGGCAATGTGGCTCTGTGGTGAGTGTGTTGGCTTTAGGACCTAAGGGTCCTGGGTTCAATTCCCGCTGCTGGCGCATTGTTGTGACCCTTGAGCGAGGTATTTTACTGGCATCGCTCCAGTTGCTGCTGGGGAGTGGCCTGTGTAGGCACTCAGACAGAGGAACCAAGGGCGGGGGATGCTCTATAGCCATGGCAGAGGCAAGTCTCCTATGACAAGGAAAAGACAGAAGAATAAACCACTGCTGAAGACGGATGCACTGGGCCAGAGTGCGCATAACGACGGTGCAATGCATCCCACTCTTATGAAATGAGTGATCACAAAAGAAAAGAAAGATATGAGAACATACATCATAAATAAGCTGCTAAAGACACTATGAAGATCAAATTCACCTTTCTAAGTGATGTCATCTATAAATAAATGTATAAAAGAATTACATGGTACTGTCACGTGGCGCCGAAGAAACCGATGGACGGGCAGGACCTTCTGATTTTATGCAATTAGAGGTTCAAGAGGAAAAGTGACCAAGTTATGGTTGAAAAAATATATTTTCTAAAAAATTGCTTAATATTCCGAGAAAAAAATTATTTAGAAGCTAAAATTATTATGTATTTCATTATTTAGGTACCTTATTATCACCATGACAACCGGTTTGTCAATAATCTAAATTGCATTACAGTGACATACAGCAACGTGCAGATCAAAACAGAAAAGGTGAAAATAAATAATTAGAGGTATATTTAAATGCCAGTGAACATCGTGTGAAGTATCTTCCAACGGCTAACTTTACTTACTTTTAATAAGTAGAGACGTGGTACTGAGCAGCAATCGAACCCATCGCTTTCTTATTTCTGCTTTAGTTGAACGAAAATCTATCCTTACTTTATTCCTAATGAACGAAGAAAACCATTTACATTGTATTAATTAATTGTGGATAAGAGTAAATTGTATGCTAAGAAAGTGTTTTTCTTTTTGCCACTGATAAGAGATGAAGTAAAGATGGAATTTCTTCTGTGTAGAGAAAGGTCTGTATTTTTTATAGCAGATAGTTAAACCGGCATCATACTTCTCCGCGTCTATAGGGAGAGATCTGATCTCCGTCTTTCTCCAAGGTTATCTTAGACATCTTCTCTTTGTTCATTTTCTATAGCTACACACACACACACACACACACACACACCAAAATATATGAAGAGAGAGAGAGAGAGAGAGAGAGAGAGAGAGAGAGAGAAGAGAGAGAGAGAGAGAGAGAGAGAAATACTGTTGTTATATTTGTAGCGTTGGCCAGAGAATTTAGCCCACTCATTCATTTTCAGTGTTTGCTTTTATGTTAAGCATAAATGTTTCAATCTATATGCACAGAAATTGTGCAACAATGCAACTTCTTTCCCTATTCACATGATAAAATATTAAAATATTTTGTAAAACTAATCCACGTGCAACGAAGACGACAGTTTTAAAACGAATAGGTATTATTTGCGACAATAAAAAATGTTCATCAACCAAAATATTCTGGAATTTTCTATTATATTATAGATGTTTCCTGATCTGTCCGTTATGCCCTGGAATCTATCAGAACTTTCTTTTCAGTCCAGACAACTTTTGATATTTCTAAGAATTTCTTCATTTCTTTTCCGTGAATAGAAGTAGCCATCCATGCACCAGTCTCCTCAGTCAATGCTGAAGTAAATTTTCAGCAAAAATTATTAAACCCGAATTGTGATGGAGACCGTGTAAGTTACCGTGATGGGCAGCAGATTGCTACACATGTGGAAATGAAACTGAAATGTCTAGAAATTGTTTAAAAGCTCGGTTTTTCAGTAAAATCTGCTGGAAAGATAATTATAATGATTAGGAAAAATGAACACATTTCTCCTGAGAAACGAAGCGAATCAACAACTACAAAAAAGAGTGTCAAGAGAAGATGAGGTTTTTCCAAAGATGCAAGAGACGGGTTTTTTTTTCAAGTAGTACATCATCTAGACAATTGGAAGAGCCGAGTAGAAGGTACCTGATAAATACACCAGAAGCTATGTGGCGAGAATGGGCTTCAGATCGGAACTAAAAAATCCATGACGTTTTTCTGCCATGCAACGACAAAATAGACATTAATTTTGTAAGAAACAAATTTGCAAGAAGACTAGAACGGGATGATATATGCAATTGAATGTTTATTCAAATTATTTTGGTATTCGTGATGATTTGAGTCAAAATAAGAAGTCAACTAAAAGATTTAAATCAAAATGTGTTTTACCAAACCAGAGGAATTTAGGAAGTGCCTACATTTATGCCTGTTTCTCTGCTAATGGTAAAGCTATTTGCTAATCCCACTGAAAGGGACATCACTGAAAGAATAAAAATCGGTATTTGATTCTTTTAAAAACAGATTTTGAAGAATATTTCCAAGAAATCTATCTTGACGCACTAGCTTTTGGTTTTTACAAGATAAGGCACCATGTCATAGGCAAAAGAAAAGTCTCGTTTTTCCTACAAAGACAATAAAATTCACTGGTTTGGAAGAATACTCTGGGAATTCTCCTGATTTAAATCTATTTAAGAACATATGGGCAGTGGGATAACCGGCTGTCTACCCCAGTTTCCATTTGGGATGGTGCCAGTTTAACCGGCCATGAAAAATCGAAACTTGAGTAGCAGCAAATATTTTTAAAAACTGACAAATGCATCGTTTATATGCCGAACGCAAAATGATGGAAGACTTACATTAAAAATATGTTTTTTGATTTCAGAGAGAAATATCTGCGAAGACGAAAGCCAGAAGAGTGCCCTTGAATATATTGCTCATAGTGATAAGAGAAACAAAAGGTATTATTAGTAAGAGACTAAGCTTTCTTTAAACATCTTACCTGATAAAGTATAAGGTGTTAAAATAGAATTGTGGTACAGATTATTAATGAAAGTACCAATAATAAATCTTAAAAGAGCATTAGCAAGTAAAGATGCTGCACGAAGAGCTGGTGTTATGTTGCACTCAACTGCGCGATACTGAAGTAATTCACAGATTTAACATTTAATTAAGCTAATGTTTCCGTTTTCCGCATCGATGCTTTACTTTTCTTAAGCAATTTAATTGGAGTTAATTCCTCCGGTTACTTTTAATGACAATAAATGTTTTAGAGCCCCTGATACGATGTAGAACTTCTCCTTTCCGGTCGTTGATCACAAGTCCAAGAAATCTTCGTTCTCGAGGGGCCAAAAGAGAGAGAGAGAAATTCCCTAGTTTATTTTCCGCTATCCTCCTTAATTTTTACTTATTTCTCTCGTTTAATTGGCTTTCTGAAGGGTTAGACATTTCATTTTGGTGTCACGGGTTACACAAAACCTCATCTCGAATAAGGAAACGAAACGAGGAATATTCAAAGAAACGCATCTTTCAAACTTTGTTTACAATGGTGATGGCTTAACTCTGATTTTTTTTTCTTTTTACGTCCGAAGTTCACCTGAATTCCTCCATCTTCTGATAGGGAAACACTTCTTATCGCTAAAAAGTGTTATTTGCGAGTTTCCAATAGTATATTTTAAATAATGACCTCTTAACAAAAGCGACACAAAAAAACCTTGTCTTATCCTTTAGCTAGCCAGACATAAATAGCCAATAACAAAAGTACAGATCCGGTCACCGCATTGCAGAGAAATTTTCGGTGTAGAATACGCGACAAGACGTCAAATACTTCAAGTAGTAAAATCTACACGCACTGGGAGCAATGTTGGTTTACCCCAAACCCCACAAAACAGACAGATTCCTTTCCCCACCCTCCCTCTCTCTCTCTCTCCTCTCTCTCTCCTCTCTCTCTCTCTCTCTCCTCTCTCTCTCTCTCTGAAAGCAGTTCTTTATTCCACGAAATGAAGGAAAACAACTTTCGATCTGCGTCCCAGCGAATCGCCACACGTGTTCATCGATCCCCCCATCTCACAGAAGCCGGAGTCGGAGTTAATCGTATTTTATTGGCACACATCGCTGATTTCTCACCGATCGCATCAGATGGGCGGACGGCGGCCATAAACCACCGACACAAATCGCAGCCACACACACACACACACACAACTGCGGGTCGGCCACAGACAGCGTCCGCCGAAGTAGGCTCAAAACGAGACGAAAAAATGTTATTCCGGTCTTCGATTAGTTACACGCGCCTCGTTCTGATATCTGTCTGTTCTGGTGACCGAGGCTGCCGAATTTTTATATTGGCGACAAATAATAATAATAATAATAATAATAATAATAATAATAATAATAATAATAATAATAATAACAATATAATAATAATATAATAATAATAATAATAATAAGCAAATGAACATTATTTTTAATATTGTTCTCATAAAACGCCCGGAAGATGACTGCGGGTTACCTAATGTTAAGATAATGCATTTCATCTGAATTTTATAAAGTTATTCGTCTTGCAAATATTTTAACGCTAGCAATCCACACGTTACTCGAAATCACGAAAAAAAAAAACACACGTGTGGACGAATTTAAAGTAATCAACTAACGCGAGAGGTAAGTTTTACACTGAACGTCGTTATAATAAATGACTATGAGACCGAGTAGGTGACTTTTGCTTGACATTAAATGATAAAGATACGTCGGTACTAAATCACAAGTATTCCTGTGGGTTTAGATACTGGTCTGCCAAGACTTGGGGGGGGGGTCGCCGGCCCTTATAGCACTGGATACGCCCTCTAGTGGTTAAGCGTGGCATTTCACTACTCTCGTTGGAGTTACCTGTCTGTAGATATTGGTGTGGGAAAAACAGAAACAGGTAACCGATACGAAAACGTAATTTCGTTGATTTTTTGTATCATTTAATAAGAAAAGACAAGTTTTTGTTTAGTGCTGGCGTTAATAAAAAGTCAGCAGGTCTGCTATTGATTCGAGGGAGATCGCGGACAAATATCGATCACATTAAGAAAAGATTGCACAAATCTTTGAGCAAAGCTTCTCTTAACGGAGGAAGACTACTGACGTTTGGAAGATCACCCGGTTCACCTATCGAAACAATTTCGCAGTCTTGGAGAAAATGGCTGTGTTTGGTCAAACGCTGATTTAGATCTATTTATCAATATTTCCCGCTGATTTTGGTTTTTATATATAGGTTTTAAGAATTTTAAGAATGGTAAAACATTTGCATGGCGAGCAATGATCATGGAATCCATTCTAGAAATTAAACAATTCTTGTTTC
Source organism: Nautilus pompilius (assembly GCA_018389105.1). Classification (NCBI taxonomy): domain Eukaryota; kingdom Metazoa; phylum Mollusca; class Cephalopoda; order Nautilida; family Nautilidae; genus Nautilus; species Nautilus pompilius. The sequence goes on along the minus strand of JACATO010000316.1, from coordinate 1,296,198 downwards.
TTTTGAATTATTTTCTACTCGTTACTAAGTTTTATATTCTAGAACTTTTTAAAAGTCATTAACAGCTTCCGTTGTATATTTATAAAGCCAGCAATAATAAACTGACTACTAGATATTGAGAACACGACTTCGTTTACTAATTATCAGTCAATGAATACAAAATTTGTTTATTATACAAAGAATTAACCTTTGACCACAGATTGATTTTAGCTTAGTAATTTTTAGTGTAATCCAGTATGTGCACTCATGTAGGCGTGAGCGTGTGTGTGTTAGTGTATATGTATATTTTCCGTTTTCATAGCATTCTGTCTAAACCGACACAGCTGACCCTTTCATCTAGTTAGTCAAATAAGTTCATAAACCGACCCCGAGACGGAAATGGTTTCTAAATTCGCCGCTTTGAAGAATCGTGCTGGGTTTCATCGAAGCCAATAAATTTCGCTAAAACTCAGAATAAATGAAACTGACCTTTTTGTTAACTTGATTCATGCTCATTTAAATAAATCTGGTCGCACCTAATGTATTTAAACAGGGAACAAATGGCGGAGGAATAAATTTAGCAAACCTTAAATAAGTTTAATTTTGTCTGAATTGAACACAAGGATTTTTTTATTCCGGGTGGAATCAGTTTCTTCGTGTATTCTTGAAGGCGTTCCATACTTTTATTCCATTCATTTTTTTCAAGACTTTTCTATTGCCACTTTTTTAAGGTAAGAATTTCATAAACTTCTAAGGTAGAACTTTCAAAGCTCGTATGATTAGGACGAGGAGGAGAGAGAGAGAGAGAGAGAGAGAGAGAAGAGAGAGAGAGAGAGAGAGAGAGAGAGAGAGAGATGAAGACCAGAAATGAATGGAGGGAGGGAGAGAGAGAGAGGATGAGAGAGAGAGAGAGAGAGAGAGAGAGAGAGAGAGAGAGAGAGATGAGAGAGAGAGAGAGATGAAGAGAGAGAGAGATGATATGAGAGAGAAGAGAGAGAGAGAGAGAGAGAGAGATCGAGAGAGAGAAGAGAGAGAGAGAGCGAGAGAGATCATGATCGAGATAGCGATAGAGGAGAGATGAGATAGAGAGCGCTCGCGAGAGAGCGATAGCGCGCTAGCGCTAGCTCTCTATCGATCGCGCTATCGCGCGCGGTCTGGCTCGCGCGCGAGAGATGCCTCGATCTCGCGCGCTATTTTCGAGCCGAAATCTCGCTGTCCCAGCTTCTACCTCGGCCCTCTCTCATTTCTTTCTTCTTTTGCTCTCTCTCGCGGGCTGTCTCTATCCTCTCTCTCGCTCTCTCTCGCTCTCCGCTCCTCTCTCTCTCTCTCTCTCGCGCTCCCTCCTTTCTTTCTTATCTCTCTCTCGCTATCCTCTCGCTCTCCTCTCTCTCTCGCTCTCATCTCTTCCCTCTCGCTCTTCTTTCTCTTCTCCTGCTCTACTCATCGCCTCTCTTCCTCACCCTCTCTCCGTTGTCTCTCGCTCTCGCTCTCCTCTTCCCTCTACTCTCTCGTCTCTCTCTCCTCTCTCTCTCTCTCTCTCATCTCCTCTCTCTCTCTCTCCTTGGCTTATTCATGTGATTAGCATTGGTATTTTTTGAAAAATCCCACCCTTGACTTAGATTTTAACACGTAATAAAAAACACTCTGAGTCTATATGCGAATTTTGACTACTTTAAAGTGGCACGGCCAGAACGTTTGTTTTTGTTTTTTTATTAATATAGTGGATTTTAGTAAAATGAAACAAAACCTAATTGATACGCATGCGGCAAGTGTCTGATTCTCCCTCCCTCGATCTGTAGGAGGAATTTCGTTTCGTGGGTTTGCTCGTTCAAATAGTTGGAATACCGCGTTGATTTAATGAGGTCAGTGTGAGCAGCGCCGAGCGATAGGCTAGAAAGAACGGAATGGTGGAACAAAAATCGTAGCACGACTACTAGTGCAGATCAAAGACAAGGCGAAGATGTTATGGCCTCGCGCCACTTATAATTGATTTATTAGACTGTGTTTCGTCTGCTCTCTTGAAGGTTCCTACTGAAGCTGGCTCGCCTCAGCGGGGTAGATCTGTTTATCAAACACCAATTCAGGATGTCAGTAAATAAGACGTAATGAATATTTATGCTGTGGTTTCGGTTCGTTCTATTTCCTTTTGGTGAGGCCCAGAAAGGTTTTTTTTTTTTGGCTGGCTGCTGAGACAGTTACGTGGCACCAGTCCGGATATTTCTACGGTTCTCGTTCCAGAGATTTTATCGAATCTTTTCCCTATGCTCTTTTTAAACTTCATACTTATCGAGGTTTATTACTCTCAGCAAGTACGCGCACCTTTCAGAATATAGCTGACGTGGATACCAATAATTTATTTGACGACTATACTCGACGTGGACGTTACCAAACTGTCCACATTACTGAAAAATATACTCGGTAGAGATAGCGATAACTTATATAGAACTGCTGATGAATACACCCAACACGGACTGCAATAATGTCCATACAACTTGACCAACTGGCTCAACGTAAACAAAAATATCTGTGTAACCTAGCTGGCATTTTCACTCGACGAGGATAGTAAGTGATAACGTCCAGTTATTCTTCTAATAGATATAGCCAGTGTAGACAGACCATAGCATAGCACATTACTTAAATATGTACATTTTCTGAGTCTCTTACTTAATCTATTAGAAGAGCTCTCTCTCTCTCTCGTCGATTACAGACGGCATTCTGGCACCACCATGAAATTCTTGAATATACGCTGAGGTGGATTTCTTCCTGTTTCACTATAAAAAAAGAGAAAAGACTTTCAAAGCGACAAATTGAAGTAGATTATATAAAGCATTGAAGATGACAGCGTTTTCAGCAAGCTGTCGGAAACTGGATAATCAAACCATAATTATATGTGTGTGGGTGTGTGTGTATTGGTCTCAACTACGTTTAAAGTGCTAAACGGTGTAGGCTGAACCAAGTTCTCTCGATGCTATTGATCCGGAAGTAACGCATGGGGTCTGCTAAAATCCCATCATGAAAATTTTGAAAGCAGAGATCAGGTTGTCACTGTAGCATGGAGTGAAAAAAAAAGAGAACCTCTCGCCAGTGTTTAAATTGGAGAGACTGGAAGCTGCTGTTTTTACGCTTGACGGCGTAGCGATGACGGCGGCTTGCCCTACAGAGATGGGGTGAGAGAGAGAAAACTAAATCGATTACTAAGAAACCGTCAGTTGTCAGCTGTGACTTCTTGCTCTCTGTCGAACAAGGCTTATTGAAGAAGTCCATTAGGGAGTCGAAATCGAATTATTCTAAACCAATGCAGTCAAAGACTATGAAAGTCCGAATACGGTCAGTGAAGTTATTATAGATATCGTTGCTCTCTCTCTACCAACAGAAGTGGCTAAATGTTAGGTTGCTTTAGTGTGTGTAAAGCTCATCGAATCTCAGCGAAGGCGGGCCACATATCGCATGTGGGGGAGACGGAAGTATTTGCTGAAACCCTTTTCTGATTATTAGTGAGACGAAGCTAGAGTGTTCGTAGTAATCCCACGTGAACCAGACCATATTCAGAAATACGAAGGAAATCATGACACTGGGTAGCAGGCCGAGTGCAAATTTCATTGGGCTCGATGAAACTATTTACAAAGGCAACCCGATGAAAATCATCACTAAACACTACACTGATCATTTGCTCTCTGTACCATTTATGGAATAAGCGCCACTAGTTTCTCGCCGTCTACGATGTCATCGACTAATGGCAAGGTGACGTACGGCCTGCGGTGTCGTGCAGTTGGAGAGCAACGTCCGGACTTCTGTAAGTAGCTGATGGCAAAATTCTGTAGCTATCGTAAAACCGTTTCTCAGGCTTCTGTTCACGATGATCCGTTGCTCTTGGTCGACTTGTACCGCCGCCATAACCGACCGACCACGGATAAGGCACGTCCACCTTTGAAGCAGTTAATGCCTGTTTAGTATCCGCCTCAAACCGACTGACTGGAAGCCAAGACCGCTTTTTTGTCAATCTGGCCCTTCGATAATCGATTCTATAATGCGGTTCATAATGTTCGTCTCGCCCGATTTCACCAGCGCCTAATGTACAAGCATCAAAACTTATCTTCTCTTTCCAATAAAGTTACTTTTTGCATGTATAAAAATCAAACACCCACATACAATTTGATTCTGAATAGGCTATAGAATATTTATGCAAGACATTTGCATAATTGCAATATTTTAAAGTCGCACCACGAAATCATTATATCTTTTTTCTTTAAGAGCGGCAAGCACAAAACTAGTTTAATTACTTTGTGGATGGTAATACCTCATGGCTCTCAGGTTTTTTATTTATTTTTTAAAATTTCCGACCAGAAACTGCATTTGAATATTAACAGGAAAACGGGACGGATCACAGAATCTTGTCATACTGAACCCACGTTCATTGGAGCGGCTTCTTTCTCCCGAAACCCATTAACCGTACACCGGTCTCGTCTCTCTTCAGAGCAGGGAAATAATAGAGTGAACTACACCGGAATGACAACGCTTATTCAGTCAATGGACAAAAAGACCCCATTCCTGATTAGGTCGCTGGATTGTCATTTCATGATGTGTATACTTTATTATGTCAGAATGAGAAAGGCGGAAGTAGCATTTGTTATACGTACTCGCAGAATTGCTTTCTAATGGAGGCTGTACGGATAGATGGTTTAAAAGAGTCGAGTCGGAAACACTTAGCTTATTGACATGCATTCGCTCTCGTCACAGTCGAACCAACATCGCGGAAGGCAATCACCTGGCAGAAAGTAATCACTCACTCGCACACACACAAACACAAACACACACACACACAAGGTCTGGTGACGACTTCTGCCGTCTGCCTAGTTATTATTCACAGCTAATAATTGTATATGATATAAAGCACCACGTCTTCCAACACAAGAAATAAGGCGTCATTCTAGAATTTGAAAAAAAGAAAAAGAAAAGGGAGAATGCAAGACTAAGAAGAACAACTCAAAATATCTAATAATTGTTTGTTTTTAAAATGTATCATCGCGCTACGCAACCATCAGGTGGTCGTGTGCTGTATTAGGTTAGCAGTCACATTCTTGTCTCACATTGGCATCATTGATGCGTGTACCCGATTCATTCCGAAGGCAGATCTTTGGCAGGTTGGAGAACTGACTGTTTGTTATTTTCCCTCCCAATTCTTTTAAATAGTGAAATAATTCTGACGAATTACGAGGAACGAAGCAATTTAGTAAATGGGCCAGAATTGAGGCTTCGGCTTCATGACGTTTGTCGAGTGTGCCAAGGGAAATGCAGATAATGGAGACCCAGATGACGACTTTAGCCAAAGAATGGTTCTGAATACGCTTTGAAAACAAAGATAACAAAGATAACAAAGTAATAATAATAATAATAATAATAATAATAATATAATAATAATAATAATAATAATAAATAATAATAATAATAATAATAATAATAATAATAATAATAATAATAATAATAATAATAATAATAATAATAATAATAATAATAATAATAATCTTGAGACTTTGAGAGCAGACTTTTCCGTGTTAAATGATTTTCGATATACCGAAATCATACATTTCATCGAGAGACAGACGTATGTTTTCCTTTGTTTCATGTCTTTTGTCAAGTATAGATGACGTGAACAATCAATTAGTTGTCGTGTGAAGCCACCTTACTTCAGACAAATTGTGGCTGTCTTCATAAGTAGCCGAATACGCGATAATGATGGATTTATACTTCCTTTTTAACCCTCCGGATCATATCGCTGCCAAAGATTTAATAGCATAACGATTGAAATTAATAAAGCGCATTATTTTTTTGTATTTCGTGCACAAGATGCGTCAATTGTTATAGATTTGTTCACATAATTATGGTTAGGGGGAGGGAGGGAGGGAGAGAGAGAGAGAGAGAGAGAGAGAGAGAGGAGAGAGAGAGAGAGAGAGAGAGGAGAGAGAGAGAGAGAGAGAGAGAGAATATTGGGGGATCGTATGAGCTATGACGTCATCTTGCCTACTCGTAGAATTTCAGATAAGTTTTTTTCTTCTAATTGTGCTTACTGCAGAATTCCTGCCTATCCGGAAAAGTCGAAAAGCGATAAGTGTTTCCCCAGACTGTCTGCAGCTGCAAGCTGCTTCTAGCCTTTTTGTTGTTGTTGTTGTTGTTGTTGAGGGAGCTGCAGACAGAAGGTCTGCTACATCACCAGTGGGCTTCGTTAGCCGTGGATGCTATCGGAAAGTTCGCCATTCGCTTGGAAGGCTTTCAAAAAAGACATTCCGAAGGAAATACGATCGTAGATCCTGCCGTTTTTTTTTTTTTTATTTTCGGGTATCAAGTAGTAAACTCCATTACCAATAAGATTCATACACTCATCTAATTACTTTTAGCGAAGATTTATCCATTTTCAGATTCTCAAAGGCGCGTTTCGCCGTCGAGAAGACAGCGCGTGCTGGCCGAGACCGCTCTATAATATGCTTCTAAAAATGCCCGGATGATACCAGTTTATATGGTAATTTAAATAATATCAGGAGACTGTAAGCTTACGGGTTGATCCAGATCAGTTACATAATTGGTCATGCAACAGCCGCTGTAGTTTTCTTGAAGAATAAGTATGGCTGGTAACCTTTGAGATAATAACTCTTATTACAATTTCAAAGTCGGTATCGTGTTTGGATATAAAAATATTATCTCATTGCTATTGTAAAAAATGCATTAAAATGTCAGTGCTGAGTGTAGAGTGACAACAAAGACAGATGCGATGTTCAGTTTGGTCAGTCAGCCTATCAGATGTAAGCATTCAGAGTTACTTAAATCTGCTTATAAATCACTGGACGGGCTAATCTGAAATATCTATCTAATTATGCATCGGAGTTTATATGGAATTTAAAAAGTCATATTAACAACATAGACATTTGTAGGTAAAAAAGGCTGAGATTTTAAATGGTGTCAAAATCAAACGAGTTATCTGTTCTGGAAAGACACTCCTTCAAAAATAAAACTTGTGTATATGAAAATAGCAGAGCAGCCAAAATGTTCTCACAAAGCCACGCACTGAGATTATAAATAGTAAACTAATAAGATTATAGTAGGAATGGTAAAATGTTTTAAAAATTTTCTACGGTTTTGGCTTATGATATAAAACAATTTCCACGATGTCGGGTGACTGAATGGATAATCAGGCTGTAAGATGGATACCGTGGAATATTGGGCTTGAAAATGGGACAGTACGTACATAAAACCGTTGATGATTTTTGTCAAGCATATGAAAAAGCAGCTAATCATCGACGGCTGTCAGTGATTACAGAACGAACAAAAATATCCCTTGTTCACTGCGGGAGATATTAAATCCACGCACAAAGGTTGAAGACACCACCATCAGTGTAAATGTAACAGACCTGCAGCTCTTGGATAAACTGGGATGCAATGAACGGATTTTTTTCAGTCCAAGACACATTTATTGAAAGGATATTGCGCCATATGTGACACCTCCAAAACCACTACCTGATAGCGGAGGAGACAAGGAAGTGTTTATTCTGTTCAGTGGACAGCCAAGAGACCTGGCATGAATCTGGTTGGACAGGTATAGACTACCTTGATTGCCAGTTGCGAAAAGCAGCAACTCCTGCCACATCCGTGGTGGAGAGTAAGAAAACACACGAAGGAAATAATCCTGGCTATGCTGTCATACAGACCCTTGTTGTATCCACGGCACAACGTATCCTTACCATCCAGGAGAAAAGTGGACGAGCCATTCTGTTTTGTACGCCTCTCACGTGTACGCACGCGCCACAAAAAACTACTTATATTTCAAGCATGCTAATCTCTTCTATCAGTGGATAGGTCTCTGTGACGTCGGCGATCGTCCAGGTATCGATATGAGAACGTGTGATTGAATATTTTTCTGATTTTCGATGGTGGCGTTGAGATCGAATTGTAAATCGTCGTAGTATATGTTAAAACGGTGTGGACTTCGGAGTGGAAGCTGGCGAAACATTCAGGGAAACGCCACCACCACTACATTGCTTTAGCATTTAAGGGATGCCTGGCTGACAGGGTGCATTATGCAGATATCAACGTCGGCAGCTGTGCGGAGAACCTGCATTAGCTGTAAAAGTAGTCGAGTCCGCCAGGAGCTCCATCACGCTTAGAAACTTCACATAAAAATAGCCTTTGATGAGAATAAACGAGAAGTCGTAAAGAAGGAAATAAAAAGCCGGCATTAGAAAGATAAGTGACAAAAGAAAAAAAAAATATTAGTCAGACGTCAGTGCGAACGAGTGAGATGTATCAGAACTGCTGCAATTATATATATAAAGTATCGATAGGAGTGGAATCGTGAGAACTGGTCGTCAACAACTTAAGATGCTGGAATATCTGCCATGAATTAATACAGCGTGGGAGAGGACTCCGTGTCGGTGATTCGGCGAACATTTTCAGAATAAAAGAGAGATATAGCTGCACTCAGGCAACTTGAGTTTCCCCACGTGTGAGATTTTAACCAAAATGGAAGAGAACCAAATTAAAGTATTACAGAATTTATATTCTTACCACTAATATAACTGAAGAGAGCTGCATGATTTATATAATTCATGTGCTTAGTTACGTAATGATAATTCAATTTTTATGGAAGTAAAAACAAGAAATACAACACATATTATTAACTATTTGATTAGTAAACAATTTAGACAAAGTATTTAGTACATGAAGGGGAGAC